>JAYEVK010000281.1:0-150796 GCA_036346275.1 Otatea glauca | reverse complement strand
CGCGGTTGGTGGTTACGACTTCCGACTTGGCGCCTCGTATGAAGTCTTGGCTCGGCCGGCTCATACGGCGATCGCGCTTCGGAAGCGAACTTCGGGCGCGTCCCCGAGCCTTGTTCGCTCGGTCGCGAGGCGTGTTACTGCGTGCGCGATCCCCTCAGCGGCACGCGGCATCGCCCAGCCTCGATGACCTCCATCGGGGAGGACTCGGTTCGCCGCTTCGCCCTCAAAGCCTCGGCTCCTGGCGCTCATCATGAAGGAGCCTTTGTGGCCTCTTCAAATCCTTGGCGGATCACCACCGCCTCCGGCCGCCTAATGCCGGGGCCTCTGAGCTAAGCGCGACTCAAGCGCCTGGCCTCCTCCGCTGCTGCCGCCGCCGTGTGTCCGGGCCGTTGCGAAACTCGACTGGCCTGCAAGCGAGAGCGCAAGTCTTTGCAAAAATGTGGACACTCCGTTAGTCGCGCGGAAGAACTATCAAAATGTGCAATCGAATCGAACTTTTGGTGACCTGCAGGCGTGGTTTGGACTCCCAGACCATCATATCCGGTATACAGGTGGAAGACTTGAGCAAGGGCGGACCTTCACGGATCTGCGCTATCTGCGGCCGGCGTCGGTAGCCTTGCAGAAGGTGGCCCGCTCGCTCTCCTCCGCCTCACCCATGATGCCCGCAGGAATTACACCGTGGCGCGCCTCGCTTCGCCCGTTCGGCGGGGCGCCACCGTCCAAAGCACCATGGGCAAGGGTGGCGAGTCAACCCTTGAAATCCCCTCGGCGACTGCGCTGAGGGCATCGGTCGGCACCTCCCCAGGGGACGGGGTCGGGCACCTCCGTCGCCGGCTCGCCACGGTAGCGCGATCACCGCGGCGCCATTGTCTCATCCTCGAAGCAGCGATCCGTCGTCGGGAAGTCCCAGCGGGCGCGGAAGTTCTTCTTGGGCACGACCTCGGGTGAGGCTCTGTCCCCCTCGGCGGCCGCGCCCTCGACGCCGGCGCCGCGACCTTCGCCCGGCCCAGCGAAGTCACAGAAATCACCGGCGCCGTTACTTGCGAGGCGATGTAGCGCATACGATCACCCTGTATAAGTATTGCGTTGCAAAGATTCAAGTCGCTCGGCGGCTTTGCCAAAAGAAAAATGCTCCAAAAATAAAATAATAATACACTTACAAGGCGGCGGGTGCGTGTGCACGCCTCTCTTTCCCGCCCCGCCAAGGAATCAAATCGGCGGTCGCTTCTGAAGCCACCTCCGGTAGAGGCTGCTGCGGCCGCCAAGCGCAAGATCACCCCACAGGGATCAGTAGCCACGGGGCCGTGATGCCGCCCTCGGCGGAGTCACCTTCGGGCGCCGCCCGATCGGCGGTCGGAAAAAACCCACCATAGGGGTGGCGGGCCTCCGCTTTTGTCGATGGAGGTTGTCCCCGCGGCGGTGGTCTCGACACATCCTCGCCCAGCCTGCCGCGTAGCGTTCCTTACTTTTCTTCCTCCTCCTTTCCTCCTTCGCTTCTTGCGGGAGAGTCGACCTCGCAGTCCTCGCGGCGCGTATCGCCTTCTTATCCCGGGAGGCGGCGCACAGGAAGACATCCCCATGAGCCCACGAGAGGATCACGGGAATGTCGGTCAAGTCACGAAGGACAAAGAAAGCGAAAGAATTTCAGGCTTACGGTTCGGCGAAAAAGCGCGAGAATGGCTCGGGTGGCCATCGCGCTGACCACGGTGGCGCTTCGCGCCCGTAGCGGCCGCCACGAGCCTCCACCTCGAGGCGGCCGGCTCGGGTTCGACCATCCTCGCCCGGTCGGACGGCCCATATCTCCGGAGCGAGTGCGGCTTTGCACAAGTGGTTGCCGCGCATCCCCATGAAGCGCGCACAACCCGTCCCGTCGTGAGCCCGCCTCCTTTGAGCCACTGATCGCTCCACGATCGGGGCGGCTAATTCTTCTCCCTCTTTTGGCGCCCAGTTCCACCGTTCCTCCGCCGCCGGAAGCTCTCCGGTGAAAGCGGTATTTGTCGCCGGCGTTTGAGCGTAGAGCCATTGAACGCCGACCCTTGTTAGGCGAGGCAGCTTTACCTCCAGGTACTCCGTGCTCCGGCAGGCGAAGGCGGAGGCGAGGCCACCGAGGCGCGCGGCCTCAGAGGGCTTGTCCTTCGAGCCTTGCACGGAAGAAGTGCCTCCTAGCGCCGGTCGGCTCGATCCCCAGAAGGCCTCGCGCGGCGTGATGAAGATGGCGATGTGGAGGACCCCATTGGGGTTGAGATGGTGCACCTCCACCTTGTAATGAAACAACAGCCCGGACGAGCGGGTGCGGTGGCGGCCAAAGCGCGCTCGAAGAATGAGGCGGGCACCACGATCTCGTCGCCACTTGGCTGGGCGGTAGCCCGATCGGCACCCTCGGTAGGAAGGTCTGCGGCATGAGGAAGCCCTTCTTCACCAAGCCGGCGCCTGCTTGTGTTGTCTTCTTGCGAACACTCCGGCACGACATCTTCACGGGAGGCAGTGGAAGGTGAGAAAGAAAGTGAGGTTTTCTTTCCTTAGCTCTCTGGTGCTCTTCTTGTTTGAGCGAGGCGAGAGGGCAAGAAAGCGTGACCACTCAAAGCACCCAGGGGCGTATTTATAGAGAGGCGAGCGAGCGGCCAGCCAGCGCCCGTCAAGCGAGCGTCGCGACCACCCTCGTCTCGCGCGCGCCACTGGTAACTCGATTTCCAATACCACTCCGCTTTTAATCCTGTCTTGTCAGCGTCAAGGGCCATAAAGGCGCCGCCCCGAACAACGTGTCCGTAACCTCTCGGTCTCGCCTTTAGGCGGAGCAGTTGCTCGGCGCGAGAAGCCTGGGCAGCTGCGGCCCCAAGGCGGCAAAGCTTTGTGGCTTGCGCCAGGGGGCCCAGGTGTGGGTTCAAAAGGCCTACCCGCGGATGGGTATAAAGCGCCCAACAAAACTTGAGCAAGGCGGGTATGAGGTGAGCCCCACGGTGGGCCCTCGGTTAGGTCGGTGGCGGCCTAATCACCTCTACTCGCGTCAGAGACCATACTTCACACTCTCCGGGAGCTCATCAATGGCGGCGGCCCGGTGTGCTCACAGGTGGCGGACGACCTAGAGTCCATACGGGATTGAGTAGAAAAGGTTTTTATGGGTCGCCTGCACGGGGCAGGACACCCTACTGCAGGACCGTCGCTCGGAAGGGTCCCCCTTGGCGGGACCTCCCGGGACCCACTCGGACTACCGCTATTAGCTCCACGAGCACGGCGTTCAAACCAGCAGTGCAGCGCGCCGCTCATCCCCTCGGTCCCACACTGCGGATGGGGTATACATGTGAGATAGGCGGCGGCCATTCCTCTCGCGGCTACCCTCGCCCGCGAGGACTCGAGAAGGATGCCCGTCCGGCTCTGACGGTAGCGAGCACTCACGTCCGGCTCTGACGGTAGCGAGCACTCCGTCCAGCTCACGGCGGTGGCGAGCACTCACGTCCGGCTACGGCGGTAGCGAGCACTCACGTCCGGCTATGGCGGTGGCGAGCACTCACGTCTAGCTACGGCGTTAAGCGAGCACTCGGACACCGAACCTCCGCAGGCATCGGTCGTCCTGCCCGGCCAAGGCACTCGGACATCCGAACCTCCGCGAGAGGCATCGGTCGTCCTGCAGACCAAGGCGCTCGGACATCGAACCTCACGAGAGGCATCCGGTCGTCCTGCGAGGCCAAGGCAGCTGTCTAGCTCGACGTTAAGCGAGCACTTTCGGACACGAACCTCACGAGGCATCGGTCGTCCTGCCACCAAGGCACTCGGACATCCGAACCTCACGAGAGGCATCGGTCGTCCTGCCGGCCAAGGCCTTTGTCTAGCTCTGACGTTAAAGCGAGCACTTGGACACCCGAACCTCACGGAGGCATCGGTCGTCCTGCCGAGGCCAAGGCACTCGGACATCGAACCTCACGAGAGGCATCCGTCGTCCTGCCGGCCAAGGCCTTTGTCTGGCTACGACGTTAAAGCGAGCACTCGGACACCCGAACCTCACGGAGGCATCGGTCGTCCGCCGACCAAGGCACTCGGACATCCGAACCTCACGGAGGCATCCGGTCGTCCACTGCCCGACCAAGGCACTCGGACACCGAACCTCACGGAGGCATCCGGTCGTCCTGCAGACCAAGGCACTCGGACATCCGAACCTCACGAGAGGCATCCGGTGCGTCCTGCCCGACCAAGGCACTCGGACACCGAACCTCACGAGAGGCATCGGTCGTCCTGCCAGGCCAAGGCACTCGGACATCCGAACCTCGCGAGGCATCGGTGCGTCCTGCAGACCAAGGCACTCGGACACCCGAACCTCGCAGAGGCATCGGTCGTCCTGCCGACCAAGGCACTCGGACATCCGAACCTCACGAGGCATCGGTGCGTCCTGGCAGGCCAAGGCACTCGGACACCGAACCTCCGCGAGGCATCCGGTGTCCTGCCAGACCAAGGCACTCGGACACGAGAACCTCACGGAGGCATCCGGTCGTCCGTGCCCGACCAAGGCACTCGGACACGAGAACCTCACGGAGGCATCCGGTGATCTGCCAGGCCAAGGCACTCGGACATCGAACCTCACGGAGGCATCCGGTCGTCCTGCCGACCAAGGCCACAGTCTGCTACGGCGTTAAGCGAGCACTCGGACACGAACCTCACGCAGAGGCATCGGTCGTCTGCAGGCCAAGGCACTCGGACATCCGAACCTCACAGAGGCATCCGATCGTCCTTGCCGACCAAGGCAGCTTTGTCTAGCTCTGACGTTAAGCGAGCACTCGGACACGAACCTCACAGGGCATCCGGTCGCATGCAATCGACCAAGGCACGTCCCACAGCGATTAAAATTAAAGCAAACTCATCGCAAAGACATTTTCATAAATAAAAGAAAATTTCATTATAGGCCATGAGCTCAAACTTTACAACTTTACACGATGCCAGCGGATACAAGAGTGGCCACGGCGCACCGGCGGCGGACTCTACCGCGCCTAGAACCTATCAAACATCCGTGCGGCATCGGTGGCAAGCGGCATCTTTGGTAGGCCCTTGCACGGTCGGCGGGACGGCCGCCCGCGGCGCGGCAACTGCCGATGCCTCTGCTGCCGTTCAGCGACATCAGCGGCGCGCACCGCTACGGTCGGCGCCCTTGCGCCATCGCCTCGAAGGGCCCCCTTACCACCTCGAGCCTCGGGCGGCCTCGGCGTAGCGTCAACGAGGCGTCGCGAGCTGCGGCTTCTTCCTCCTGAGCTCGGCCATCGCTGGTCGAACTCATTAAAGCTTCGGCGGAGGATCTTCTTCTTCCAGTAGCGCCATCGCGAAGCTAAAGACTAGAGGATGTCTGAAGCCATTTGAAAGAACAAAAGAAAAAGCTCGTCCCCTTCAAGCAAGCTACAGGCGCCGATATATATATCGGACGAAGGGAGGCTAAGCGTCCCGAGTAAATGCGGTCTTAGAAAAGCGAAGCATCCTTCACGAAACCGAGGCGATCAAGAAGGCGAGCGGCGCGTAGTGCGTAAACTATGCTCGGCATGCGCAGCGAGGCAAGTAAAGCCCGGCGGTTCAAATGCCCCGGCCAAACTCGGGACGGTTTATCCGGATCAGCGAAGCACACTTTGTGAAATCGCAGCAGGATCGGTGGACCGACCTACGAGCCGGCCACCACTTTCGTCAAGTTCAACCCCCAGCCGAATGCGAAATCGCTTGGGAGTTGGGGGCTCTGGCGAATACTAATAAAAGGATACCCCAGCGGCCCGGCGGCGAGCCAGCGGCCTCAAGCATATCTCGACCAGCAGCGCGCGCGCCGCGTGGCCGAGATCGCTGCGAGACCGCGCAAGGCATCGCTCGGCCGGCGAGGCGGAATCCGACCGGACGGCGCTCCGACCCCTCTTGGCGGGCGGGATCTCGACTCAACCAAACCAAGGTGGCGAGCGCCGAGTGCTGCGTGTCGGTCCTCATCGACCTACGCCCGTACCCTCGAATAAGGTCAATCGGGCGACTATACAAGGGCGGTGGCTCCTTCCCAGAAGATCACGGTAGTATGAGAAGACAAAGCTTCGGCCCCATCAACGATCCGCGTCGCGCCGGCGCCGCGCTCCTCCCGGCGGCACCAGCGTCACGCACCTCGGCGTCGGCGTCGCAAGGATCACGAGGCAACCGTGCGCTACTTCGGAAATACCTAACCTCCACGACCACCAAGGCTACCAACCCGGCATGGGCAAGGCGGGTGGCGACGATCCACGGGGCGAAGGCCGGAGCTCTAGCGTAGGTCACCTCGCTTTCCTCTAACTCTCGATGTAACCTGCCCCTTCATACAGTATAAAAGGAGGCGGGGCTAAGCGATCGGAGGGGCAACGAGCAAGAACAAGAAAGGGAGAGCGCTATCAAACCCATCTCGCTAAGCCATTGGCATTCTGCTTGTAAAACTTTGTGCGGTCATACGTACCAAGTAATACAACACCACCACACAGTTGGGTAGGGACCTTGGCCCGAACGGTATACATCTTGGACTCACGAGTCTAACCATTCGAGAGTGGGCAGCGCGACCCCTAGACTTACAAATTTACTTGGCGCTCAGCGCAGCGACACTATGCTTGCATTCGTGCAGAGGCGTTCAACCTCCCTCCGTCGGGTATATAAGGGCGCTATGCAAACTTGTTTGAGGATAAACCTTTAGGCGAGAATCCTTTTTGTTTTCTTGATATGGCTTGGGCACCCTTTAGTCTTGGTTTTGGTGATGATGTCGGGGTAGAAGAAGACCCTTTGGGTGAGCTTTGGGCTGAGTTCGACCGAGGCGATGGCGAACCGGAGAGGAAGAAGGCTGCGACCCGTGATCTTTCTTTGCCGTCGATCTTGTTGCTCGAGTCGTCCGAGACTCGAGGTAACAAGGGGCCCTCCTAGGCGATGGCGCGAGGGCGCCCGACTATAGTTAGTGCGGCTGCGTCGATGTCGGTGAGCAGCGGGGGCGCATCGGCGTCTGGATTCCGCGGTTGGCGGCCGTCCGTCGACGAGCAGGGCCTACCAACATGCCGTCGGTGCGCGTAGATGCCGTCGGATGTTAAAAGACTTTAGCGCGGAGGAGGTCTGCCGTGGTGTAGCGTAACTATTCTTGTATCATCAGTACTATATTGCAAAGTTGTGTGAAGTTTGAGCACTGTTGGCCTATAATGAAATCTCTTTTTCCTTTATGGATGTCTTCGTAATGAGTTTGCCTTGTGCCTTGGTGGCGGGGCGACCGCGATGCCTCGAGGTTGGGCGTCCCGAGTGCTCGTTTAACGTCGTTAGCTAGACCGTGCCTTGGTGGCGGGCGACCCGCGATGCCTCTGCGCGAGGTTGGGCGTCAGTGCTCGTTGCGTCGTAGCTAGGCCGTGCACAGGTGGCGGGGCGGCCGCGATGCCTCTGCGCGAGTTGGTGTCAGAGTGCTCGTTGCGTGTCGTAGCTAGGCCGTGCCTTGGTCGGCGGGGGCGACCGCGATGCCTCTGCGAGGTTGGTGTCAGGAGTGCTCGTTTAACGTCGTAGCTAAACGTGCCTTGGTCGGCGGGGCGACCGCGATGCCTCTGCGAGGTTGGGTGTCAGGAGTGCTCGTTTAACGTCGTAGCTAGGCCGTGCCTTGGTCGGCGGGGCGACGCGATGCCTCTGCGCGAGGTTCGGGTGTCAGAGTGCTCGTTTAACGTCGTAGCTAGGCCGTGCCTTGGTGGCGAGGCGACGCGATGCCTGCGCGAGGTTGGGCGTCCGAGTGCTCGTTTAGCGTCGTAGCTAGGCCGTGCACAGTCGTGGGGCGACCGCGATGCCTCTGCGGAGTTCGGTGTCCAGAGTGCTCGTTTAACGTCGTAGCTAGACCGTGCCTTGGTCGGCGGGGGCGACCATGATGCCTCTGCGCGAGGTTGGTGTCAGAGTGCTCGTTTAACGTCGTAGCTAGGCCGTGCCTTGTCGGCGGGGGCGACCGCGATGCCTCTGCTAGCGAGGTTCGGGTGTCAGGTGCTCGTTTAGCGTCGTAGCTAGGCGCGTGCCTTGGTGGCGGGGAGGACGCGATGCCTCTGCTTGCGAGGTTCGGGTGTCAGGAGTGCTCGTTTAACGTCGTAGCTAGACCGTGCCTTGGTCGGCGGGGGCGACCGCGATGCCTCGGCGAGGTTGGTGTCAGAGTGCTCGTTTAACGTCGTAGCTAGGCCGTGCCTTGGTGGCGGGGACGGCCGCGATGCCTCAGCGGGAGGTTCGGTGTCAGAGTGCTCGTTTAACGTCGTTGCTAGGCCGTGCCTTGGTCGGCGGGGGCGACGCGATGCCTCTGCGCGAGGTTGGTGTCAAGTGCTCGTTTAACGTCGTAGCTAGGCCGTGCCTTGGTCGGCGGGGGCGGCCGCGATGCCTCTGCTTGCGAGTTGGGCGTCAGGAGTGCTCGTTTAACGTCGTGGCCCGGGCGTAGGATCGTTTCGTCGTGGCTGGGCGTAGGCTCGTTTTACATCATAGCTAGATGTAGGCTCGTTTCGTCGTTCTTTGGGCGTGGGGCATCCATCCAGAGTCCTCGTTTGGCGAGGAGCGCGAGGAGTGGCCACGTCTATCCCGCGTATACCCCATCCGTAGGTGTGGGACTGGAGGGTGGCGGCGTTTACCGCGTTGGTTTGAGCGCCGTGCTCGTGGAGCTTATAAGAGGACCCTTAGGCGGGCAGGTCGAGTAGGGTGTCACGGCCTGCGTGAGGCGACCCATAAAACCTTTCTCTACTCAATCCGTATGGATAGCTGGAGTGGATCGCCGACCCGAGGCTGTGGCTGTCGCTCATCGATGAGCTCCGGGAGAGTGTGAAGTATGGTCTCGGGCCAGTAGAGGTGATTGGGTGGGTCAGCAGAGCCTAGCAGGGGCCAGTGGGGGCTCACCTCATACTTGCCCCTCGCTCAGGATTTATTTGGGGCGACCTTACGCCCATCTGGTGGGGTAAGCCTTTTGAACCCGCGACTTTTAGGTGGGCCCAGCGCAAACCACGGAGCTTTGCCGTTCGGGACGCGATGGCGATGGGCCTCGCGGCGTGCCGAAGCAAATCTGCCTCAAGCGGAGGCCAGGAGGTTAGGGCCTTGCCCGGCGGCGGCTTTATGGCTCTGCCCGTTTGTCGGGATTAAATGCGGTGGAATTGGAAGCCGGGAGTTACGGTGGCGTGAGTGGGCGACGGCGCTTAGCTCGGCGCTGTTCGGTCGGCGCTGCTCGTCTTCTATATATCGTTCTTGGGCGCTTTGAGTAGTTACGCTTGCTTGCTTTCTCGCCTCCTGTCCTAAGACAAAAAGATCAACAAGAGCCAAGGAAAAGAAAACTCAAACTTCTCTTCTCCTCGCCTTCACGTAGCCTCTTCGCCAAAGATGTAGTGGCAGTGCTCCGCGGACGATCGCGCAGCAGCTTGGTGAAGAAGGGCTTCCCTCCTGCAAGATCTCTCGGTTGGAGGTGCCGGCGGGAAGCGGCTGCCCCCTCGCCGGGGCGGCGAGGTCGTGGTGCTTGCCTCTTTCTTGGCGGCCCGGCTTGCGGGTTGCATCCGTTCGTCCGGGCTGCTCTTCCATTACAAGCGGGCGCACCATCTTAACTTAGCGGGAGTCCTCCACATCGCCATATTCATCACCCTTTGCGAGGCTTTCACGGGAATCGAGCCGCATTAGGCGTTGTGGAGCATTTCTTCAGCGAGGCTCTGGAAGGACAAGCCGAAGCGGGCCTTGCGGCGCCCATTGGTGGCACAGCCCTCCGGCCGGTCGGTAGGGCACGGAGTACCTCGAGTCAAGCTGCGTCGTCCAACAAGGGGTGGCACTCAGGTGGTTCTATGCTCGAGCGTCGGAGACAGCGCCCGCCCTTCATGGCAATCTTCAGTGGCGGGAGGAGTGGGCCCAGGCGCCAGAAGGAGAGAAGAACAAGGTGGCCCTATGGAGGCAAGGGCTCACCGGGGACGTGGTCGTGCGCGCCTTCATGGGGATGCGCGTGCAACCTCTCGCGCACAGACCCCGCCCCCTGTTCCGGTACGAGGGAGCGTTCGACCGGATGAGGATGGCGGAGCCATACTGGCCGCGACGGAGGTCAAAGCCCGGGTGGCCGCCGTCATGGGAGGAAGTGCCACGGAGGCGGCAGGCGGCCACCCGGAGCCATTCTCGGCGGCCCACCCTCCAAATCTGGTAGGTCGGCCGAACTTCTTCCCGCCCCTCTTTTCTTTGCGTTTAACGCCTGGTCTGACTAGTGCTTTTTATCTTCTAGGGACTCTTGGGCATGTCCTCCCGGGCACCGCTCCTGGGAGACAAGGAGGTGATGGCGGCAGCCCGGGCGAAGGCCGCAGCGCTCGACTCCTCCCGCAAGAAGCGGAAGGAGGAGAGGAGGAAGAAGAAGAAGAAGGAGCGCGCGGAGAGGACATGTCGGAGGCCACTGCTGTGGGTGCAACCTCCACCGATAGCAGTGGAAGCACCCCTGGTCACGCGTACTATGGGTTTCCTTCTGACCCGCCGATCGGCGGTGATCCGGTCGTGGACTGCGGAGAACACCACGAGCACCGCGGTGAGGGCCTCGGGCGGAGAGTGCGGTCGCCGCCATCGTCGCGCCGGTGGAAGCGACTTTAGGAAGCGGCCGGCGGATCGCCTCGAGGGGACGGTGAAGAAGCGCGCTGCCGCGCACCGCTTCGGCTCGATAAGTACTTCTTTTCTTTTGTTCAAACATTTTTGCGAAAAGCGTTCGAACGCTTTTAGAGTTTTTCCACGTCGCGGCGCCTATCTTGGTGTGGCCGTGGCGCGTCGTGGCGGTTCGCGAGGGACAACGCCGCGGGAAGTTCGAGCGCCCGATCGGGTCGGCGTCGTCGTGGTCTTGGCGGCCAGCCGCGCTGCCCATGAGTCGGTGGCGAGGCTTCGATGCCTCGATTAGGGACACCGCCGTCGGATATGGTCATCCTGCGGAGGAAGAGATGGCGCGCCACCGCAGATCGTCGTGCGGTAGAGGCGGGTGCACGAGGCCGACCCTCGCCCCTAGGGAGTGCGGCCAGGAGTCCCGCGCGGAGTCGCGAAGGACCCTGAGGACCAATCCTACCATCGTTGCGATGGTGCTGCAGGCAGGTAGCGCCCGCCCGGCGAGCGACCGAGGCAGCTGGCGGAGAGGCCTGAGTCGGGGTCGATGGCGGAGCGAGCGAGTGAGTGGGTCGCTCTTGACAAGGCGTTACGGGCCGAGCGGAGATGGAGGCTGGTCGAAAGGGCGACTCTTTGTGCAGAATCTTCGGTAGGCGTTGGATCGCGATGGTCGGGAGTCAAGCCGATCGGTCTGGTAAGTTGGCGAAAGAACCCAACATAAAATTAGCGTCTGTGGCGCCCGTGAGACTAACGGTTAGTCATCACCTTGCGGCCACGAGCTTGCTCGGACGGCCCGGTGGCGGTATGCGTGGAAAAACAGGCCGGCTGCGCCTTGAGTTGCGCTTAGCTCAAGAGGCGCGAGCGTGAGCGGTCGGGCGGCAAGGTCGCCCGAGGAGCTTGAGGGCGCTAAGGCTCTCTTCGATGGCGCTGAGGCCCGATCCACGAGGATGAAGGTGGCGAGCTCGAGTCCTCCTTGGCGAGAGCCACCGTCGCTAGGGATGCCACCACCACCGCCAGTCGCGCAAGTGCGAGCAAACCGTCTGCGGACCGAGCGAGACTAGGCTCGGAAGGGCCCGGCCGAGAGTTCGCTCCGGCGGGAGCGCTCGGAAGGATCTGTCCTCATAAAGACCTCCTACGAGGCGGTCGGGCAAAGAGTCGGCAACTGGCGAACTCGCGGCCGTGGGGTCTCAACTTCTTATTTAATTCTATAGGCACTTTTAGTAAAGTCGTGATCGTCATGGCGCGTTGCCATCTACAAAGCGCGAGAAGAACTTGGGCCTCGCGGTTGAGAGCGGAAGGGCCTTGCGGGCCGTGTGAAGCGGTCACGGCGCGGGGCGTGTAGCTCTGCGTGGCGGAGGTTGCAGAAAATGGTCGGTGGTGGCGTAGGCCCCAGAGGCCCTTCGTAGGGCGGCGGGCGTCTGCGCTGGTCATGGAGCGCGGCAAGCTCGAGCACTCTGGCGCCCTCGCTAGCCCGGAGTTCCGGGCGCGTTGAGAAGCGGTGATTGCTTAAAGCGGCGCTTGGAGCTTCCTCCGCGTTGGTCAACACCATCTCGCACTCACGATGGTATTGACCTCGCGGTGGTGGCTGATGGCATCGCCGGGAGCCGGACCGGCGGAGAGATCGTGAGTTCGAGCTCTGGTAGGCCGTGCGCGCTCGGGAGAGTCGCCAGCCACTTCGCCCGTGGTCGCCCTCGAGAAGGACAAAGCAGTTAGATTTAACCTTCTTTTAATTTGTAAAGACTATCATGCTCACATGCAATTTTTAAGGTTAACAAGTTCGATCGCCCCTTGCCCTTTTGTGTTTTTGGCGAGCGTTTGGCCAGGCCATAGCTCTAAGGGCTGACAAAGGTCACTTATCGTGGGTCGGGTTGCTTGAAGGGCTAAGAGGATCTGAATCTTGGTTACTCGTGATTATGCTTGCACTTGTGAGGATAAGTGTTCTGACCAGACAAAAGATCGCTCCACTTGGGCATTTCCTCTTCATGAAGTGTCGGAACCATAGCCGTTGGGCGTAGGCCATGCACTTGGGTCGAGAGGATTACGGCAGGGAGGACCTGCGTGACCGATCGGGTCACCGACCCGCTGGCGTGTGAGCTTGCCTAGTTTGCGGGAGAGGTGTTCCGTGACTAAAGGTCACTCCTCGGGCACTTCCTTCTTCCGCGAAAGCTCTTAGCAACCTTAGCGGTTTGAGGCGCAGGTGCGTAACGCAGGTCGAGAGGTTGCGCTGGGATTGACCTTATGGTTAGTCGGTCACCGACCCGCATGGCGCGTGAGCTAGCGAGTTTGCGCGGGAGGAGTGTTCTGACCGACTAAAGGTCACTCCACTCGGGCACTTCCTTCTTCGCGGCGCTCTTAGCAACCA
This sequence comes from Otatea glauca, assembly GCA_036346275.1. NCBI lineage: Eukaryota > Viridiplantae > Streptophyta > Magnoliopsida > Poales > Poaceae > Otatea > Otatea glauca. The sequence goes on along the minus strand of JAYEVK010000281.1, from coordinate 137,883 downwards.
TAGCGGCGTGGTAGGTAAATAACAGCAGGTCGAGAGGGTTACGCTCGGATTGACCTTATGTTTAGTCAGTCACGACCCATAACGTCGACTAGGCGGCAGAGCGAGGCGCCAAGGGCCTTGGCGTCGCGAGCGACCGGTGCTCGGAAAGATAAAGGTAAAGACTCGCCGAGAAAAAAAAGAGTTTAGGGATAGAATCGCCTTAACTTTTCTATGTTCAAGCGTTCGGAAGGATCGACCGTCGGCGTCCTTGAGTCGAAAGGTGCAGGTCGGAGAACCTCTGACGGTGAAGGGCCTTCGAGCGGCGATAGCTTGTGCTTGTCTTCTTTGGTTTGGATCCGTAGCGAGGACGGTCGCGGCGTTAAGGATCGCCCTCGAACTGGCGGGTACGTGGTAGCGTCGCGAGCTTGTTGATATTTGGTGATCGCGAATGGCCCGCGTCATGTGCCTCGTTGGTGGTCGATGGTGTCTTGTTGCGGTGAGCCCGAGCCTCGCCGAAGGCTTGCGGTCTTGAGGCGCCATACTCCGGTCTGTTGGCAAGGCGGCCGGCGCGAACACCATGAAGAGCGGTGTAAACCCGATCGCTCGGGTGGGCGTGGTCCGTAGGCTCCAGAGGGCGAAGAGCGGCTCGGCCACCTTGCCCGCGCGAAGTGCTTGAGCGGCGAAGATCCGTGGCTTGAGTCCTTGAAGGATCATGCCGTTTGCGTTCGACACGGCGTTAGTCAGCGGATGGGCCACGGTACCCAATCAACACGGATGTTGAAGTCGTCGCGAACTCGAGGAACTCCTTTCACGTGAACTGCGTTAGTTGTCGGTGATGATAGAGTTGGGGACTCGAACGAAAAATGATGTCGCGGAAGAAGATGGTGCTTATACGCAGCGTGGCGTTCACGGCCGGCTTGGCCTCTATCCACTTGGTGAATTTATCCACGCGACTAGTACATGAGTAAAGCCCTCGGCGCTTTCTTGAAGGACCCAACGGATCAAGTCCCCAAGCGCAAGCGGCCAAGTGATGGGGATCGTCGCAAGGCTTGAGTGGCGGATGTGTCTGTAGGGCAAAAGAATTGGCACCTTCGCGGTCGCGCCGCGATCTGCTTTCGGCGTCGGACACGGTCGGCCAATAAAAACCTTGTCGAAGGCCTTTCCAGCGAGGATCGGGTGCGGCATGGTGGCGCGGACCCGCCATGGATATCGGCGCGGTTGCTTCCTTGAGTCGGCGAGCGCACCTCTGGAGGACCGGAGGACTCCTTTTGTAAAGGTGCGGGCCGACCGGGCGAAAGATTTTGCCCGTGGCGAGGCACGGGCCTCGGTCGGGTCGGAGAGCGACCCATCCGTCAAGCGATTGATGAAGAGCTTCCTCTGGTCGAGTCAGCCGCCCGACCGCAGCTGCGGTTTGATCCGACCAAGTCTGCGCTGACCGCGCGGATCGGGGTGACCGTGCTAGGTGAATCGGAGACCGCTCGGCCATCGAGTCAAGCTGGATGGAAGGTTGCGGGAGGTTGCGAGCGAAGATCACAGGTGGGGTGACCCTTTCTTTGGAGGCAAGATTGGCTGAGCAATTGGCCTCCTTTGTTGTGGCGTCTGTAGGCTGTGGTGGAGCTCAAAACCCTTGAACGCTCCTCGAGCTTGCGCGCTTCCCGCGATATGCGACCATCACGGGCGTCTCGCGACTCGAAGCCTTCATGACTTGGTCGACGATAAGCTTGGAGTCCCAGCGGACCAGAGTCGTGGCCGGGTCGGCGGCGATCGGAGACCGTTGGCGAGCCTCGTGGTCGGCGATGTTGTTGGTCGCGTCGAAGAGCAACGATGGCGTATTGAAGTTTGTTCCCGAGTGGGAAATGATGGCGACTCCTGCGCCCGCGCCGTTCTTGGTGTAGGATCCATCAAAGTACATTGTCGATTACTCGGGGTCCTCGATTACGGTGGCGCTGGGCCGGTCCACTCGGCGATGAAGTGCGCAGGGCTGCGACTTGATCGCTGTCAGGGGCGTCGTTATGCGTAACGCTGAGCTCGGCGCCCACTTGGCTATCCTCCCGGCGTCGCGGTTGTGGGCGATCTCGCCGGCGAGATCACGGTCACCACAGTGATGGCGTCTTGGTCGAAGTAATGGGCGAGCTTTCTCTTGGCGGTGAGCACGCGTGGGCGGCTCTGCACTGCGGGTGCAGAGCCTTGGATTCGGAAAGAACCTCGATGAAGTAGATTGGCGTTGTACCTTGAGTTCACGGCCTTCCTCCCTTCGTTCCACCACAAGGGCCGCCGGCGACTTGGCGGTGGCGGCGATGTAGAGGAGCAGCGGTTCGCTGGTGCGGGGCGACGAGGATTGGAGGTGAGGATAGGAAGGCCTTGGTGGGTGAGGCTTCACGAGCCTCCTGAGTCCAGTGAAGCGGTCGGATTTCTTGGCGACTGTAGAGCGGCATTCGCGCTCGCGAGGCAAGACACGAAAGCGGCTCAAGCGGCAAGGCACTCTGCTAGCCTCTGGACCCCTTTGAGATTAGGAATCGGGCCCATTCTTGCGATTGCGAGATCTTCTCTGATTGGCCTCGATTCCTCGCTCGAGGCGATGAAGCCAGCGGCTTCCCTTAGGGACCCGAGCGCATTTCGGGGTTGAGCTTCATCTGGAACCGTCGGAAGTCGCAAAAGTTTCTTCGGTCGGCAATAAGGTCGTGCGCATTCTGGTCTTCACGGCGATGTCGTCAACGCAGGCCTCAGCGTTGCGGCCGATCGGTTGTTGAAGCACGTTTGCATACATTCTTTGATGCGTAGCGCCGCGTTCTTTAGGCGAGCGACATTGTAGCGTGGCGAGCAGGCGAGCAGCGTGATGAAGGAAGTCGCGGTGGTCGGACTCCTTGATGCTATCTGGTGGTAGCTGGTAGGCATCAAAAGGAAGAGACTACGCACCCGTGGTGGAGTCGGCGACTTGTCGATGCGGGGCAAGAGCGGGTCCTTGGGACACGCTTTGTTGAACTTGTGTAGTCAACACACATTCTCCATTGCCCATTTTCTTTTTACAAGTCTGAGGTTGGCGACCACTCGGGTGGCGGACCTCTTTATAAACCACTGCGACCAAAGCTTGGTGATCTCCTCCCCTATGATCCTGCGCCTCTCCTCGTCGAGCGGCGCGGCGTTGGGCGGCCGGCTTTGAGCACAGTCGGATGCTCAAGGAGTGCTCGGCGACTTCCCGCAGGATTCTGGCATGTCGGAGGACCTCCATGCGAAGGCGTCATTGTTAGCGCGGAGGAAGCCGGCGGCGCTTTCCTATTTGGCGGGGAGCGTGGCTCCGACCCGGACGGTCTTGGTCGGATCGTAGGGATCGACCGCGACCTTCTTTGTGTCCTCGGCGGACTTGAAGGATCCGCCCCGACTTGCTTGGACTCGGAGGCTTCCCTCACGAGGTTATCGAGCTCGGCGAGCCGATGATGCCGGCGAGCTCTAGCTTCTGCGCTTCGCGATTGTAGGCAAGCTGGAAAGATGATGCCACAGTGATGACTCCTCGTGGCGGGCATCTTGATTTGAGGTAAGCGTAGTGGGGCCGCCATGAACTTGGCGTAGCATGGCGCCCCAAGATGGCGTGATAGGGTGGAGAAATCCACAACCTCGAAAGTGAGGGTCTCGGTCGGAAATTCCTGGTTCCCCAAAGGTGGCGGGCGGTCGATCTGCCCGGCGGATGGGCTTTGTTGGCGAGGATGGCGCCGTGGAAAGAGCCTTGCTCGGTCGGAGACTCGAGCGAGAATCCCCATGGCGTCGGCGTCTCGTAGAGGATGTTGAGGCCCTTGCCGCCATCCATGGCGCCTTGGTGGCGCTTCTTCCCCGATATGGTCGACCACGGCGGGTATCTTCCGGTGGGGGCGTGGTCGAGTGATCGGCCGATCAAAGGTGGCCGGAAATTCGACCACCGGAGGTATTGAGGGCGGCTGGTGAAGCGGTGTAGACCTCACGGTGGCGAGTTTGAGCCGGCGGCTTGCCGGCGTAACACGCCGATCGCCAAAGATCATGAGGCGGCCGTCGGGTTGGGAACTCGTCGTCCGCCTTCTTCTCCGCGGCCGTGGGGCGTGGTTAGCTCTTTCCTTTGCCCGTGGCGTCGTGAGGCGCGGGGAAGGAAGTGCCTCGAGACCCGCGTCCAGTACTTATGTTTGACGGGAACCCGTGGTTGAACGCAGGCTATCCATCATTTCGAAGTGGTGGTAGCGGCGGTCGGTCGCGCCGCTAGCGAGGCGGTCGGCGATGGCGACCACAGGGCTCGCGGACTGTTTTCCATGCGCTTCCGTTTGTCGGGCGGTCGGAGAGATCGATTGGACGGGGGCTCTTCTGGGCCTTTCCTCGCCGAAGATAGCCCCAGACCTCTTCGCGGGCGTGGTTGAGTGGCGATGTCGAGGAGTTCCTTGGTAGTCTGGGCTTGAAACGGCCGGTTTGTACACGAGGCCTTGCGGAGTTACCGTAGATGAATGCTCCCGACATCGGCGTCGGAGATGTCGGGAGCTCATTACTGGCGGAAAACCGCGGATATAATCCGGAGGTTTTCACTGGCTCTTGCTTGCAGCCTTGAGTCAGTGTTGCGGCGCTTGTAAGTGCCACGGAGTTGCCGACGAAGAGGTCTTCAAGTCGGCCCGTTCTGATAGTTTTGGCGGGCAAGTACTCGAGCCAAGCTCGGGCGAGTCCGCAAGGTAGATGGGAAGTCTTGGATGATGAAGAGATCATCCGTCGCTCCCCCGCCGCATCTGGCCAGTAGTCTTCAAGCCGACACACAGGTTCGTGGCCCCGATGTACTTGGCGATGTTAGTGGGCACCGGAATCTGGCGGGAAGTCGCTGTCGGATCCCGGCGGCCCGTGGTCGGGACCATCGGGGCTTGAGGCTGCGGCGGTGGCGCCACCGTCCACTATCGTGAGTGGGCGGCCTCCTCGTCGCCTTTCTTGAGCCTCGAGGTGGCGCGACGTCGTAAGCGTCCGTAGGCCCAGGCGCAGCGGTCTGCGAGGCACAGGGCGGCTCGTGGTGTGGCGCCGCCTTGGACCAACCGGCCGGCCCGGCGATCTTGGGCCGTGGCGGAGGTGGCGCTGGAGCAATAGGGCCGGAGGCTGCATGTGTTACTGACGCGCTCTACCGGCCCGGAGGTTACGATGCGTGGCCTTGTCCTCGGGTCGGCCGGCTCGAAGGCCTCGGCGACATCGCGGCCGCGGCCGCGTTACGGCTTGCATGGGAAGAGCGAGGGCGTCGGATTCTTCCGCCCGACTTGTGGTGTGCTGCCTTGCGCGTCCGCGCGGTCGCGGGCACTGTTTGAGTCGCGAGCTCATCTGCTCCGAGTTGGCACAGTTGGTCGAGCTTCGACCCTTTGCCTATCCGACTCTTGGCGTTGTCATTTGGAGTTGGCGGGCGGGCTTGGCGCGTTCGAGACGCTTCAGCGGGTGTTCCCCCTCCTGCGCCTCGGTCTGCGCGGATTAGGGCCCCGTAACGCGGGGTTATGATCATCGACCGTGCCGCCATGTTGCACTCGCGAGTGCCGTCCATGGCGGTACTCCATATCGGAGTGGAGTCGTGGTGGAAGAGTCTTCCAGCGGCTCGTGGATAGAGGCGGCATGTAGCCGCCATAGCCCTAATCGCGAGCTGCGGAGGTGACACGGTCACTGTCCGGGCCGTGGGAGCTTTCGCGGGCGTGGCGGAGCGCTCCTCGAACTCCGGCTCTGGGACTGCAAGGCGCCCAGTAGGAGCTTAGCAAAGTCGTCGAAGATGGCGCCCGGGCTTCGATGGGTGCTGGAACTGCAGTGGCGGCGGGGATGGCGTAAGCCCTCCGCCGAGGTGGCAACAAAGTTGAGGAGCGAAGCGGATCGGCTTCCCGTAGCGACCATGCCGTCGCAGTGGAAGATGCCATCGAGGAGGCAAGCGGAATCGGAGATGGTGATGAAGGCGCACGAAGACCCTACAGCGCGCCAGCTGTTGGCGTTTCAAGCACCGGCAAGTAAATTTGTAAGTCTAAGGGGTCACGCGTTCCACTCCCTGAATGGTTAGACTCAGAAGTCCAAGATGTATATTGGTTCGGGCGAAGATCCCTACTCCAGTTCGTGTGGTGGCGTTGTATTCTCTTGATCTGATAGTGCACAAAGTTTACAAGCGAGTGCCAATGACTTAGCGAGATGGGTTTGATGGCGCTCTCTCCTCTGCTTTCTCTGGGAGTTCCTGCCTCCTTTTATCTGAAAGGAAGGCGCAGTTATATCGAGAGTGGGAGAGGGCGAGGCGACCTACACTAGGAGCTTGGTCCTTCGTTCTGACCGATCATCGCTCGCCTTGCCCATCTTTGGTCGGTAGCTTAGTCGGTCGAGGCGGTTAGGTATTTCCGGGAAGCGGCGTACACGCCTCTGCGAACCTTACGGGTGTTGGCGTTCGCTGCGCTGGCGTGGGTGTTGCCTCGGAGAGGCGTGTCTTAAATCTTGTCGACCGGTGATGGGGTGGGAGCATGACTTGATCGATCATTAAACCCTGCGGGAAGGAGCCACTTGCCCTTGTATAGTCACTTTGATTGACCCGTTCGTAAGTGCGTGGCGGTTGTCCGGTAGAGGCTTGACACGCGGCCCTTGGCGAGGGTTGTCTTGGCACGATCGGTCGGGGATCCCGACTGCTGCGGTCGGGAGCCCCTGCTTGGTCGAGTCGGGAAGGGATGTCTCGTGGCGGGGTGGGCCCCGCAGTCGAACATTCCCCTCGATCGATCGGAAGGAAGTCCGTGTAGCCTTGCAGTGCTTGATCGGTGAGTGGGTTTGAGCGGCTGTTGGGCTTGAGCTGTGCTTGAGGCCGCCGGCTGGTCACCTTGGGCCGTTGGGTACCCCTGTTATAAGTATTCGTCACTTTTTACCATTATCCTTTCATTAATCCTAGTATTTGATTTTTCATTCAAGTCATAAATCCAAGAAATACCAATAAAAATCAATAATGCTATGAAAAATTAGAAATGAGCACACTTAAATTCAAAATATTTATTTTTATTTTATTGCATTTTTCTGGGATGTTACATCTATTGACATAGTCTGTATTTATTATATATTTGTGATACACTAAAAGTCTTGCTAAATACAAAAGTCCTGAAACTTGCTTAAAATTGTTGGTTCAATAATTGAAGAAAGCGAAGTCCCAGATGGTGCATATTTTAACGTAGGATACGGGAATACAATCACAATTTTTTCTAGGGTTTACTCCTTGTTAGTTGCTTAAGGGTTGTATAGGCATACTATAAGACTTTTGAATTTCTCCTGCGTTTTATTCTGATTTGTAAGACTTTATTGTATAATTAATTACCGTTATTATATGTATAATATTGAGTATGGATGTGCTAACAATGTTATAATTGTATGTATTAGCTACTGATCATATGACTAGTACTATATGTACATGGAACCTTTCTTGGTTTTCCAAGCAGTAAAGGAGGGTCCTCGTAGTTGTCTAAAATTTTAGCAGTTCTAGGTTTTTCTCCGAAATTCTTTATTGCCACTGATTTTAATTCAAGATGCAGTATTTGATTTTGCAAAAAATAGTAACCTAGTTCCAAAATTTATGAAATTTTTTGGAAAGGTACTTTAGATTATTTAGAACCTAAATAAAATATTTTTAGACTTTGGACAGTTACATAAATTTTCAAAACTTCAAAAAAAGTTGCTAGAAAGTGAAAAAGGCATTTTCTTATAGGCAAAAAAATTCTAGAAAAGCCAATTTTTTCCTTCTGAAAACTCATATTATGTGCATGGAAATAATTTGGCAACTCAGTATTTAATTTGTGGAACAATTTTGGGATGTTACACACTCGGTTTCCATATTTAGAGGAAATTAACTCCAGCGTAGCAAAAGGACAACTAATCCCTATTCATGTCTTCGAGGACCAAGGACCATGATTGACTAGAAAAATTAAACTATGACATCTCCAATTAACGCGTTGATCAGTCCTAATGCATAACATCAGCTGGATGAGGGCAATACTGATACAAAATATTTAGTTAAAGCTGCGTATCATTTATAACAATACATTCGATAAAAACTAAATTATTTACACCATTACCATATCGTTTCCTTGTATTGTCCCTATGAATTGAAGATATTTATGTAAACATCAACAGTGGAAATAAAATCAATGCTTATTTAATTCAACCGCAAAAGAATAGCAGCTTAGTCATGAGCATCTGCACCTATCTAATCATATCAACATCGGTATGGTGTTCAAATTGGAAATGCAGGTAGGCATAAAGGTTTGGATGTTAAAACATTCATCAAACCATACACCATACACGTGCAGTACTCTCGCTATTTAGACAGAATTGTGTTCTAGCCAGGAAGTGCTTTCCAAACGATCGATTATGTGTTAAGCATAGACCTGGGAAAGAAGAGAAGAATAGACCATATCAAAGTATCCAATCAAGAGGCTGTCCTGAGGAATTAATAACCAAAGAAGGAACATCAAACGTACATTAAATGGATTCATGCCCCAACAACCAAAGGGAGAGGCGCCTCTATTTATTGTTGTGGTTGGCACTGGTGAGGAGGAAGAGCCCAAGAGGAGCCCAACAAGCCTATTTATTCCTTCCTAATGCTTGCGTTGGCCATATTTATTTGGTGCTGGGATGGTGAGTGAGACGTGTTTTTATTACACATACTAGTATAGTACCCTGTATTCCGGTTTCTTTTTCCCAGCACGCAATATATGGTCTTTTCCTTTTCTAGAACATTTGTTTCCTTTTCCTTAATTCCAGGATATTTGTTTCCTTTTCCCCTAGATGATGCTGGAGGTGGGGAGAGATCTGTTGTGGACCACAGGGATAAGTTAGAAACATTAAACAATGGCTATCGGATGTGAGTGAGTAAAGCTAAGGAAAGATCTGAGAGGTTAATTTTGATGGAGGCAAGTTTTTGAGGACGTTTCGCTGGGTGCATGAAGGTTAGGTCATCTTTAGTGGGGTGCATTATTTGAGGTGGACGTAGAAAAGAATGCTTAGGTGCATTATAAAGGGGTATAGATCAGCTCCCCCTCCCTCCCTCCATCCTCCCCTCCTCTCATTATGAGGATTAGAGTTAGGGTACGGTGTACATGCAAAGGCCATGAATGCTCACCCACAAGAAGCAGTTCGTGATTAAATACAGTTAATGATGTAGGTATAGAAGGATGATGGTCAGACTGTACAAGAGGGACTTTAAAGCATGAGGCGCCACTGCCTTGCATGCCATTGCATGCTTGCTAGATTCACTCTACGTACTGCCAGCTCGTTGCCATGAGGTGATCACGAACTATCTTTATCTTGTGCAAGCTCAGTCAGGAGCCATGCATGAGCCCTATAGCTATACTCCAATGCTGTCACATCCAGCGTACATAGAACCATAGATGCATAGAGTAATTGATAACCAGCCTGATATACAGACATGCAGTATGCATCTATAACCTTGCACCATGCATGTTTACTCAGACAAGAAGTATAAGAAATGCTGCACCAAATCAATGCTCACCGTTCCTGGCTAGCTCCCATGCGCGCACACACACACAGAGACATATGCATCAATGCATGTTATCTGGTGCCAAACCTATCACCCTAATTCTCCAGCTTCCAAGCCAAGCAAGCTTGCGTGGTATATCTGGGAAGGGTAAGTACAGTTGCGTCAATGGGAGGATTAATTAGAGGCCAGCCAGGGTAGCAGCAGCAGCAGTAGTAGTAAGATTGATCAGAGGACAGCAGATTTGATGACGGCTATGTATCATGTATGGACTAGTAGCTAACATCTATCTATCTCCTCGCCGGGTGGTGGCGTTATGGCGCGCAGCAGTAGCAGTCCGGCCGTGGAGAGCAAAGGCCGACTTAAATGGGGAGGACGGAGGAGGTGGAGGGATTTGAGCCATTTAAGGTCAATCTACTTGTCACCCTTTAATGCCCAGACTGCCCTCTCCTTAATGGGGCGTTAGATGAAGGCCATTTGAGAACCCTTGTCCTCTTCTCCTCCTCCTCCTCTTTAGTACCCACGCTCCCAACCTCATGACCCCTATAAATCGATGAATTCCCGGTGAAGAAGCTGCCATCTTGTACTATATAACTTCTCACGCTGGCTTGTACCCGCAAAACACACACAGCAGCAACAAAGTGATAGGATAGAACTCCTTACGGCGTTTAAGGCGTTGAGGTTGGAAAGGGATGGAGGTGCAGCCGGTGCTCTCGCTGGGGCCGACGTCGCTGGGCTTCGCCTCCCCGAAGAGCGCCAAGAGCTCGTCGTCGGACTCGGACGGCAGCAGCAGCAGCATCAGGAAGAAGAGGAAGCACTTCGCCTGGGACGAGGCCGTGTCCCACGCGAGCCTGGAGATCCAGCTCAATGACCCCCTGCCCCTGGACTGGGAGCAGTGCCTGGACCTCCACGTGAGTTTGCAAACATATATGTATATTTGATTTCTTCATTATTAACACACACATATATATATTAATTGTTAAATTCTTACGTAGCAAGTTGCACCATGGAAACGCCCTGCACAAGCCATGTGTATACGTGGCACCTCAATGACGACACTGTCACGTTATTTGACTGGCAGAGAGGCAGGAGTATAGCAGAGAACTGCAATTTAGATTGGCAGGATGCATGGCAACCCATGGGACGTAGTATGTGCATGCGATGCACGCAACATCTGCACTCAAATGGACACTTAATTACATAATGATACTACTAATGAGGCTATAGGTCATAGATTGATGCTTTGACCTATTAGTGACCATATATGATGTTTATGTTTGTGGCAGTCTGGAAGGATGTACTACCTGAACAGGAAGACCATGAAGAAGAGCTGGCTGAGGCCCAAGGAGGAGCAGGGTGCTCTGAACCTGGAGCTCAACATCTCGACGATCCCGTCAAGTTTCGACGGCAAGGCGAGCTCCATCGCCCCCGTGGACGACTCGAAGAGTATCAGCACCATAAGCTCCGCAGGCCTCATGGTGGCCGTGCCGTGCGTCAACTGCCACCTCCTCGTCATGCTCTGCATGTCCTCCCCGGCGTGCCCCAACTGCAAGTTCGTGCAGCCGTCGGTGCCGGCCATGCCGCAGACGCGGCCCCGCCGGATCGACGCCGTCAAGCCGCTGGAGACCCTGAGCCTTCTGCACTAGCTAGCTGCATGCGCTGTAGCATGCAGCTGGGCGGGCACGTGACTGCAGAGAGGGGAGACAGAGAGTGAAACTACAAATGTATTACTCAATACTAGTGATGATAGGTGAGCTAGATGTGGCTGTCTGGATATACTGTGTGAGTGCTGCACGTGCTATATTGCTTCAACGCAAGTGAGGCGATCAAGTAGTAAATGGGATTAATTCAGCGTCCTTTCACTTTGCCATTAAACAAATAATCAGGGATAGTGATGCTCCTCTGCACCATCGTAAAGGCCCATCACTCAAAATTGATACGATTTTGAAGGTGTAGGATAGATTATATCCACACGTATGGAGATTGGAGAGTGAGAGGAATACTAGTAGTACATAATAATATTACTGTTACTCATTCTTTCCTTTCTACAGGTAGGGTTAAACACTGACTCAAGTGAATCATCGTATAATGAGATGCAGAGGAACATTAAGAGGATACTATATATGCTAGGTATCGACACTACCTTCTGCTGATGTCCACTTTCAGACCAGTGACAAACTAGAAAAAATTCATTGGGTGCATACTTCACACATATAACTCTATAATCTTATATAATAATTTCATAATATCATAAATCTAATACATATATTTGTAATTTGCTAAAATACAATATAAATAGTTCTATGATATAAAACTCCCAAACTATCAAAAATCAGAACTAATTCAATCACCAAATTTGGTCTATTAGAGAGATGATTTTATAGCGTTTCTGGATTTTTTGTTGCTCCCCTAGATCTGCCCCTGTTTCAGACTGAGCACATTGTGCGTTTCCTCTCAGGATGTCATGGTTGTCTCAGACCATGGGTAGCATGCACTGCATAGAAAAAAAAACAAATTCATTGAAAGACCATGCGGAGGTTTACACATGTTGATAATGAGTATTTGACTGTCACTACTATAGAAAAGTTTATCATAGACGGTTCGAAACCGTCACCACAGACGGTTTTCCGAACTATGTATAAACCATGTGTCAGTGATGTTATAACACATCACAGATGGTTTTTAATTAGAACCATTTGTGATATAGTAACATCACAGGCGATTCTAATTAGAAACCGTCTGTGATAACCTTTCCTATAGATGAACCTTTTTCTGTTTATTGGCTAACCTCACGAAATTCTAGCCATACCTTTTGAAAAAAGTAGATTACAGATCATCACAAGCATTACATCCATTTCAGTAATCAACTCAGATTACATCACAGCGCAAGCAGATTACGAACAAATTACTATACAGCACACCCATTTCAGAAATGAACTCAGATATATTAACCAATGGAACTCAATTTTATTAACCAACTAATTGAATGAACAAATACAATTCACAAATCCACAGCACAAGTTTCACAAATTAACCCAAGTGGTAATTGAAAAAAAAAACTCCTGAAGTTAGGTAGAGTCAAACTCGCCTTTTGGATTTAAGACATGACTGAGCAAGAAGGAACAACGTTGTACTCGAATTTGGATCAGATTGGTCTCTTCCAACGCAATTATAGCCTCATTAGTTTTTTTGTATTGACGAGAAGTTGCATGTTGTGGCAAGCGTAAAATCCATATCGGTTATTTCCCTTTCCCTGCTGGTGGCACTACAAATATAGAATTGGTTAGTTCCAGAGTCATTATTACAGAGTTTGATATAGGATTATTATGTATAGCGGATACCAGAGTTTGATATAGGATTATTATGTATAGCGGATACCAGAAACTTAAAATCATGCTTCATCTTTGCCCCGTCCTTGCCAAAAGGCCCTCCATAAGCTTTGTACACTTTGAACGACCTACATGATTGCAAAATGTTAGCCTCAGAGCAACGTACACCTTGAACAACCTACACGATCATGTTATCTACGGAGGTAACGTTATTACCTGGTGAGTATTTTCGCGATAGGATTCAAGTCGTGGCTACCACTCTGTAAGGAATCAAGAAAAATAACCCGGTTCGTGGCTGAATGAATTACAATTAGAACCTAGTGAAACCTACACAGGTATGTCGCCATAATCAATTAACAAAACTGAGTTACGTGCACAATACAAATCAAAGTATAGCAATTAGTGTAGCACTTATCCTGGGTTGTGGGGTAAAAGTATGAACTCTTTATGTTTTTGAGCCACCAATGCCTGTTTCACGTATTCATCGACGAATTTTAAATTTTTGTCCATTGTTTGCTTCGAGACTATGTGTGGGTCCAGGAAACCCACCGATTGTTTATTCTGTTTCGCTTCACAGATCATGTATCTATATATACAAAAGCAACGAGTTATATATATATACATGACATTTATCAGTATTACACGAATGCAGACTGTGATTGCACACACTTACAATGTCTAGCTTCTCAAAAGCGGCCTCGAGGGCGTCGAGGTTGAAGAGATCGAACAGGTCCTTGAAGTCGACTGTGAAGAAGCCCCCCGATGACTAGTTGAACAGATGCTTAGGCTTGAAGCTGATCGTGATACTCATTATATATTCTCGCACTGGCTTGTTAGCTTGTTCCATGTACGAAGCATGCAATCTAATGCAAGCCATAGAAAGTTTTTTAGGTGATCTCCCGTTACTAAATGCTCTCCTATCTTGTATAACTGGGCCAACGGGGCAATCAGATAGTCTAGGGTCTTCATGATCTACTTTGATTTGCACTTGCATTGCTTTCTACTATAGGGAGTCTTCATGGGAGACGAGTGGGAGCAACCCAATGAATGTCCTGTGATGCAGGGGGCACGGTAGCCAATTTTGTGGCTAACTGTGGTGCAGCAAGTGACTTAGGTAGTTGGGGTACTTCCAGTGATGGAGGATGGGCGTCTAGGGAGATGTCGCTGCTGAGCCACTTGATGAATGTGCTAATGGCATCCCCTACTGTCACGATCTTGTCGTTTGGGAGAATCTGTATCGCAACAGTCTTGAAACTATCATGTACACTGTCTACATTAACCTTTATGAAACCCGACGCTACAAGGGTATCGTGCACTAGTGCCCCTTCAGTGGATGGATACGTGAGCTCCCAAATAGCTTGAAGAGAAAGGGAGACATGGGCAAGTCTCAGTTGGAGATTGCACCGCGTGGCCTCCTACATAACGGTACATAATTAGCTAATGTGTCCAACAGCTATATCTATGTAGCATTCAAGAGATATATATTAGTATCTTAATGTCACAGACAAGAAATTTGCCATCATGTTCATCTGTGTGAGCGGCGGATACACAACTGCTCTTACAGGTAGTGGGGCTGAATTGCGCACATACATTTGGGGCTTGCACAGGCTATCTATCCTGATTATCGAGCCTTTTCTCGAGGTTACTTATCTTATTATTGAATCACTACTACACAAATATACATCACAATCGGTTCTTTTTTATCATCAAGTCGGTTCTGTTGGCGACACAAAGTCATGAGACAGAGATGAGGCCACGCTATTACAGTCGGTTCTTGCCCGATAGAGATGAGTGCGTCATCTGTATCGGTTCTTTGTAAGAAGCGATAGAGATAATGATCTCATCTCTATCGGTTCTTCACAACAAGCGATAGAGATGAGAGTATTATCTCTATCGGTTCTTTGTAAGAAGCGATAGAGATAATAGATCATCTCTATCGATTCTTTTTAAGAAGCGATAGAGATGAAGAGTCATCTCTATCGCTTCTTAAAAAGAATCGATAGATCTCGGTTTCTATAAAGAACCGATAGAGATACTACCCTCATCTCTATCGCTTCTTAAAAAGAATCGATAGAGATGAGTCTATTATCTCTTTCACTTCTTACAAAGAACCGATAGAGATAATACCCTCATCTCTATCGCTTCTTAAAAAGAACCGATAGAGATGAGTCCATCATCTCTATTGCTTCTTACAAAGAACCGATAGAGATGATCGCCACATCTCTATCATTTTCTTGTGAGAACCAATAGAGATGAAGGGGTGTGGTGTGCTATTTTCTAATTCACCCTCCAATCAGTACATATTTCACACAATATGCACATATCACATTCACACAGCAATTACAGACAACATATCACATTCAAAGAACACGAACACTTTGTTACAACAAACACATATCACATTCGTTAACAAAATAGAACGCAAACATGCTTAACCATAAGTACACATGCAATCGCATTAAGATATATAATATTGTTCAAATATGGTCTAGTAGGAGCTTTCGGGATCTCTAAACCGTCCGTCCTCCGAAAAGCATTTTATCCAGTACCACTGGCATAAGTGATCTCGTATCTTATTGAGTGCAGTGCTGTCTGGTATGCTGCAAAATAGAAACAAGTGCTCTAATTTAGGTTTTCAAATTTCTATGTGAAAGGCTAATTGTACTATTATGCATGTACATATACCTTAGGGAAACGGTCTGAGCTGGTAATCAAGATCACCATGTGTTGCATGACGTACAAACCATAGAGGTCATCGCTGCCCTGTTGATGACACTATGAAGAAAGAAAAATAAATTAAGAGACGAAGAAAATATGTCAGAAAATCTAAATCTTATATATGGTAGCCACTTGTACCTTGAAGCGGACATACTCCAGCTTGGAGCCCTTTTTGTCGTCGTGTGTCCCTCCTGCTTCGACGTATTCCTTGAAACCCCTATATACATTGGAGAGATGCCGTTGAGTAAAAAAATAATAAATGTAGTTAAATACAGAAAATGTTAGATAAGAGTAATGCACTTACTGCTCCAAAGGAGGCTTGATCACATAGGCCATCGGTCTCTTCTCAATCGAATTAAAAGTGTACACTTTGTTGTCACTCGGAAGGAGCACGAGTAGAACTCAATGGTTTCTTATTAAATGGTATGCAGCGAAGAAAATAAGTTCACATACAGTTTAAGTGCGTACAAGTAATTGAACGGTGAAATAGTACTTACTCCTCGTGGTACGGGAGTAGAATGAAGTCCTTCTTCGACTCAGCTTGCAATGCCCTCTTGATGTAGGAGGCAACCCATTCCGGTTGAAACCTAGCCATCGTCGCGGACACAAGCTCAGGGTCAACGAACCCAACTAGTTGTCGATTCGTCACGACTCGCTGCCTCATTGCCCTGCAACTCATATTGAATGTTAAAAAGCGTAATGCAAAATCCTATGGAAGTCATAAGGTCGTGCTACGTGGTGGGATACTCACAGTATCCAGGATCATACAGTGGAAATATCGATGGCTATCAGTTGGTACATACGGAATAGATCCTCAAAACTAACTGGGAATGTCCCATCCTCCTCACGGTGGAAATGTCCCTTTCTATATCTAACATTGAAGTCGACACGCCGCTCGCTCTCTTTCACTTTGTTAACGTACCATCCATGGAGCTGTCGAGTCCATATGCTTAGAGCATTCAATTTGCTAGAAGGCAGAAGGGGCTTTCCATGTATGTAGGCCTTAAATTCGTAAGGCTTATCTGTGCCCTGTGTCGGCTCTCCTTTCTGGGCCGAAGGAATCTCCGAGGATGGGGCAGTTGGCTTTTCATGTACCTAAGGGGGCGCTGTGGCCTTTGTGAGCCTTGCCTTTTTAGCAAAGGCCTCGAGTGGTTCTGTGGTTGTCGTGCTAGTCCTTTTATGCACCAGCTCTGTACTTTGTCTAGGACTCGTCACGGTCGTGGGAGCAGGCGTAGGTACGGTAGGAACCTACAAAGCACGCGCATAATTAAGTAACTTGTTGCAATACTACTGGAATGGTACAGAAGATGTGAGGTTTTTTACCTTGACCAGTACGATGCCTGTCGTGGGCCACTTGATGAATGACATCAGCGCTTGCCCGAGAGTGGTGATGTCTTCGTTGGGTGGGAACTCGAGCACATCTGATAAGAAGGCTTCATGGACGTTACTTTGGGGGTCGCATAATAGAACTTCAGACAAGCAGATGGTGTCTACCAGCAACATAGGTACAAAACTATTGTTGGAGAATTCACGACACGCCACTTATTAGATGCAAAGTTCACCTAGTTCTACAAAGCGGGCATTATTGTTAAGTACATTGAAATTCTGAAATGGTACCAGTAATGGAGCCAGTAATGGAGGATGTTGATTGGCAAATGTTCAGCAAGTAGCTTATTCTGAAAATAAACTTGCACCTTTGAATTTGACTGTAATAACATCTAACAAATGTTTACATGACTGTAATAACTTCTAACAAATGTGTAAAATTTGCTATGATGTTCAACAAATGTAATCCGGGCATCTGAGCAGCGTACATGCACCATTAATATTAATTGGTGGCAATGCTTTTCCCATCTATTTTAAATACATATATATGTTGCATACAGCATGCATGGATCTATTATTATTAACACACAGACGCCTTGGTATTTGATCGATGGAGTCCCATTCAAACTATTGGATACATAAACGGAGGAGGGATATATACATATACATGAAAGAGGACCAAAGCGGATTAGGAAGAAACTTAATTGTAAATATTCGGTCAGACTAATTATAATTAATTTCCAAGATAAGTTGAATTGGGTGTTCGGCAAATAAATCAATTGGAGGCTTCTTCATAAACCCACACGTTAAAAAAATTAGAAATTACTATACTTGTACAACATACAGCATGCATGGAAGTGTATACAGAAAATACAAAGAACAGGATACGGTGCTGATATGGCTTCATCTATACTCCTTTATAATGCACCTAAGCAATTTTTTCTATGTCCACCCTAAATAATGCACATCATTAGAGATGGCCCAATGTTCGCGCACCCAGCAAAACGTCCCTAGAAACTTGCATTCATCAAAATGAACGTCTCAGATCTTTCCTCAGTTTTACTCACCCACATCCGATGGCCATTATTTAGTGTGTCTAATCATCCCTGTGGCCCACAACAGACCTCCCCTACCTACATATTTGGAAGAAGAGCGAATCAAACAAGGAAATAAATAAGGAGGATCCGTATGCAAGGAAACCAGACTTGAATTTTTTACTGGCCAAAATTGTACGTACTACATATTTGGAAGGAGGGTGAATCAAACAAGGAAATAAGCAGGAGGATCGCATGCAAGGAAACAATACTTTAATTTTTATTGTCTTGCCATTGTGATCGTATTTTTTCGAATATGACCCTTCTCGAGACTTTTTACGGATCTAGCCCCATAGAGCCTAATTTGGTATACGGAGAGTCTTTGAATTTTTGTTTTTATTTTTTATCTAAGGAACCAACGATGCATGAGTGCTACTTAATTCTTTTCAATTTTTCTCGCGGAACCCGTGGCGGTGAAACCTTTTTTAATTTTATCTTTTTTCCTTGCGGATTCGTGATGGCGCGGTTTATTTTCATATTTTTCCAAATCATCCTGTGGCCCAGCAGACCTTCCCTCAGTTCCAGCATCAACAAGGAAAAGAAAACAGGCGTCTGGAAAAGGAAAGGACCATACATTACGTCTTTGGAAAAGGAAGCGGGAGATGGGGTAGCGGTAGGAGAAGCAGTGCGCAATGGCTCCACGGTCGCCATCGGTGGCTTTGCCGACGCGCGAGGAGTTCTTTGGTCGGCGACCTCGCGGCATGATGCCTCGGCAAATTTACAATTTAAATTTTTTTAAAAATAATTTTATTAAGTACAAAATAATCGAAAGTTTTTTTGAGAATTTTTCTAGAATTTTTTAACCTAATGTGCTATCTTTTCAAAAATCCTTCTATATTTAAAAAAAATGAAGGCAACTCACCTGTAGCTTCTTCTAGCTGCAGCCCAGACGAGAGAAGCTTCTTCTCTTCCCTCCCTCCATTAAAGCAAGAAAGAAGCTCCAAAACTCCATCAACCCCGCACCAAATCTCCTCTTTTCATCAATGGTGTTTATTCCCCAAATTTCGTGCTCTATTGCCAAAATTTCCTCTCAATCTGATTTGATCCCAAATTATAGTTTCCATAAATATGCTTGTTTCGGGGCTATAAAAGCCGGCGAGCTCTCCTCCACCCCATCGCATTGCGTAAATCCCCAAGTGCTCCCTCTTGTAAAGATCGCCGGATTTTGGAGGTAACCCAAGCCATCACCGTTATCTTTCCGTGAAATTCACATAGCAGTGACTCCTCCCAGCGCGCCGGTCTTGGCGATCTCGCCGCACCGATGCCGACCCACTGCGACCGGCCGGCCACCCCGGCCTTCCCCCCCTTGTCTTGGCCAAGCCCGAGAGCACGATGTGCTCTCTGGAAACTACAAAAAAATAATCTAAAATCAGAAAATTCTTTTTTCTTTCTCTTTCTTGATTTAAAATCTTTTGGGAGCCCATTTTCGCCCATTCGACCTCCATTTAGTTCCATTTTTCTTTCTAAATTCATTTAAAATTCTAAATTTCTCTTTTATTATTAAGTGTTGTATTCATACTTATCTTCTCATTTAATTAATAAGCGGGTGTACTGCCGTCGTAGCGTTAGCACAGGCACTATACTAGTACGTACTGAAAAGAAAAAAGAATTGGGAGTCGAATCTGTATCATTCATGGCTTCGTATGTGTATATATACGCATGGAATAGAAACAAGATTATGGATATCAAAACTAAATTACAAACAAAGCATCTATTTTAGAAATTTAACATCGTCTAACTTTTAATAATTATTTTTTTAGAAATACGATAATGTTCTGTATTGGAGGTTCGTTTAGAGGCGATAATGTACCTTAGAGGCGACGGCGGGGGGACCTCCGAGCCGCGCCGTGGGAGGGAGCTAGGAGAGAGGGCGCCACACGGGGGGACCTCCGAGCCGCCGGTGGAGGTGAGCACCGTGGGAGGGAGGGGGAGCTTCAGGCGCGGGAGCTAGGGCAAAATAAGGCAATGCAAGCGTGTAGACCTTGTCCGAAAATTCTGACTTAAGAGTGAGGGGTATTAATTGTGTCGGTTCTATACCTAAAACCGACACAAATATAGATACACCACTATCGGTTGGAAAAAAAACTGAGACGAATGTTCAACTAGTACTATCGGTTTTTAATCTAAAACCGACACAAATAGCACAACAATACTATCGGTTTTCAATTAACAACCGACACAAATGATAACTAATTAGTATCGGTTTTTCAGAAAAAACCGACACAAGTAGTTGTACAATACTATCAGTTTTCAAGGAAAAACCGACACAAATGTTAAGTCATTACTATCGGTTTTGTAGAAAAAACCGACACGAATAGCACTATAACAGGTTTTCAAGGAAAGATCGACACAAACGTGAAATTACTACTATCGGTTTTCCAAAAAAAACTGACACAAATAGTTGTACAATACTATCGGTTTTCAAGGAAAAACCGACACAAATGTGAAATCATTACTATCGGTTTTTCAACAAAAACCAACATAAATAGCAACGACATCATGATATACTTCCGCTTCATGCACAACCAAGGAGGGAGGTTGTAGATACATATGAAGCGGCCATGTCTTTGTGGCGATTGCTCATGTTACCAAGCGGATTCATTCCATCGGTACTCATTAAATCTTATGTTCCTCATTTGGCACCAAACTCCTCATGTTTCCAATCGATGTTTCTCCATTGAGCGAATCGTGAGGTGTCTCAGCTTGCCATCTTTCTTTCGAGACTCATAATGCCAACGCAACAATTTTGCCTCTCTGGGATTTGCAAACAACCTCTCCAGACGGGGAATGATGGGCAAGTACCACATACCTTGACTAGTGCACCTTTAGTGACCTCTTCACCGTCGTTGCCCCGGCTCTTACACTTCTTGTCGTTACGCTTCTCCTTTTGTTTGTATCGGGGCACACCACAAACTGGACAAACGTGTAGCTCCTGATGTGCGTTACGGTACAAGATGCAATTATTCGGACATGCATGTATCCTTTCTATTTCCATTCCCATGAGACATAGTAGCTTCTTCGCATCATAAATGCTTGTTGGCAACTCATTTCCCTCCGGAAGCATATCCGATAGAAGAACTAGAAGTGCATTGAAACTTTTATCTGTCCAACGGTGTTTTGCCTTCTATTCTAACAATGAAAGGACCGAACCCAACTTGGTGTATTCCGCTTTGCAACCTGTGAACAGCGGTTTGGCATCGTCTTCTATCAATCTTTTAAACTTTTCAAACTCTCTTTCCGTGTAATTACCCTCCACATCCCGTAACATTTGCTCCAAATTCTCCTCCTCAAACATATCAACCTGCAACTCGTCATCCGGTTCCACTGTGCCTTCGTTGCATACCGGAAGGGTACTACCTGTCTCGCTGTGATGGATCCAACACGTGTAATTCCTCACGAAGCCACGTCGAATTAGGTGGTCCTCGATTTGAGCTGAGTTGTTAAATCTTCTCAGATTAGTGCAATCAATGCAAGGACAATATATGAAGTTTACACCCCTCCTCACCATGTCCTCTTCTGCAATTTTTTTAAACTCCTTAACACCCCTCTGAAATTCAGCACTCACACGACTTTGCTGATACATCCATTCCTCACGGTCCATCTGCAGTTAAACTTCGCATAATAAATTAAAGAAAAACTGGAGCCACACCTAGCTAGCTATTTGAAATATTGAGAAATCATTTCAGTTAATATTACCTTTGAAAAATAGAGGACATGTTTCAAGATATAAGAAATATGTACTCCCGATCAATACCTAGATTCTTCCCTAGTTTAGAGCTTCCAATTTCCTAGATAGGAGACATACATTGCAAACATCAACAATGATATCGAATGAACTAATTATATATAGTGCAGTAGCATGCAAATCATTTGACTACAACAAAACAAAACAAGGGTACCAACGATGACTCCTAATATCTAAATAAGTTAGGTCCTAATCCCATTCGAGGATATGTGGTTCGGGCAAGTTTCTAAGCTGTTGTACAGCTCCAGAGAAAATTTTGGTAGCATCTCCCCGCTGTTCTCCTGATACATGTCTCGACAACAGGTCAAGAGGGGTGTGTATCCAGAGAACACCAGGGAGACGCTACCGAAATCTACTCTGGAGTTGTACAACAGCTCAGGAACTTGCCCGAACCACATATCCTCGAACTATCCAAAGAACGTGGACAATTCGAGACTGATCGCTTATAAATATACCATTTTCGTTCGGTATATTTATAAACAAGCATCCTCGAAGGGAGACGTAGGTTCCGCAGCCTAAACTCTAATTAACATTCATCAGGTGACAATAATAATAATTCCATATTAACATCAGAGCACTACAAATTAAGATAATTAAATACGTGTGTGCTTGTCAAATAAAGGGTGTCAAATCTGATAGGACATACACAATACCAGTGCAATCTAAACTTTCTTCGTGACATATCAAAATTACATAGTGCACAATTAAAGGGGTTTGAAGGAATGCTCACATTTTGAAGAAAACCACAAATTATGCAAAATAAGGAAAATCTCCTCAAGTTAGGGCTTCATATTTACCCTCTTAACACCCACCCTAAAGGATTTCAAATTATCTCACCCAAATATTGCTTCCAACCACAGAATATGAGCTATTTTTTCGGGTGGCGACGGAGAAATCTCCTCTGGAACAATAACAGAGAAGAGTTTAGCTCGAGTGGTATAAATAACCTTACGAGGCACATCACTATCGGTTCTCATATAAAAAGCGATAGGGATGTGATCATGCACATCACAATCGGTTCTTATGCAAGAAGCGATAGTGATGAGCGTTGTCATTACAATCGGTTCCCACATAAAAGCGATAGTGATGAGCACGTTTACATCACTATCGGTTCTTATGTGAGAAGTGATAGTGATGATCATGCACATCACTATCGCTTCTCGCATAAGAACCGATAGTGATGAGCACGCATAAGAACCGATAGTGATGAGCACGTTCTCATCACTATCGGTTCTTATGCGAGAAGCGATAGTGATGTGCATGATCATCACTATCGGTTCCCACATAAGAACCGATAGTGATGTAAACGTGCTCATCACTATCGCTTTTTATGTGGGAACCGATTGTGATGATCATGCACATTACTATCACTTCTCGCATAAGAACTGATTGTGATGTTCCCAGTTCTACATCACAATCACTTCTAACCTGAGAACCGATAGTGATTATTATTAATGCCTCTCCTAAGTCATCTATCACAATCGTTTTTTTTCCTAAAAACTTAAGAACCGACACAGATGAAGTGATAGTGATGTACCATTGTGTAGTAGTGAATTCTTCTCTAAGCCTTTCCTCAATCTTTCGTACAAGCCATTCCTCGCGCTCAGCTTTGGTTCTCTTCCTACTCCGGTATTTGTTGGAGTCCTCTGGGAATCCCGTTTTCTAGGAAACGAAAACATCTTTGCCTCACATGCGACCAGGTTGTTCCTTGTTTCCCAAGGCCATGGAGAGTGCATCTTTCTCCCTGTCTGGCAAAAAAGAGCCATCGAAAGATTGTGTACTCAACGCTACCTGCAAGATCCTGACACGTTATTTCAATTATAAAGTTATGGACTAATTACCTACAAAATTGGTAGTTCGATATCTTACTAGGCGTTGGCAGACTCCCTCATTCCCAGGGTTTGTAAAGGAGACAGTGTCGAAAGACGTGGCACATGACCTCGCTCTTAGCCAGTCTCTGGCTCGCTGGTTAACGATCGAAGCAAATGGCACAGTGGCCTCCTCTTCCTCCCTCTCCCATTGCGTCCTCTTCCCCCGTACCCAATAGTGCCGAGTCTATGGGGTGAGTGTTCGTTGCCTATAGGGCCTTGTGCACTTCACTTTGATGCTTGAACTCATCTCAACAAAATTTTTCCATATGTCCTCATCAATGAAACCATACTTAGAGAAGGGAGTCCTGTCCTTGTTGCATATTCTGGTCAAATCTAGGTCAAGAAGTAGTGGCGATATAAATCTGGGTCAAATTTCTCATTTAGAATTACAATCCTCCCAATTTAATCGATAGCACAGAAGTAAACAGTGAGAAATTAATCGAAAGCAACTTATCGGCACACTTCAATTATATAAATCGACTTTTACACGCAATTTCCATCCGAGTAAGAAATAAAAGAGCTAAACGGTGAAACCCTTAATTCACACTTGCAAGGAAACACACTTGAGCTCAATCAATTTGTCCTCTAAAACTAATCAAGCAACCACTCACACGCAGAATCAAGTTTTCCCCCATCCACACAAGTGAAACAACATGATAAGCTTGAACCATAAATCGTAAGCTATTAGTGAGGCATTTGGAGGTAGGTGATAGAGAAGGGGCGATGCGATACGTGGGCTACGGCATCGGTGAAGGGAGGTGCCACACGTGGGGAGACGACAGGGGGAGGCTCTGCAGGGGAGACGTCGGCCAGGGAGGCGCCGAGGCCGGGGGGAGGCGCTGTGGAGGGGGACGACGCGTCGGGACTAGGCTAGGGTTTTGAGTGCTAGTAAGTGGTAACTGATCGATCTGCGTGAGGGAGGTGTCATAGAGCCTATATCACATATGGTTCTAGTTTAGAACCATTTGTGATAAGACACATCACAGATGGTTCTAAAATAGAACTGTTTGTGATAGTTTATTATCACAACTGGTTCTAAACTAGAACCGTGTGTGATGTTAGGTGGATGAACCAACATCAATGAAGGAATTGTGGAAGAACCAACATCCAACATTAGTGAACAAATTGCATAATGTATATGAAATTGTGGATGAACCATCATCAGTGAAGGAATTGTATAATGTATTGGAATTGTGGATGAACCAACATAAGTAAAAGAATGGAACTTTATTAAATAAATCAGATGCATACACAAAGATGTTTCGACTTTCGAGCGTTTCTTTAAAAACAAATTTATTATGCTGGAGAGTACACTTAAAATCATAACTCCACTTGCTTATTCTTTTGTATAAAAATTAGCCCTTCACGATGATCGACGCGTATGTAGCTAGCTTCTTTATGTTGTTCTTCCTAGACTATGATGCTATTTTCGATAGGAGGTAACTCATCAAATTGATTGTATTCTTCCTCATCTACTACATTCTCAACTCCGACAATCCTCCTTTTTCCCTGAAGAACTACATGTCACTTCTTGTTGGATGGGTCGGTTACATAGAATACTTGAACAACTTGGTTAGCGAGTACGAATGGTTCATTTTGGTATCCGACACGTGTGAGGTCAACAGTAGTGACACCGTACTTGTCAACCTTCACCTACTGGAGTTGGAACTAACGACACCGAAATAAGGTAATCTTAAATACACTACTACACAAAAGGCCATCACAGACGGTTCGCAAACCACATCACAGACGGTTTTGTGAGCCATCTGTATCGAAGTGTCAGTGATGACAAAGAGTCGTCACAGACGGTTTTGCAACTGTCAATGAAAAAACTCATCACAGACAGTTCCAAATTGGAACCGTCTGTGATGTAGCATTATCACAGACGGAACCGTCTGTGATGAGATTATTATCCCAGATGGTTCTAAGGAATAACCGTCTGTGAAGATCCCCTCATTACTGATGGTTTCAACATGGAACCGTCTGAGATGGTGACCTCATCACAGACGGCTCCTAATTGGAACCGTCTGTGATGATACTACATGACAGACGGTTCCGTCTGTGTTGAGCTTCACAACTGGTTCTTCCTTCGAACCGTCTATGATGTTAATTTTATATTTTTTACTAAATTTTAATTTATTGGCTAGCCTCAGGAAATGCTAGCCATGCCCTCTGAAACAAAAGGCAGTACACATCATCAGCAACATATTATTATGACATACATTTAAAAAATGAACTCTAACCACATGTTACACAACATACAACACATCCATTTCATAAATCAACTCAGATCTCACATTATAACATATGTACAGCGCATCCATTTCAGAAATCAACTCACATATATACTAACTAATTGGATTCAGAACTACAAATGACAAATTCACAGCATAAGGTTCACAAATTAATTAATTCTGAATGCATGGTAGGTAACACATTCACAACTCATCAGTTGAGCCCTGAGTAGCATCTGCCCTTTGGATGTAAGACCTCACGCAGCAACAACGCACAGAGGTGTCCTGGAATACTTAGCAGGTCAGCCTTTTCCAATGCAAATTTAGCGCATTGCCAAGCCTATCGATGATAAGATTAAAGTATTGCGTGAATATAAATTGATAAGTGGAGACAATTGTTGCAAGATTGACAGACCTCTATGTCATTGGTATTGTGTGAACCAACGAGGAGTCCCATGTTGTGGCAAACGTAGAATCCACATAGGTCAGTGCCCTTTGGCTACTGGTGGCACTGCCAAAACATAATAAGCTAATTAGTTCCTAAGGTATTATTATGGAGTGTAAGGATTATTGCATACTATCGGATACCAGAAAGTTATAAGTATGCTTTAGAGTCACTAGGCCGGCCTTCTTGTGTCTCCCTCCCCTATATTTGTAGACACCGAATGATGTGTCGAGCAATTGTTTGATAGGCTGCAAGTTGTGGGTGCCACCCTTTTTGGAATCAAGGTAAATTACTCGGTTCTCTCTCGGTATAATTACTAGTAGAACCCAGTGAAACCTACATAGGTATGTCGTCATAGTCACTGAACCTACCTTCGAGGTGCGATATATAGTCCAAATCAACAAGTGTAGCATCTAGACGAAGCACTTACCCCGGGTTGTGTGGTAAAAATATGAATTTTTTGTCCGAACGAGCCAGCATTATTTTTTCAACGTACTTGTGATGGCTCGTATATTTTCATCCATGGTTTGCTTGGACACCATGTGTGGGTCGACGAAACCCACCGATTGTTTCCTTGTGTCTGCTTCCATGGTCATGTATCTACATATACAAAATCAAGGATCATATATATATATATGACATTTATATATACATGGTGATTGCACACACTTACAATGTCCAACATCTTATGAGTGAGGCGTCGAGCACTCTGAGGTTGTACAGATCGAACAAGTCGGAGAAGCCGACCACGAAGATGCCATCTAGAAACCGGTGTAAGAAATGCTCCTCGTTGAAGCTCACCAAGGTACTTGATGTTTGTTGTGCCACCGGCTTGTTGGCTTGTTGCATGTACACGGTTTTGCGCGAGTAATTCTGCCACACACTCTCGGTATCATCCAAGCAGTGAGTACATGCTTTGGCTCCTTTTGTACTCTGCCCCGATAGGTTAGCAAGGGCAGGATAATCATTTATGGTGCAGACCAACAGGCAGCATAGAGTGAAGTACTCTCATTTGTGAGCATCCCATACTTGCACCCCAGGAGCCCACAATGTGTTCAGATCTTCCACCAATGGTTCTAGGTACACGTCAATATCATTCCCAGGTTGCTTCGGGCCTTGGATGAGTATAGACATCAATATGTACTTCCGCTTCATAGACAACCAAGGAGAAGGTTGTACACATAGAGATTCACGAGTCAAGTGCTATGACGGCTGGTCATGTTACCGAAAGGATTCATTTCATCCGTATTCAATCCGAACCTTATATTCCTCGGATCCGCTGCGAATTCTTCAAACCTCCTATCGATGTTTCTCCACTGTGTGGAATAAGCAGGGTGCCTAATCATTCCATCGTTCTTATGCTCATCCGAGTGCCACCGAAGCAATTTTGCCTCTTTTGGGTTAGCAAACAAACGCTTCAAACGAGGAATTATAGGCAGATACCACGCCACCTTAGCAGGAGGTCCATTCTTCAACTCCATGCCCTCGTCGTCATCATCTGATCTATCTTTACGCTTGTACTAGGATGCGTTGCACACCAGACATACATGCAAGTTTGCATACTCTTTGGGTAGAGGATACAGTTGTTCGGACAGGCAAGTATTCTTTATACTTCCATTCCCAAGGGACAAAGAACCTTTTTGGCTTTGTAGGTGGTTATCGGCAACTCGTTTCCCTCCGGAAGCATATCCGCTAACAGACCTAACAACGCCGTGAAACTCATGTCAGACCAACCGTTTCTTGCCTTTAATTTCAGTAGTTCCAGCACGGATGACAACCTAGTGTATTTGAATTTGCAATCCGGGAACAAAGGTTTTCTGAGTCGTCCATCAAGCCTTGGAATTTTAAGTGCTCCCACTCATCAAGGTTCCCTTCTGCATCCCGTAGCATCTAATCCAGATTGTCATCGTGAAACCTATCCTCATCGAAAGCACAGTCGATATGTACTTCATCAATGATGGAACTACTACTTGGTCCCTGCGTAATCTGCTATTCACCGTGACTGGTCCAACATGTATACCCCTTTTGAAACCCTGTAGAATCAAGTGTGCTTTGATCTGCGCTAGGTTCCGAAACATCCTCAGATTCTCGCAGTCAATGCATGGACCAAGTATGTACTTTACATCACAAAGAACAAATGTATCTACAACAAGCTAGATCTAGAAATTGACCAGCTTCATTTCCCTCTATACCAAGCTAGATCTTACATATAATGCAAATATGAACCAATTACTACTTTCATCACAGAGAACAAATGGATCTACACCTAGTTGTAGAACCGGCCAGCTTCATTTCCCTCTTTACCAAGCTAGATCTAAAATATAATGCAATTATGAAGCAATTACTAACCTTAGATGATGTAGACCACAAGGTTCTACAATTACACCTCCAAATCTAGGGACTCTCTCACTAGAACACCTTTCATTCGCAGCAACATCGAAAATATCTAGGAAACCCTAAAAATATAGAGGAGCTCGATCGGCTCTCTGTTCGTATATATAATGTAGTGATCATTACAAACGATTTTATCCACAGACAATCTGTGATGGTAAAATCTTAGACGGTTTGTGGATAAAACCATCTGTGATGGATTTTACATCACAGACGGTTTTTGGATAAAACCATCTATGGTTACGTCATCACAAATGGTTTTATCCACAAATCGTCTATGATGTTCCTAATGCTTTCGTCTTCCCAAGACAGGCGTACGTAGTGTTTCGAGTTGATCACTTCGTGTTCTGAAGAAATAAACCATCTGTTGAAATTCCACTTCAAAGACTATGTTCCAGGTGTTTCATTTCCCCAATGCAGATCGTTAATTACACTTCGGCGATGATATATACTGCATCGATCGATAGCATTCCACATCCCTCACTGCAATTGCGTCCGACGCCGCCATGAGCAACAAAAAAGACAGCACCTCCTCTGTCGGCTCCGCCGCCTGGCCTCCGACGACAGCTCCGC
The DNA here is from genome assembly GCA_036346275.1 of Otatea glauca. Classification (NCBI taxonomy): domain Eukaryota; kingdom Viridiplantae; phylum Streptophyta; class Magnoliopsida; order Poales; family Poaceae; genus Otatea; species Otatea glauca. The sequence continues at coordinate 108,709 of JAYEVK010000281.1, read as the reverse complement.
ACCTCGTCTCGTCCTCGCAGCATCGAAGAGTACCTATGCACTATGTTCCGGTTGCCACCGCCAACATCCCAGCCTCTGAGACCCTCGCGGGAATGGCTGTGGCGCCACGCCGGCGCCATATCAACGAATCGTCCGCTCCCTCCGCAACAAGCAGGCACTTCTGCTCCCTTCGCCTCAAGCATCGACGTCGGCCAGAAGCGTTCGCCGCCAAGATCCTCCTCCTCCGACGACGATAGCTACAACTTGTTAGAGGGCTATCGTGATGGCTGGGAGCTGGAGGATGACCCAGACAGAGCTGGTTCGAGCGAGGACCTCGACGGTCGCAGCGACGACTCCGACTCCAACGACACCGGCGACAACAACGATCACTAGATCGATTAAGTAGTATTTCCCAGTAGGTTTTTGGTGGGAAACTTTTGTATATATATTGTAACGATGCTTATGCTCATATATATATATATGAGCATATGATGTTTGAATGTTTCCTCTGAGCGATTCACAGACGGTTTGTGGATAAAAACGTTTATGATATGGTGATCATCATAGATGGTTTCATCTACAAACCGTCTGTGAAGTTCTTGCATTCATCACACACGGTTTGTGGTTGAAACCGTCTATGATGATCACCATTATCACAGACGGTTTCATCCACCAACTGTCTGTGATGAAAGCAAGAACTTCACAGACGGTTTGAGGATGAAATCGTCTGTGATAATCCGACATCGCAGACGGTTTCATCCACAAACCATCTGCGATGTGCCCGAAACACGTCACAAATGATTTACATAAAAAACCGCTAGGGATGAGGGGTCTAATATAAGTCCTTTTGTAGTAGTGATAGTACATAGTCGAGCTCCCAAATCTTCTCTATGAACCCATAGTAGGTGTTCCTCGTTGACCCAGTGGTATTGAACGCATCTATGCGAACACCGCTGTTCTGGTTTGTGCTCTTCATATCCTGATCTCTCGTGTAAAATGTGTACCCATTTAAGTCGTATCCTTTCTATGTTACAATTGTAAATGTTGACCCTTTTTGCCAACTATATTAGTGTATCACCTGACGAGCTCCTAGTGATGGGTCGCTCCTTCAACCATCTGTTGAACTGAAGGTCATGCTATCTCGTGATCCAAGACTCCTACCGCGTCGGATTCTCTTGCCATAGCCAGTGCTTATGCTCATTGATGTACAAGAACACTACATCCATGTGTTGCAAAATCGTGAAATTGGCTTGAGCACACGCAATCGGATCAAGCGTGATTGCTTTCCTTCTGATGGTCCCGATACTCCAGATCCTCCCCTCATGGCAAGATACTTCTGATGGTCCCGATACTTCAGATCCTTCGAGGATGAATGATTGATGGATGAATCTTTTTTAGATCATATCCCAATCATCTAGGCAAACCTTGTGCTTTTTTCTTTGAAAAAAACTGATCTTTTGTTCTTGAGAATAACTATTCTTGTAGTTTGTATGGTTCTTTTCTTGTGTTCTTGCTTGTTGTGACAAGTGGGAGGTTATCCAAGATCACTTTGATCATCAAAACCCCACGAGCAAGTCTAAGACTAAGTGTTTTGTTTTTGTCCGATTTTGATGTACTATTCCTTTAATTGGAAAAAGATGCGAACTTTGATGTCAATCCTAATGATTGAAGATCGGAATAGGTTCATGACCTCTATAAGAAGATGCATACAAAATTTCATGGGTGTTGGACCAACCGATCTAAACTTATATCAATTTTTGTTCTGAGATTGTGCTCTGTTCCTGTTCTATTCTTCAAGCCAGCACACCGCCCAGAACGAGTGGTACTACCGACCTCCGGCACTACTGCCTCCTGTGCTGCGGTAGTACCGGCCAGAATAGATTTTTCTGTTTTTGCTCTTTTACGCTGATTTGTTTGAAGTGAGATTTTAGTTAAATTCATTTCAAGAGTGAAAAATATATTTATGATCATTTAACCCATCGCTGTTTCGATCCTTCATTCATCAGTTGCATGATATCGGCAAGCTGAGATAACCATACAAGAACACGCCGACAGAGGCTTTGACGTGTCGTCGCTGACTCACCATGAAGTCCGCAGTGACGCCAACTCAGCATCCCCGCACCATGGATAAATGCAAGGACGGTGGGGGAGTACAGTCCTGCGTATGCCGGTGCTGGTCGACAACAAAGTTTGGTGGTTTCACTTGCCGGTCCATGGAATTCTTCCCAAACATGATTAGTGCATTTAATGTTGGAAACAGATTAGCTCAGCCCTAAGTAATTAATGCCAATATAGGCCGTTATATGGCTGTTTGCTGCATGTAATGGTCCAAGGGAAAACGGAAGTTGGGAGTCATATGTGGAACTGTCTTCTCCTTATTAGACTGTCAGTTGAGTACAATAAGTCTACACTGTACATGTGTGGCATTGGCAAAAAAACTTTATATTGTAGTATAGAAAATTATGGGATTAAGTTCAAACAAAAGCTTAAATCTCCTCTTATACTACTGCATCTTGTCTTTGAGTGAAAGGAAACACCCAGTCTGTCGCCTTTAAGATAAGATAGAGAAACAGAAGCCCAAATTTTGTTTCCCAGGTGTACTAGAGACAAATTCTATCATGACTGCCTGCGTTTCGGAAGCCAATTCTACTTGCAGTCGGAAACTCGGAATATTGCACTAGTATGGAGTAAAATGCTATGCCTAATTTTGCATGGCTTAATCAGATATAACTCGGGGATGCTCAAAACAGTTTGCTTGATGGTAGTTTGTCCTAACATGGCCTTCGTAATAAAGAGTATTTATGATTACTAAATACTCGTTAGTTACTCCACTGTACTCGTACACATATTTAATGAATCCAACACAACCGTTACTTCTGTGCATTAATGGTTCCCATACACTGGTATTCTTACTCTATTTTTAGATAACCAAAAGTAGGCAGAATATTAATACTGTTCAAAAAATTGAAAAAATGTTAATGTATTCGATATAAATTTGGAGAAGGCTGGGATTTGTTGGCAGAAAATATAGTGCTGAAAACCTTTAAACAAGACGTGGTCCACATCAAACAACCTAAGCAAATGGCACAGCAGATTTTGCTGCTCATCTTTCCTATGGGAAAGATGTAGACTAACATTAGTAAATGTGAGTACAGATGAAATAAGTAAGTATCGAGACATTCCCTTCCAGCACGGAATACTAGGAAGGTCTCATGTGCATATCCTACTAATCCCATGATCAATGGTAGCACGCATATTTGCAACATTATTATCATATCTATACATAAAGGTCATGAATACTTTACAGAGATATAGTTCATACAATACGGCCATAAAGGCCAAATTAAAATACAGCGGAAAATACAAATGTCCAGTATTATGTCTTTTCCCAAATATCACAGGCAACTGATAAGAAGTAGACCCTAGAAAAGCTCATCGTCGTAATCCCCGTAACCTACAGTGAAGTACACATCTTCAGCAACATTGCTTTCTTCATCCACTGAACTAACAATTTAAGCAAGGTTGAATATTTTTATACTCAGCAAGACTTGTAGTGCATCACAAAAGTACAGTAAATATAGGCTATGTCAAGAGAGAAGCTACTAAGTTGGTTTGCTAAAGCGATACTGAAACATGAATATCAAGTAATAGATTGTAAGCAGAATTTGTAAGAGCAATTGGACATATATGTAAATAGCACGTACAAACATTATAAATGTAACGACTCATAGTCCTTTATGATTGCGAGTATCGAACCATCCCTTATCTTTTATTGGCATAATATCTGAAACAACATTTCACGATATTTCTAACACAACCCTTCTTATGAAAATACCATAATTTCTAACTAGTGTCATTGCACCAAGTCTCCCATGACTGCGGGCACGGATTTTCGAAAAGTTTTACACTCCGCAGAGGTGTACATCTTTACGCACAAAACATGACTAACTCTTTTTGCCGCTATTTTCATAATTCCTTTGGCACGTGGCCGAGAGGTTATGACATGAACCATTACATCACTTAGACCAAACTTTGCACCAGTCCGGTGATGTCAAACCCTTGCTATGGCGGCAAAAGATATTTGTACACTCAGTAGTTATGATAGTCCATCCCTGTCGTGTTTCCAATTGCCCCATAGCAAGACATACACCATTGTATTGGTATATATTTCTCTATACATCTGTGTGGACACTCCTACGAGCAATCCATCTTAGAAAGCCCATATTACTCTAGCCTCCCAACATGCAAAGTTAGACCAAAGCAACTTAATTTGTCATGGCCATCCCATACTAGTACTTGTGGTTGTACTGATTATCTTGAATATACAACATTACGTTTGGTGCTTAATCTGACCCGGGCGAGAACACTCTCCCTACACTACGTGAAAATCCCATGCAGTCTGGCTATTGCCATATCTCACCCACATCAAACCATAGTTTTGTTTTGATTTTATACCAAAATACCGACAACTACTATTCTCACCATGTCGAAAATTCCAAATTTTAAACGAATAGTATACCCGACCATTTGTTATCCCATTTCTAGAGCATGGCTAAGCAATTGCACATATATTCTAATATACCCATTTAACATTTCTATAATATCTAAACCTACCTTAGGATTATGAAGGTTGACATGACAATATTGATTTAGGAAATTCCATGAATTACAAGGATATATCTACCTATACCTGCAATACAAAAATTTATGATAATACACACATGCATAAATAGATTTAACAAAGACAATATAAACTAAGTGAAATGCTAATATCAACATGATCAAAGGGGGTTCTTGCCTTGCTCGTTGGTTTCTGGAGTGGGATAGAAGTCAATGATGGAGGTATCTGGAGTGTCGGTGTTTATTCACAATTCGATGCAAAGCAACAATAAGAAGCAAAGAAGTCAAAAACATCAAATCTCAAATATGATTGTGAAAGGCCATGTGGAGGTCTACCCATATTTTGTGATGAGTATTTGACTAAATTTGAGCTTGGTATGCTCTGGTTTCAGTTTGATTTGAATTGGATTTTCAAATTGAAGCAAGGAATATCCTCATACAGGGTCTGAGCCACAGTGAATACGATAGGATTTCTCACCTTCGTTCTGCTCCTCAGATTTGGGTGACCCTCGATGCTTACCATGAGGGCACCACCCAAATCAAGACGATGAGACAGGACTAATTCAAGCGTGATTACAACAAGTTTGATCAACACGCTAGTGAGAGTCTTGACGAGTGCTTTGGTCGATTTACAAAGATTTTGAGCGACCTACGAGCAGTCGGTTGCATATACTTTAACTCGGATAATACTCGATACTTCTTGACCGTACTCAATCTTTGAGTCTGGGAGATGAAGGTGACCACCATCAAGGACACTACCGACTTATCGACTCTCACTCTTGACAGGCTTTATTCCCGACTCAAGAGTCATGAGATCGATGTCATCTCTCGCAAGACGAAATCTCAGTCGATGGCTTTGGTCACCGATCCCACTGGATCCACTTCGGATTCTTCTACTGGCTTTTCCCTCTCCACTCTTTGCGAGCTAAGCGATGACGAGCTGGAAAATTTTTAAGAAAAAGAGCTTGCTCTTTTGGCTCTTAAATTCTCTCATGCATACAAGAGGGTGAGGGGGAGGGAGAGGGAGAGAGGTGGCATGATCACCTGCTTCGAGTGTGGTGGCCCCAACCACATTCGAGTGAACTGTCCCAAGCTAGAGAAGGGCAAGATCGATTCTAGCAGTTCTGCAAAGAATGACTAAATCGACAAGAACCGCAACAAAAAGCCTCTAACTCGTGACCCGACGTGTGAGAAGAAGTACCGCAACTTCTCGAAGAACAAGAAGCTCTTCCATCGCGTCCTCACCGCACTCGATGATATCAACCTCTGCGACACGGAGACTTGGAGCGATGAGGGCGAGGATGATCCGCAAAAGAAAAACAAGAGCAACGGCAACTTCACCAGGATGTGCTTCATGGCGGACGCCAACGGCATTAGCGACTCTGAGCTCTACAACGACTCAGACGAGGTCCGTAGGATGGGGAAGGGAGAGGTTTGGATTGTTGACTCCAGTTGTTCTCCTCTTATGACCGGAGACTCAAGATGGTTCTCTTCCCTAGTCCGAGCTCCCGGTGATGAGTTGATCACCTTTGGGGATGCTTCTTCAGGTAGAGTTATTGCCAAAGGTACCATCTGCATTAATAACAATTTTATTCTTAAGGTTGTTGCTTTAGTGAGTAAGTTGCAATACAATCTGCTTTCTGTTTCTCAGCTTATCGATGACTCGTTTGAGGTAAGCTTCAAGAGTAGTGCCGGTAGGATCCTCGATTCATCAGGAGAGTTAGTTTGTGGGATTTCTAGATTTGGGAGAGTCTTTCGTGCTGATTTTTCTGTTTCGTTTGGAGACTCTCTTCGCTGTTTGATTGCTTCGGAGTCCCATGATCTCTCGTTCTAGCATAGGAGATTAGGTCACATTGGCTTCAATCATTTGACTCGAGTTAGCAATCATGACCTCATTCGTGGTTTGCCTAAACTCAGGATGGTCAAATACTTAGTTTGCTCTCCTTGCCGACATGGCAAGATGGTTTCTGCTTCTCATCCTCCAATCACTGTTGTAATGACTGATGCACCAGGACAGCTTTTACATATGGGCATTATTGGTCCAGCTCAAGTGCAGTCATCGAGTGGGAAGTGGTATGTCCTTGTCATTGTCGATGATTTTTCAAGGTATTCTTGGGTGTTTTTCATGGCCTGGAAGGATGTGTCTTTTACCAATTTTAGGGGTTTGGTCATTAGGTTGTCTGTTGAGCTCCCTAGTGCCTTACGAGCTATTCATAGTGACAATGTCACGGAGTTCAAGGATTCCTACTTTGAGAGTTTCTTTGTGGGTTTGGTTTAGAGAATCAGTTCTACTCTCCCTATGTCCCTCAGCAAAATGGCGTAGTAGAAAGGAAGAACAGGACCTGATTGAGATGGTCAGGACGATGCTAGATGAATACAGTACTCCAAAGAAGTTTTGGGCTGAGGCTATAACTACTGCTTGTCATGTGTCTAATCGAGTATTCTTGAGAGCACATTTGCACCGCACTTCTTACGAGTTGAGGTATGGGCGAAAGCCCAGTGTTTCTCATTTTCGTGTGTTTGGTTGCAAGTGTTTCATCTTGAAGTCTGGAAAGTTGGATAAGTTTGAGTCTCGCTCTTCTGATGGTATTTTTCTAGGTTACTCGACTTCTTCTCATAGCTATAGGGTCTGGAGTTGTCATGCGAATAGGATCATAGAGACCTGTGAAATGACATTTGATGAGGCTAGCCCAGGAGCTAGACCTGACATTTCAGGCTCTTCTTCCCTCTCTGAGACCATCTTTGTAGAGGATGAGTATGATCGAGATGATGGTGTTCCACCTGATCCAATCCCCTCTACACCTAAGGTGCCTTCCTGTTTCCATTTCTGCACCTCAGGGAGACCAACCCTTGCCTTCTGACTCTCATGTAGCTAGTGGCTCCGATCCTACCTCTTCTGTGCAAGAGGTAGAGGCTACTTCTGGTTTTGGACCTCCCCGCCATATTCAGAGACATCATCCACCTGATCAGATCATTGGTGATCTATTTGAGTGGGTCACTCTCTCAAAATCAGGTTTGTCCAATTTCTGCCTTTACTTAGCCTTTGTTGCCTCATTTGAGCCGAAGGATGTTTCTCATGCATTATCCAATGAATCGTTGATTAATGCTATGCATGAGAAACTTCAAAACTTCGAGAGGACCAAGATAAGCAGTTTGTCGAGCCCCCATCTGGTCATAATGTCATTGGTACTAAGTGGGTGTTCAAGAATAAGCAGAGTGAGGATGGGGTTGTCATAAGAAACAAAGCGAGGCTAGTTGCACAGGGCTTTTCTCAAGTCGAGAGTCTTGACTTTGAGAAAACCTTTGCCCCTGTAGCTAGACTAGATGATATTAGGATCCTGCTTATATTTTCTGTATCCAAGGGCTTCAAGCTTTATCAAATGGATGTCAAGAGTGCATTCCTCAATGGGTATATTTAGGAAGAGGTGTATGTCACGTAGCCTCTAGGATTCGAGAACCCCAAATATGCAAACCATATCTTCAAGCTTTCTAAAGCTTTGTATGGACTTAAGCAGGCCCCTAGAGCTTGGTATGAAAGGCTTAAATCCTATCTTCTCTGCCATGGTTTCAAAATAGGTATAGTAGACAAGACTCTATTCATCAGACACCAAGATTCTCATTTCCTCATCGTCCAAATTTATGTGCACGATATTATCTTTGGTGGCTCTTCGCATTCTCTTGTGTCTCAGTTTTCAGAAGTGATGAGCATAGAGTTTGAAATGAGTATGATGGGCGAGTTGAGCTACTTCCTTAGCTTCCAAATCAAGCAGACTCGGGATGGCACTTTCCTGTATTGAGGCAAGTACACTCGAGACCTCCTGAGGAGCTTCGATATGTCTGACGGGAAGCCAGTGACAACTCCTATGGCCACCACTATTGTCCTCGATCTTGATAAGGATGGTGAGCCTGTTGATCAGAAGGAGTTTCGGAGCATGATTGGCTCCCTCCTGTACCTTACTGCTTCAAGACCGAACATACACTTTGTTGTGTGTCTGTGTGGAGGACCGAAATGGTGATCAGAATGGGGGTGAATGATCCCAAATCTAAAATTTCCCTCACTCAAAAATGATTCAACCAAGCCCACAAATAAATCAATCAAAAGGAGTAAATAGGAAGGAGTAACTACTCTGCATGGGCGGTGCTACCGCAGGGAGACCGGTAGCACCGTACTCACAAACAACAGCAAGAACAGAGTCTGAAAACAGCACGACTCAAAAGCAAATCTTGAGGAATCTTTTGATCGGCTAGAAAAAACTTATGAAACTTGGTAGATGTGATCTTAAGGATGTCAGGAACTTATTCCAACCTTCAATTGCAAAGGTTGGCATCAAAGTTCTGACTTTTTACCTGGGAAGGAAAAACACCAAGTTTAGGCAAAACACAAGAACTTGATCTTGGACTTGCTCGTGGGGTTTTGATGATCAAGATAATCTAGGACAACCTCCCACTTATCACAGAAAGCAAGAACTCAACTCAAAATCTCCGCGAACATGATATATAAGAATGAATCACTCAAGAACACAAGATTGGTGTTGCAATAAAAATGCAACGATCCTTCGAAATAAGAGGCAATAGCAAGTAGAAGGAGGGGAGGCAAATCCAAGTTGCATATAAGTAGATTCCAAGAATATAGGTGCGGAATTTAAATGCTTGAAAGTTGTAACATCCCAAAATTTGTTTATAATATTATTTTATTACTATTTGTGCATTTTGTGATTTTTCTGGATTTATTGGATTTTTCTAGAATTTATTTGAAATTACTTCAAATTATGTATATTGGCCTTTTTGAGAAAACTAATTAAATATGTATAAAGTTTATATAAAGTTTTGCCAAAAATATTTTATTTGAATTCAAAATGTTTTAAAGTATTTATGAGAATTTTCTTGGATTTTTACTGATATTTCTGTTGCTTAAAACAAATTAAACTAAATTTTAGAATTATTTTAATTCAAAAATTCGGAAAAAAATGTTTTAAACAGTGCTGGGCCGGAGTCCAATACTGTGCGAGCGCGGCCTGCATCTACGTGGCCCAACCACTCAGTGTCGTCGGCCCGTAAAGCCAAATCAAGTGTGAGCCGTTGATCTTTGATCGTGCGGTTGAGGATGAGATGAAACCCTAATGCGAAAGGACCGTTGGATCGATTGGACAGTGCAGATTGAGATGCATCGGTTTAGGAAAGGATAGATCGCGCCCGTTGGATTTGGAAAGGATGGATCGGATCGTATCGTCTGGGGAGTGATCTCGACCGTTGATCTTCGATCGGACGACTATCCATAGTCGTGTTCGCGGAGGACTCGAAATCGCACTACCGTGTCGCCTTTGGACTCGAAGTCCGTGTCCGCCGTTTGCATGCCTCCCTAGACCCTTATAAAAGCCGTGGAGGGTCACGCATTGTTCGCCGTTAGCCGCTGCGTCCTCTGATCGGAGCTGTTTCGCCGGAGTCGCCCTTGTTCACCATTCGGAGCTCGCCGTAGTTGTCGCAAGTGCCACTGCGGTTTTTGCCATTTTTCGCCGCTATCAAGCCTTCCTTCGCCACGTGGATTCCATATCTGAATTCGTCGGGTGAAGATGCGTCTGTGCCACCACCTCTTTGTCACCGGGGCTCGCTGCTTCACCGCCTGGTGTGTCGTTGTCTTCAAGTCCGGTGGGGCCCCGCCATCGCATCACCATCGTCGAGTGCGAGTTGTCCTAACCGTCGGATCGTCTATGAATGTGCAAGATTAAGCCACGTGTGCGATATCATCAGTAAACCGCTCGTATCAGATTTCGATCGTCGGATTTATTGTGCAGTGCAGATCGCGCCTACTCCAGAGCCAGTGGCGTGTCAACGCGTGGCTATGCTAAAATTGAGGCGTCGTGTGTCGGGTTCACGGTGGGCCAGAACGGATCCGTGGACCGGGTGCATACGCCGCGCCACGTGGTGGCCCGGGATTGGTCCCGAGGGTCGCTGATGTCATGCTTACGTCATAATTGGAGTTTTTCGTTGAAAAATATTTCAATTGGAAATCCATCAGTGATGACGTCATCATGAGATCATGCTTACACAATAATGTGAATTTCCTTTATAAAAATAATTCGGTTTATTATTTAATTCTCAATTTTCTGATTTCTTGGATTTTTTAATCTTCCGAGAGCTCGTTCTTCCTCACACGAACTCCGATTGGGGTGATTCAAATTTCTAAAAAAATTTAAAATTGAGATATATTCAATAGTGAATTTTATTTGATTTTTTGAGTTCATTTGCTCTCTATTTTGGTATTTATTTGGTTTTCTCCTTCGGTTCGCGTAGACGTTGAGTTGTACGACACTTCGGAGGAGGATCCGTCGACCCAAGATCAAATTCCAGAGCAAGAACAGGACCTTTGCCAAGACAAGTTGTGCTTTGATCTTGTTGAACCCATGTTTATAAAATTGCTATATTATTTTACCCTATTGCATGTTATTTCAATTATACAATTGTTTCAATTTAAATTGGGGCTTAGCTATTATACCAATTTGATCTATACCCTACCTTATCATTTGTATGCCATAACCTATTGTCACCCTAGATTGGTTCATTATAGTTGGTTAATACTAAAATCAACACGGAAGGTTAGACCGTGTTAGTTGCTTAGCCATGCCACGTCATCACATGTACTTGAATCACACAATGAGATTGAGTTGTAGTGGCAAGGGATGTCACGCAACGATATTGAATTGTTGATGGAATGTGGTGCTTGGTAATCAACTGGGGTGGTAATCACTTAGATTTGGGCAAGTGACAAGGGGCGAGTATGCCAAGGTGGGCCCGATGGGCAGAGGGTATGTGGAAGTCTTGGTTCGATGACCTTGCAAGCCTTTGACCTGAGTCAATCATGCAACCACATGTCTGGTATGGGACAACCTAGATGATTAATTTGCAATATCTTAGTTTGGTACTATCAATGGCGGTGTGAGTCCCGAGTTATGGATCAACTCACATGGCGCAAGAGGGAGGCCTTGTTGTGGTAACCAGCCCCTTCAGTGTTGAAAACTTTGCGGGTAGTACTAGGTTAAGACAGGGCATTGTAAAGGCTATGTTATAATCAGTGGACTTTGTGGTGTATGGTTGTATCATGTGGGTAAAGTGCATAACCTCTACAAAGTGTAAATCTATTCTAATATCCATGCTCGCGGTATTGAGCAATGCTCGAGAATTACAGTTAAGGGTTAGTTTAATTAAATGGAAACTTGGTTGGGATGGCACGGTTGCCATGTGGAAGGATGAAACTTGACTTAGGATTGGAAACTTGGTTTACTTGATAAATGCTGAAATAATTATTTATTGTTATTTGTTTTACTCTTTACAATCTACTTATTGTAATTGTTCATAAATGCTGCTTATTGCAAAATAGCCATATAGCATTTTCCTTTGGAATGAGCGTTGCATATAGTTACATAGAAACGCATTCTGTGCATAACTTGTTGAGTGCCTTATGTACTCACCCTTGCTAACAACCACAATCAATAGTTGAGGAGTCTAGACCTTTGTTGGAGGAGGAGTTCCAAGAGGATATGAGTCGTTAGGGTCCGAGCCTTGTCAGTTGCCTGTGGTGAACTGATGGGTCATCTACGTTTTCTATTTTTCCGCTGCATATGTCTTAGTTTATATTTCAAGTCTAACCCTGCGTGGCTTAATAATGTAAGTTGGTCATAAGGTCATACACTTAGCTATATCAATAAATGGAGTATTATTATTATTATCATTGAGTATGATGTGATATGTATCATTGTTAAGCTGTGTGCACTAGCGTTGATCCTGAGACTAGTGCGGTAAACACAGTGGGTCCGAATTAGTGAATTCGGGTCCTAATAGAGGTGGTATCAGAGCATACTAACTATAGGTCTTGACCCTAGATAGCTTGGTGGTGTCCTAGGTGTGTCGAAAACAATTTTCTAAAGAAAAATCTAAATTTTACTAACAAGATGCTCATGGCTCTTCTTATTCTCTACTTCTCGCCTTTGCTGAATTTACTGTTTTCCCATTGCCATTTCAAGTAAAGGACTTATTCAAAGTTTATTTTGAATAGATGCCGATCTACCAGACTTTTGGAGAGAGAGAGGGAGGCTATGCCACAGAGCTGTGGAGAGTTCTTCAGATTCTTGGAGTTTTTTCTTGGCCACTATACAGAGGTAGCAGCTGGGCAGTCAACGGTGTGCAACGAGGGTACATTTGCATGTTGATCATTTATGCCTGGGAGAACGAGGAAGCCAGCAGGCCAGTCTACATCACTGTGTGGAAGTTCTCGTTTGTGGTTGGGATCCAGGACGTTGCTCGATTCGCACTTCATCGCGTCTGTCACGACTACGTCGACGAGCTTTAGGATACCGTGTTCAGACTTCACCCTACTACTCGAGCTAGTCATCGTCAACGGATCGTGGAGGAGTGTGCCACAGAAGTACACCTTGCAGAGTTTGCTATCGCCCAGGAGGAGCACATGAGGGACACTGCGCGAGAGTTGGAGTTGGTGTACGCTGAGAGTGACCGAGTAGGAGCTACATGAGACTCGTTCTGCAGCCGCTGAGGTGGTCGCTGAGCTAGGCGATAGGCTGAAGACCAAGTAGCTCAGGGAGCTCAGAATGTTCAGGAGCTAGTCAAGGGAGCTGAAGAAGGCGAGGAGGACTCTGATGAGGTCGAGTACGAGCCAGAGGAGCACGACGTGCACATGGATGTGGAGGTTCCAGTCGTGGGTCATCAGGATAGGTTTGCACCAATGCCGGCCCACCCAATGGTGTATGCGCCGGGTCAGCCTCAGCCAGGGTGTCTGGATGAGTGAGAGTCTTAGTTTGAGTTGAGACTCGAGTGTTGCGTCGCATCCTAAAGATAGTCTTTACCATTTTAGCAGTCGTTAAGGTTGTGTATTTAGTTTGGTTCTTTGTTTGCTAAGTGTGCAGTATGTGTTGCATAGCCCTTAGGCTTTTGTAAGCAACCATACAAAGTATTAATAAAGTTGTTTAAGTTTGGGTTTAACCTATTTTCCCTGCCATAGAAATTCTTGCATCTTATCTATACTACATCTACCTTTCCTAACCCAAGAAGCAATCAGCAGATGGTGAACACTCGTGGCAACAATGGTACTTCAGGAAGTGGTCTTCGCCATAGTGACAACCCCAATGATGGAGTACCGCCGCAACCATCGTCGCCAGTTGACATGCAGAATTTGAGAGCGTTTCTAGCAGCGCAGACCCAGCTTATGCAGACGATGATGCAACAGATGCAGAATATGACCAGCAAAGCAGCTATTGACAACAATAGTGTTCAACATGGCAACAATGGACTGCGTTCTTATTCCAGGACAGTCTCAAATCAAACTCAACCTTGAGCACCAAAAGCTCGAATACAGTCAATTACTCATCACACACTTGGGTAGACCTCCACATGGTCTTTCACTGTGCGCTCGATTTCAAGCTTCTGCTCGCGCCTCTCATCACCAAGCAGTGAAGCGCATCTTCAGGTACCTTCGAGCTACCATTGACTATGGTATTTGGTACTCTTCTTCATCTTATCTGTCCCTTCGAGCCTTTTTCGATGTAGACTTTGCTGGTCGTAGGACAGATAAGAAGAGCACTTCTGGCACCACCCAATTCATTGGCACTTCTCTTGTTTCTTGGTCATCTAGGAAGCAGACTGGAGTTGCACAGTCCACTGCTGAGGCCGATTATGTTATTGCAGCTAGTTGCTGTAGTCAGGTGCTTTGGATGAGATCGACCTTGCGGGACTTTGGGTTAGAAATAGAGAGTGTTCCACTTTTATATGATAACACTTCTGCTATTTGCATTGCTAAAAACCCAGTGCAGCACTCTAGGACCAAGCACATTCATATAGATATCACTTCCTTAGAAACCATGTGCAGAAAGGTGGTATAGTGCTTCAGTTTGTAGAGAGTGACCACCAGATTGTCGATACCTTTACCAAGCCATTGGATAGCTCTAGGTTTGTGGTCTTTAGAGGAGAGCTTGGAGTTGTGTGCCCTTATGGCTTATCGTGAGGGGGAGCTGGTTTGTATATTATGTAATATATTTTCTTCTAGCTTTTCTTTTCCTTTGCATCGTCTGGGTGTTTCTGAACTGTAGTGTTATCTACTGTCTTTTCTATGCTCTATAGCTACCCAGTTTACAGTTTCTCGACTTCTTCTACTCCTCATTCTGTGTTTCTGGCTTCGATTGAGTTCATTTCAACCTTTCTTGAGCTTAATTCTACTAAAAACTCAACTTGAACCAGATTTGTGATTAAAATTGATTTACTTGTTGAGGGGTAGTTTGAGAATCTGCTTTATGCATTACATATAGACTTCATTTTCTATTTTATGAGCTTTGTCTATTATGCAAATGAATTTCTAATCATGCTATGAACCCTGCTACTTTCATGAAGAAAAATGCTAGCTTAGATATGTTTAAGTTCATTTTGATTCATCTTGCTAAGCTTGCTAAAATTTGAAAATTAATTCTTTAAATGAAAACTTGATGAAACATGTTGCTTTTACCTGCTATGTTTCCTCTCTAGGTGCACATGCTATTATTTGTGAAATTTTGGTTTCCTACTAGAGTCCATATAGAAACTTGGGTGAAACTAGGTAGATCCATACTCGAGTCCTTCATTTGCTCATAGATCTGTCTGCTAAAATGAAAACAAAAATTGACTCTTTTTGTGCAGATTGATCTCAACACCTTACATTCACAAGACTGCCTCCCGTTGTACATGGGATGAACTTGGAATGTATTGTGTATGACCAAGACCATCCTCTTAAGAGCTCTTCTTGAGATGGTCGACTATGGCTTGAGTCAATCTCACTCAAAAATGCAAATATAAAAAAATAAATGGGTAAAGAATGCAAATAATGTTTCACATTTGCACCCCACTATGTTATTTGAAGTTTTAAAGCAAAAATTTGCATTAAAGATATTTGAGCTCGAAGGACATTGTATGCACTTATAGCTTTGCCAAAGTGTTGAGTAGGTTGAACTCTAGGTTCTCCATTTGATCCATTTGTATGGCTGTTCTTCTAGTTTAGAAACTATGCTTAGTGTTGCACTTGTTAAATCATGCAAAAATGACATCGTCTTCTTTGTGCTTGCTAGCAAAATTGATATTTGCACTTGGACATGTCTTTGTTTAGCACAATCTGAACTTGAGTAGCTTGATGACATTATTTGTCTATATGGTCACTTGGATAATCTTCAAAGTTCCTTTAGGATGCATTTCATGCATACATGTGTAAAGGGGGAGAAAATGTCTTTCTGATTCCTATATTGCCAAAAGGGGAAGAAATTGTAGAAAAGATATCATTAAAAAATAAAAATATGATTGCATTCTGCCTCTTATGATCTTTGTAAAGTCCTACTATTTGTTTAGGATCATAAGCATATTTGAGATTTTCTTGGAATTTTTAGAGCTTTTGTGGATAACTTGTTCTTTCTATTGGCTTGCTCTAAATTCCTTCTTGCCAACTTGGTCATGATCTTATTGTCTCTTTTCTTGGACCAAACTTGGCTTTGCATTCAAATTGCCTTCTTCCTCTCTCTCAAACTCAAATTTACGCCTTTTGTGTTGTTTGTCAATATACTCATCAAGGTAGAGATTGAAAGACCATGTGGAGGTCTAACCATGTTTTGTGATGAGTATTTGACTAAATTTGAGTTTGGTATGCTCTGGTTTGAGTTTGTTTTGAATTGAATTTTCAAATTGAAGCAATTTGAGTTGTGTTTGTTACGAGCGACTCTACCAGCCTTGAGTAATGCCTCACTGAATTGTGGTCGAACGACTCGAGTAGATTGGTAGTAGCTAAGTAACGAGTAGAAATGTTGTTGGGTCGAGCGCCCTGCCGTTAGCTCAACTCAAGTTCTTAGTCTAACCAATTGTTACTCGATATTGTTTTATCGACTTGATGATGTGATCGATCGAGTTGGACCGATGCTCAATAGATTAGGTATCGAGTTGCGGTCGATAGACTTGGTATCGAGTTGAGATCGATAGACTTGACATCGAGTTGGACTTGTGGTCGATCACTCGATGCGATCAAATCGGTGGTCGAGTTTCTACTCGAGTGAGGATCCTACTCTAAGGTGACAACTCGATGAAGTCAATACAGCGGTCGGTAGTGCTGACTTGTTGAATGATGCAATTGGGTGATGATTTCAAATCTTTGTTGGACTTTGCTATGTGATGGGTTTTCCTTGTTTTTGATGGTTGCAGGACGACGGTGCTAGGTCATGGTGAGACGAAGGATGACTGGGATTAAATGAGGAGCGTCAGAGGACCAGACGGTCGAGGATTGCTGGAAGATGATCGGAGACGGAGTCGCTGCGAACCTAGAAGACAAGGAATGGTTGAGATACTAGTTAGGAGCTGCTCAAATCAAGGAGGACCATTGGATCACGTTCTTGGTGATAGAGTAGCAGATCAGAAATGTAAATCATTTTTCTCATGCTTGAATTACTTTACGCATTTAAATTCAGCGGTTAAATTCCGCAATTTACTTTTTTGCAATTTGCTTCTTGCTCATTTGGATTTGCCTCCCCTCCTTCTAAGTGCTTTTGGATCTTGTGCTGAGAATGTATGATTGATGAATGAGTCATCTTCGGACCATATCCCAATCATCTAGGCAAATCTTATATTCTTTCTTACAAGAAACCGATCTTTTATACTGAAGTGAATCATTCTTCTAGATCGTGTTTGAGGGGTTTTTGGACTTATGTTTTTGCTTGCTATGACGTGTGGGAAGTTATCCAAGATCATCTTGATCAGCAAAACCCCACGAGCAAGTTTATGATCAAGTTCTCAAGTTTTGCTCAAACTTGGTGTGTTCTTCCTTCAAAGTGAAAAAGATCGAAATTGTCAATCCTTGCGATTGAAGGTTGAATTAAGTTCCTAACATCCTTAAAGAGCACATCTATCAAGTTTCATGAGTTGTTGTCCAGCAGATCAAAAGATTCCTTAAATTAGCTTTTGAGTTCGTGCTTTTCTTAGCTCTATTATTTATGCTATTCTTGAGCCTAGTCATACACCCTTCTTGCAATTATACCGGATTCCAGTGCTACCGGATTCAATTCGGTCATACCGGACTTGCAGGAAAACTTCCTCCATTTCTTTTTGTCCTTTTGATTGAATTGTCTGTGGGCTTGGTTGGATAATTTTGAGTGGAAAAATTTTATTTTCGATCATTCACACCCCTCTGATCGCTATTTCGGTCCTTTTGACTGTAGGAATAGCAATCAAATCTTTTTTTGGATTTCTCCTTTTTGTTTTTAGGTTTCATTTTACAATCAAAGCTTCCGAATTTTGATTGATCTACAAAACTATGATAAAAATTTTGGAAACTTTTTTGGATGATTCTGAGGTAATACTATTGTTCGCATAAAAATTTTAGAGGATGATCAAGTATGTGGATTTTTATAAAAATCAAATAGTGACTCTGTTCCTTTTTTAAAGTCACAATTTTTTTATTTTTCTACAGAAAAAATTAATTCAAAAATTTCTAAAACTTTTTGGAAGTGATCTAGAGGTTATTTACGATTTATAGGAATTTTTCCAGACTTTGTGATGTTTCAAAACTAAAGTTTTAAAATTCAGAAGAATT
Organism: Otatea glauca; assembly: GCA_036346275.1. NCBI lineage: Eukaryota > Viridiplantae > Streptophyta > Magnoliopsida > Poales > Poaceae > Otatea > Otatea glauca. The sequence continues at coordinate 90,513 of JAYEVK010000281.1, read as the reverse complement.
ACTTTGTTATTTAAAAAGCATTTTCTTATTTTAAAAAATTCCTGAAATTCCAAATAAATGCTAAAAATACAAATTATGACCAAATTCATTTCATATGCTTACATTTCACTTTTTGTAAACTTTGTGATGTTACATCAAGTGTGAGGTCAAATGAAATAATTAAATGGGCATGCAGAGACAGCACCACATAGCAAAAAGTATTTGAAGCTTTGGAGCAAACAAATCAAACAAACAAATAGAAAAAAATGAGAGCATGTAATGATGTTATTAACTTATCATACAAATCAATACAATATAATACCACACAAAGGGTCATCTCTAATGCCTCATCTCAGATGATTTTGATGTCTGCGTGAAAATATGTCTACGAAGGCCTAGGGAAAATTATGTTGAATCTATCACAGACTATTAGTTCTAAGCTACCCTATGCGATAATCGAGACCAGATCATTTTTACATATAGTTCGAACGTCTTAACCATCTATGATGAAACACAAAAGATTTTTGGTTCATAGCCGTCTGCGATGAGTCAACTTATCATGGATGGTTGTGTTTCAGGAGCCATCTGTGATGCGACATTTATGGTTTGTTCTCACAACCTTCTTTGTAAGTAAACTTATCACTGACAGTTGTATTTAGGGAACCATATTTAGTGCATTACGTACCATTCCACTTCTATTCATAGTTTTTTTTACGATCTGTTGATATGCCTTGCCCTATTTGGTCATTTTTAGTCGAAGCTTTGTTTATTTGTTCATAAGATCCGTTTTTAGAGGAAACTTTGCTTATTTGGTTAGAAGATCCATATACATTTGGTCATAATATCTATACACATTCTAAAGTCTATTATTTTTTATTTTGATGTAACTAGGTTGTCATGTTCTAATAGTATTTTATAACTGTCATGATATGTTGGAGTGCACATAACCAATAACTATCAATTATGTAGTTTTTTTAATTCATTGGTGTAGCAACGGGTCAAACCTTGTTAGTACTGACCATTTTTGAAATATATTTAACATATGGGAGGATCGTCATCCAATAAATTTTTAGTTACGTTGTCAAGGTGAACAACCAAAATGATGGATATCCAATATAGTCATGTGGATAATGTGCTTTTCCTGATTGTGGATGGTAGGGACTTTGGTAGGGTGTTCTTGACTTCATGTGTTATGCATGCAAAGGCCCATGAAATCTCTCTATGCATTATGATTATCAGATTTTCGTCTTCATGAAGGTTCTTTCTCTTGTGAAGTACCTAGATGGCTGTCATGAGAGCTTTACATGTGGAGACGGGACATTGAAATGTGTTCATCGTGTTGTATCTTTTGAAGAGTCTAAAGACCTTGCCCACTCTAGTGGTATTATGCTACAGCCATATGTTGCTGTGTTTTAGAAGAGGAGGTGGGGTTTGTCATACTTCAGAGTGTGTAAGTACTTGTTGTGAGTACTTTTGTTAATGTGAAATGTGTTGTGTATTGTTCTTTGTTAACTAAGATTAATTATTCATTTTCACACGTGTTTTGTTAAATCTCTCTTGTTGATTCACATGTCTTTTGTAAACTGTACTATGTTGTTGATTCCTGATGCTAGCAGTAAAATAGAAAAAATATGCCAAAAATATTGAATATCACATATGGTTCTTACCTAAATAACCGTATATGATATGCACTTTACAGATGGTTCCTTTGTCACAAATGTCTATGATGATCAAATATCATAGATTGTTGACGTATTCTAATCATCTGTAATGAAAAGAAGACGACTAAGTCTATTTATCTTCTCGCCTGGTCTATTCATATTCACACACTTAGCATCTCTTCATCCAAATCCAGGGTTTCCTCTCCACAACATTGCCGCCGTCTCTGCGTTATTATCGCCATCATCACCTGCGTTGTCGCCCTTGGCACCACGGCATTGCCATCCCCTTCCTCTAACACTGCTCTGTTGCCCTCGGCACCGTGCTATCGCCATCCCCATCCTCCCCATACCGCAGAGTCACCCTGCTCCACCACCTCTTAGGTATTATCATCAGCCTAGAATTTCATTGCTTCAGCTAAAAGTGAATATTTTGTAGGAGTGCAATACTAGTAGTAGAAATTTGGTAGTTGTGTGAAGAAGGACTAGGGATAGTCTGAGGGTTGTGAATTTTAAGTCATTTATTCTATTTGAATGTGTGTATATCTCAACAGTTAGTTGTGTATCTTATATATGTGTCAATTGTTTATCTTATATCCATTTGAATGTGTTGTATGCATTTATCTCAACTGTAAATTGTATATCTTATACCTGTTTGAACATGTGTCGTGTGTATTATCTCAACTTAAATGTCTATTTTATATCTATTTGAATGTGTGTTCTGTGTTTGTGTATTTACCTTAACAATGAATTGTGTATCTTATATCTATTTCAATTGTGTGTCTTATGTCTGTTTAAATCTGTGTTGTGTGTATTTATCTCAACTATAAATTATAAATCTTATATCAGTTTGAATTTGTGTATTTATCTCAACTGTAAATTGTGTATTTATCTCAACTATTGATTATGCACCTTATATCTTTTTCAATTGTGTGTCTTATGTCTGTTTGAATGTGTATTGTGTGTATTTATCTCAACTATGTATTGTGTATCTGTACAGAGATAATGGCTAGCGTGATTCTTAAGGCTAGCTATAAAATTGAAATTATATATAAAATAGACACATTACGAATTGTCTATGATATGTATTTTTTAATATAGTAACTATGAACTGTTTATTTTTTATGCTTAATGTAGATGGTTCGTAATAGAACTATCCATTTATTTTTTATGCTTAACGTATATAGTTTCTTTTGTACTAACCGTTCGTAATGTGTAACTATCACCGACAGTTTTTTTAGATAACCGTAACTATCACCGACAGTTTTTTTAGATAACCGTCTATGATGTGTAATTATCACAAATGATTCCTAAACCATCTATGATGATCACTTGTCATCACTGACTATTTTTTTCACAGATGAATCCAGAACCATATGTGCTGACTGTTTTCCACATTTTGTGATTTGTTTTTGTGTGGTAGTGACATTCTAACTTCCTACATATGCTTATGTAGACAAGGAAGAATATCTATGGTTGATCTTGGTTTTATTATTTCTTAAACTGTCCACAGAGTTCACATGTGAGTATAGTACGTATCAATCCTTGAATTGACAAAATGTACAGAGAAAAATCCTTATTTGCCACTGAAAGTTGGTCGGATCCCTAAAATGCCATCGCAAAATTGCTTTTCCCTTCATTGCCATCAGATCTCAACTTTCAACCCATTTTTGCCACTCCCATCAGTGGACCATTACTTTGGCCGTTAGCTTGTACGTGAAAACACAATTCTGCCTATCTTCATCCTCATTTAAATCTATCAAATATTCTTAAAATTTTATGAAATTTTTGGAGATGATCTTAAGACAGTGTTAACATTTTTATTAAAATTTATGAGCATGACCAGCTCTGTCAATTTGTAGAAAAATCTTTTAGTGATTCTATCTAAATGAAAGAAGATATATTTTGATTTTTCAGAAGCATTAAATAAATTAAAAAAATTATGAAACTTTTTGGAGGAGTTCCTTGGATTATTTAGAAAATAAATAAAATATTCCTATGCCTTTAAATATTTTGAATTCAAAGCTTGAAAACAAGAACAACAACTAGGTTATTAGAAAAGAACAGAAAAAATATTTTCATGCTTTGAATTCATAAAATTTGAAAGCCTAGAAATACTTTACTTAATTTCTAAATAATCCAAGCAATCCCTCCAAAATTTTTCATAAATTTTAAATTTATTTAATGCTTCTGAAAAATCAAAATCTAGATTCTTTCATTAAGATAGAATCACTTAAAGATTTTTCCATCAATTCACAGAGCTGCATATGCTCTGAACTTTTTACAGAATTGTTAGCACTGTCTTAAGATCATTCCCAAAAAGTTTCAAAAAATTCTAAGCATATTTGATATATTTAATTGAGGATGAATATGGGCATAATAGTCTTTTCATGTATAAGTTAATGTCCAAAGTAACGATCCACTGACAGGAGTGGCAAAAATAGGATGAAAGTTGAGATCTACTGGCAATGAAGGCAAGAGCAATTTTGTGATGGCATTTTAGGGATCCGACCAACTTTCTGTGGAAAATTAATGAATTTTCTCTAATGTATAACTATTTTAGAATTTATCATACACATTTAATGTGCTAACTAATGTGATTTGCAGTAGATACTCTGCTATATTAATCAAATCTAAATAGTTATTTTAGTGAAAAATCATGGACCCATGACTTTGTGAGGTCTAAAAAAGCAAAAAAGAAAAAAATGTGAACAAAAAAGGTGAAATATCGACAACTTGACATATTGCCCAAAGGAAAGTTCAATTTTAATATTAAGGTAAAGAAAATAAAATCTTCTAAGAGGATAACATGTATAGTGACATACTAATATTCAAGTTATTGTTATTGCATTCTTTTTCCTTCTCTGGATAGGATTTTAATATGTAAATTCGTGTCTGGTTGTAGATATTTTCTTCTACACCTTCCTATTTACATATTATGACCATGGCACAGAACACAAGCTTGAATAACACTGAAGTTTTCTGTTTGCATATGAATAACACTGAAGACTTACCTCTCAAATGATTGAGCAGAGATACAATCTTGACATGATTATGCTTGCCAGTGATTTTACTACAAAGCGCACTGGTTTTGTGTTTCTCTTCCATCTCATCCCGGCTGTTTTGTGAAAGGTTGCCAATAACAGTGAGTGTTGGAAAAATTAGGAATTTTCTCAATATTTTATTCCACAAAATTATGTAAATCATGATTAAACAATTGCACAATTCTAGTTCAAACCCAAAGGTTCTAGATAATACACTATCTATCTCAAACGCAAAGGCTAATGAACAAGAAATTAACACGATAAAAACACGGTATAAGAAAATATACCCTTGAGCCGGTGCCACCATAGGCACAGGCGCAGGCAGAACTGTTTCGTTCGCCATGACGGTCGGAGTAGAGGATCACAAGTTGTCGCAGAGAAGCCTTGGTGCAGTGGAGAGGTCGATGCAGTCGAACGTTGGAGCAGTGCAGATGCTCTTCCAGAAACAACGACACACTCGAGCAGTCGCGTGGTACGCTCCCCAAAAACCTTATCGGCCTTCTATCTCGAGCAAGATCTCAAGAAGGGCGAGGTTCCGAAGGCCTGCTACCTCCGCTACTTGTGCGTGCAAGAAAATAGAGGCGAAAATGCAAAGACAGCAGCAGCTACAAGTGGAACAATGGAGTATTGTGGGAGAGCTCAGCAGGTTGAGAAAGGCACAGGCACTGTCCTCCTTATATAGCCTCACGGCATGCAACAGGCAAGAGCAGGAGTTACTAGCCATCAACTCCTGAAACCGTTACCAGTAACCGACGATCATTATGAGCCAGCCATCAACCACGTCCGTTACTGGTAACTAACGGTGGTTACTGGTCATAAATCGGTGGTAACTGACGGCGGTGATCACTGAAACAGCAAAAATAAACCGCTCCCGCCCAGCACGTCCGGACTGGCCTACGCCGCGCACATGCACGTCACGACTCGACTCGACTTGACTCTCACTCGCACACGCCACGCCACGCCATGGCTCGACTTGGCTCTGGCACGCACGCGCGTGTGGCACAGCCTTTACCCTTTTCCACCTTGCTAATTGAGTTGGTCAAACTTTCTCTCAATTACCCATATGGTACTAAACCAATTTCATGACTCCTAGTATTTTAATGGGCCTTTTGGAATTTCTATTAAATTAATTATGGGCCATCCCCATAATAATCTAATAATCCCCACCAAATTTCGAAGGCACATTTGAAATACTTTCAGTTCCAATGTAGTTTGATATACCAGTGTTTCGATGGAGACTGTTAAGTTAAACTTCCACCTAGAACAAAGATTACACTCATCTACAACTGAACAATGGACTATGCCTTGAATTGACAGTTTTGTGCGAACAAGTTTCACCAAAGTTCTTTACTGATACTAGGCTGCTAAATGCATCCCCTCGGTATGGAGCTTATAAGTAATACTCCTTGGCCTTTCATGAGCCTCTAGAGATCACCCAACCTCATAGATTGTGACTAGCAGTCGAACTCATATAGGTGTATTCCTCATAAGATGTTCTGTAGGATAACATCTCTGCTTATCAAAGCCACTCGGAATACATTAAGGTATAACCAACCTGCCATACAGAATAGGAGATTTATTGCATCTCAAACGGAGAGGGCTAAGTACAAAAGGTACTCTCCTCTCAGCTAGTCAATAGCTTGTCTCAACATCCTAATTCACGGGATCTCCGATCACATAGGATGAGTTACCAATAAGACATGACTTTATGTGGGTCTCAAGCCCATCTCCGTCGATGCTTCATCTATCACATTCCGTGATAGTCCCTTTGTAAAAGGACCTGCCAAGTTTTTAGCCGTCTGGACATAGTCCAACGCTATAACTCCGGAGTTTCTCATTTTCCTGATAGACTTCAACCGCCTCTTAACGTGCCTTGATGACTTCATGTTAACCTTAGAACTGTTCACTTTGGCAATCACCGTCTGATTGTCACAGTTCAAAAGGATAGCAGGCACCGGTTTCTCAACCACCGGTAAGTCCATCACAAGTTCACGCAGCCAGTCGGCTTCCACAGTGGCGGTATTTAATGCTGTGAGTTCTGCTTCCATTGTAGACCTCGTTAAGATGGTCTGCTTAGAAGACTTGCAGGAAACAGCTCCACCACCCAATATGAACACATATCCACTTGTGGCTTTTATTTCATCAGCATCAGATATCTAGTTTGAATCACTATATATAACCCTCAAGTACCCTAGGGTACCCGGTGTAGTGAATTCCATAACTTGATGTCCCTTTTAGATAGCGCATTACTCTCTCAAGAGCATGCCAATGATCATCTCGCGGGTTTGAAACAAACCGGCTTAGTTTGCTCACAGCAAATGAGATATCAGGCCTCGTTGCACTAGCTAAATACATTAGTGAACCAATGATTTGGGAATATCTCAATTGATCCTTTGCTATACGTTGATTCTTTCGTAATAACACACTTGGATCATACGGCGTTGGAGCAGGTTTGCAATCGTTATAACCAAAGCGACGCAACACCTTTTCCACATAATGGGACTGCTCAAGAGTAATCCCACCGTCACCTTCTCTTAACAATTTAATGTTTAAGATGACATCCGCTACTCCCAAATCTTTCATTTCAAAGTTTTCGGACAAGAAGTCCTTGACTTCCTTAATCATATTAAGGTTCGTCCCAAAGATCAGTATGTCATCAACATACAGACACATAATCACTCCTTCACCCCCACCATAGTGGTAATACACACATTTGTCAGCTTCATTCGCAACAAAGCCGGCAGATGTTAAAGTTCTGTCGAACTTCTCGTGCCACTACTTAGGTGCTTGCTTAAGGCCATACAAAGATTTCAACAACCTACACACTTTTCCTTCATAACCCTTTACTACAAATTCACCAGACTGATCCATATAGATTTCCTCTTCCAAATCTCCATTAAGGAAAGCTGTCTTTACGTCCATCTGATGAACGATCAGATCGTAGGAGGCAGCTAAAGATAGTAGTACTCCAATAGTGGTCAATCTGGCAACAGGTGAGTAAGTATCAAAGAAGTCCTCGCCTTCTTTCTGGGTATAACCCTTGGCCACAAGCCTTGCCTTGTACTTTTCAATTGTACCATCAGGCCTCAGCTTTTTCTTGAACACCCACTTACATCCTATAGGTTTACACCCATATGGACGATCAACAACTTCCCAAGTTCCATTGCTCAAGATGGAATCCATCTCACTCTGGACCGCTTCCTTCCAACAGTCAGCGTCCTGAGATGAATAAGCCTTCTCAATGGTTCTTGGAGTATCATCCACTAGATATACAATGAAGTCATCATCAAAAGACTTTGCAGTCCTTAGTCTCTTATTCTTACAAGTTACTTCATTGTCCTTATCTATTGGATTTTCCTCAAAAGTGGGCTCAGTTTGTATAGCAGTGGAAGGTTTAGGAGAGAAGATTGATTCTTGGCCAGATGAGCTAAGTGTCTCTTTCATAGGGAATAAGTCCTCAAAGAATGTGGCATCATTGGACTCTAAAATTGTACCTTCACTCATATGAGGTACTCCAGATTTCACTATTAAGAACCTATATCCAACGCTGTGAAAAGCATAACCAATAAAGACACAATCAACGGTTTTTGGTCCAAGTTTACGCTTCTTTGGGATAGGCACATTGACCTTAGCCAAACAGCCCCAAGTACGTAAATAAGAGAAAATTAATCTTTTCCTCTCCCATTCCTCGAATGGTGTGATTTCTTTATTCTTTGTAAGAACCCTGTTTAGGACATGACAAGCAGTCAATATAGCCTCACCCCACCATTCCTTGGAAAGTCCCGCTGTTTCTAACATGGCGTTAACCATCTCAGTTAGAGTACGGTTCTTTCTTTCGGCAACCCCGTTTGATTGGGGCGAATAGGGAGGCGTCCTCTCATGGATTATTCCATGTTCCTCGCAGAACAATTTAAACTCACTAGAAAAGTATTCTCCACCACGATTTAACCTAACTCGTTTGATTTTTCTCTCAAGTTGGTTTTCAGCTTCAGCTTTATAGATCTTAAAATAGTGAAAAGCCTCATCTTTTGACTTTAATAAATACACATAGCAATATCTAGTAGAATCATCAATCAAAGTCATGAAATACCTCTTACCACCCTTTGTCAACTCCCCGTTCATCTTGCATAAATCGGTATGAACTAGTTCTAACAGTGCCAAGTTTCTCGCCTCAGCTGCCTTGTGAGGCTTGCGAGGTTGCTTAGATTGCACACACACTTGACACTTAGAACCTTTGACTTGGGTAAATTTTGGGATTAAATTCATACTGGCTAACCGCATCATGCAACCAAGATTAATATGACAAAGTTGTGAATGCCAAACATCAGTCTCATGATTCACAATTTTATTCATGTCCATCAATGACAAGCGGAACAAGCCTCCGCTCTCATAGCCTTTTCCAATAAAAGTTCTAATTTTAGAAACAACACATTTATTGGATTCAAAAACTATCTTAAAACCATCTCTACACAATAGAGACCCGCTGATAAGGTTTTTATTTATCACGGGCACGTGATGCACGTTCCTCAGTCGCACGGCTTTGCCTGAAGTAAACTTCAAGTCAACTGTGCCGACTCCATGTACAAATGCCTGCGACCCATTCCCCATCAACACGGAGGTAGCCCCTGTGACCTGGTAAGAAGAGAATAAGGATCTGTCAGCACAAACATGTATATTAGCCCCCGTGTTAATCCACCAATCAGGTGAATGACATACTGATAGAACGGTAGGTATTGAAACATACCCGGATGTTCCCTCCTCAGTATTGCCAATAACAACGTTGGCGGACTTTTTCTGCTTATTGTCTTTACGATCAGGGCAATCCTTTGCTCAATGATCAGTACCATTACAAACAAAGCAGTTTCCCTTTCCTTTATTCTTCTTCTTCTTGAAGCTAGTAGTTTGCGCGGCCTTGTTCTTGTTCTCGGGCTTTTCAGACTTATATTTATTCTTCTTGTTGAATTGAAAGGTTTTCTTTTGTACCACATTGGCACTAGAACTTCCTTTCCCACGTATATCTTTTGCCCTCGCTTTCTCCTCAACATCTAAAGACCCAATGAGACCAGCAACGCTGAACTCTTGTCTCTTGTGTTTTAGAGTAGTGGCAAAATCCCTCCAAGAAGGTGGCAGCTTCGCAATAATGCATCCCGCCACAAACTTGTCGGGCAATGCACATGTAAAATTCTCAAGTTCATTCACAAAAGCTTGAACCTCATGAGCCTATTCTACTACAGAATGGTCATCAACCGTCTTGTAGTCATGAAACTGCTCCATGACATAGAGTTCACTACCCGTGTCAGAGACTCTGAATTTTGCCTCATGTGCATCCCACATTTCTTTACCACTTGGCAAAATCATATATACATCAACAAGATTTTCTCCAAGAACACTAATCACGGTGCCTCTAAACAAGTTATCTGTAGCCATGAAGGCACTCTCCTGCTCAGGAGAGAGCCCACCCTCAGGCTGTGGTTTGCCTTGTGCAACATGATACACGTTCATGGCAGTCAACCACAGAATCATCTTGGCGCGCCAACGCTTGTAATTTGCGCCGTCAAAAACAGTTGGCTTAAGCGCGACAGCGAAACCAGTAGTTGTAAAATTCCTAGGATAAGGTTTTTGGATTGTTGGAAAAATTAGGAATTTTCTCAATATTTTATCCACACAATTATGTAAATCATGATTAAACAATTGGACAATTCTAGTTCAAAGCCAAAGGTTCTAGATAATAACTATCTATCTCAAATGCAAAGGCTAATGAACAAGAAATTAACACGATAAAAACACGGTATAAGAAAATATACCCTTGAGCCGGTGCCACCATAGGCACAGGCGCAGGCGGAACTGTTTCGTTCGCCATGACGGTCGGAGTAGAGGATCACATGTTGTCGCAGAGAAGCCTTGGTGCAGTGGAGAGGTTGATGCAGTCGAACGTTGGAGCAGTGCAGATGCACTTCCAGAAACACCGACACACTCGAGCAGTCGCGTGGTACGCTCCCCAAAAACCTTATCGGCCTTCTATCTCGAGCAAGATCTCAAGAAGGGCGAGGTTCCGGAGGCCTGCTCCCTCCGCTACTTGTGCGCGCAAGAAAACGGAGGCGGAAATGCAAAAGGCACAGGAGCTGCCCTCCTTATATAGCCTCACGGCATGCAACGGGCAGGAGCAGGAGTTACCAGTAATCGACGATCATTATGAGCCAGCCATCAACCACGTCCGTTACTAGTCATAAATCGGTGGTAACTGACGGCTGTTACTGATCATAAATCGGTCACATTGATCACTGAAACGGCAAAAACAAACCGACTCGACTCGAACACGCCACTGCTCGACTCGGCTCGACTCGGCTCGGCTCGGCGCGTGCGCGCGTGTGGCACAGCCTTTACCCTTTTCCACCTTGCTAATTTAGAGACACACAACTCAACTATTTAAGTTGGTCAAACCTTCTCTCAATTACCCATATGTTACTAAACCAATTTCATGACTCCTAGTATTTTAATGGGCCTTTTGAAATTTTTATTAAATTAATTATGGGCCATCCCCATAATAATCTAACAGAGAGTAGTGAAGTGCCTCGAGAATGGTCCTTTCTGATAAGCATTCAGCCATTCAGGAGCTCCCTGACAAATTTAATTGCACTAAAAAAATATCTGTACAGCTTGACTTCTGGACCAGCTTGCCCGAGATAATTTGGAAAATTGACACAACCAGCTGGTATACATGAATTTATGAAGAACTTATAATTTTCACCATAAAGAATAGTCAGATTTCAGCCAAGCTTGCTAGTGTGGAACAGTTCCCACAGACATCTGTTTCATACTCTCTTTCTTTCCACATCACGGAGCTGATTGCATTCCCGCAAAAGATTAGAGACCAAATGTACAATAGTAGGACATCAAAGAAAACGATGTCTATCCGTCAGCTGTTTTAAATCTGTGATCTTCCTGTTTTGCTGCTGACTTGTCCTTTTCAATCAACTGCCAGAACAAGTTATATTGTGCATGGCTGATGAATGAAACATTCTTGAAACGTTCCGATCACATTAAAAAATGTATCCGTCTGACTTCAAGTGCAACTAAATGCGCTCCAATATTTCATATATAGCTTTCAAACGTACATGTGAAATATCTTCCACAAAAAACTAATAGAGCTATCCGTTCTGACTGCATTGGAATGAAATCTGAAACATTTTCCACCAAAAAAATTTTGAACTCCCCACATGTAATGCCCAGACCTGTTAGTATGAAGGTTCAGATGGCCCATGTGCAGCGGTGGTGGGATTAGTCCCACATTGGTTATTTAAAGTGAGTTCTGGTAGAATATAATGTCTATTGGGTCTAAATATAGTGACTCGAGGTTAACCTTTTTATACGAAGTAAGGACGAAAGTGTAACAGGGGTACTATGTGTCTGTGGGTCTACCCCATGTGTAGGATGGGCATTGAGAGAATTTTGGACCATGGTCTTACAGATGGTATGTTAGTGATATGCCTTTGAGGCAATCATAGAGATGATTGTATCATGTCTATGTTTATAGAATAACATGACTATTTTGTCCCTTGAATAAATATCATTACTATCGATCAAGAAGTATGTGACTTGTTCGTGAAACTCCTTATTCATATTTTGATATTGTTCTGAATTATCCCTATCCTTATATCATCATGTGGGACAATTATGATTTATAGGTCAACACATGTATTGGTTGATGATCATGTTTCACGGATCATGGATATGGGGATATCAAATCAATAATATGGACACATGTTGGAGATCATAGTGCTGTTGGAGTGACCCACCATAAGACACTGCAGGAATTATTATATTCTTGTGTCATCAATTGGTCTCATACATAGTGTATGTGAGATCCTTAGAATCGAGATCGTCATAGTTTCTTACATGTGTAATAGTATACTTAATGGTTATCAAATGCTACTCTGTAACTGGGTAGTCATAAAGGTAGCTTTCGAGTTTACTATGAAATATGTGGAGGAATGTGAGCGATCAAGATAGAATTTGCCTCTCCTATACAATGGGAGAGATATCTCTAGCCCCCTCAATGTGGTTGAACTAAGGAAGTGCATGGCCATGCGGAATGTAATTGAGCCAATTGTATCTAAGTAATCAACTACAGAACGATTGAAGGATCGAGCTATCATAGAATAGTACATTTCTCACCTTGAGTTCGATATGGTATCATGAAGCAAAGGGATCAATAGATGAACGCTACATAGGTTCGTTCAATATGATCTTTGTATATATTCAGATGTCGCTATGCCCTACTAGGGGCCGTTGCTGATTTATGGGCCGAAAGGAGTTTTCGGGCCATGGACGAATATGCATGAACCTACAGGGTCACACAATTAACGGGTTGGAATACATTAGTTCAGATTGGATCTGTCACTAATGAAACAAGTGGGCTTTGCACCTTGGTTAGGCTCCTAACGTTGGATTTCACTGAGGGGCTATATAAAGGTAGTATGTGAAGGCTAAGGGATGCAACTGTTGTACCACCGCAGCCACTAAAACCCTAGGCATTACTGCTCAGCCCTACAGTGCGCGCTAGTGCTAGCACACCGTCACACGGTGTTCCTTCCGTAAATATGTGGACTTCGGTAGAGGTGTTGCTGCTACACGACGCTAATCAGGATGAGTATTCATGCATGTTTGACCACCACTCGAGGATGATCGATCACTACTCGAGGATGCATGCTACGTTCAATCGGGCTGCTTGAACTCTCCTTCCGCTGCACTATGTGTCTTACTCGCTTGGGATCCTAGTTTATGTGGTATAGTATTTTAATTTGCGCAAGTGTAGCCTACATGTATTCCTTTAGTGGTATTAGATCCATCTCATGTAGTTTTTGATCTGGATGGAATGTATATATGTGATGTGCGTCACTAGTAGATTAGATCTATTGTTGTTTTGGTATGTTTACCAAAGTTGATTCATATGGATGGATTGGTTTGGGTGATTGATTGATGAGATAAATCAATCCTGGCATTTGTAGATGGATTCGAAGATCAATCTGGTTTGGTTGTGTCATTGTTTGTAGCCTCATCACTCATTCACCCTTACCAGTTGGAATTCTGCAATCAGGGTAAACTACGATGTGCAACTGTACAGGACCAAGCCATTCACATATGGGTTTGAAGATCAATCTAGTTCGGTTATGTCGACTGTTTGTAGCTGCATTGCTCATTCACCCTTAATGGTCGGAATTCCGCCATCAGGGTAAACTATGATGTGCAGTTGTACGGGATCAAGCTGACCAGCACAATTTTTGATGGAAAACCAAGCTAATTAGATTGGTTCAAAATTGGGTTAATTTGGTTAATCCAATGAATTTTTAAATGGCAATTTTGTAAATAAGGGACCACAAGAGATAATCAACTCTGTAGTCCTGGTGGTCATTTTAAACTCTGAATTCCTGAATGGCTTTTCCTCAGGATGAGGTTCCTCCATTTCACTTCAATGGTGATGAAGAATAGTATCACCTCAACATGTTACACCACCACCAGCAGTAGGATCAACACATTGATCAGCCTGTCATCAACATTGCTCCTGCTCAAGATGGCCAGTGGGCTATATGGGAGTTGGCTCAGAATCATCACCAACAGGGCCTTGGTTGGGGTCAGCAACTTGATCAGTGGGAGCAAGAATAACAGGCTCCCATGTCTCTCTAGGTGGATGACAGTTCTTCTGACTCGTCCAATCATTGTGATGATTTCTTAGCATCAGATACAGTCCCAATGGACATCAGCTGACCAATAAGTTCTAGAGACAATGCCTTAGCCTTATATCTCGCAGTTGTGTCTTTGGCGCAAACTTCCCAAATTGGCCAGAATCAACCAGATACTGCCTTCCTCCAGGCGCTTCATGGAGTGATTTCCACTCTCACTCAACGACTACTGTTGCCACCCTGCATGCCATCCTCAATGTGGATATTTGAGCTCCGGTTAAATATCACCCTCACAAATTGTTCAGGATCTAGCATAAGATCTTGGATTATGGCTTTCAATTCAAAGATTTCTACATGCCTTCTAAATATTCAAAACTCACTTGACAAGGATTTGACACAAGCACCGGCACAGCAGGCCAATTCTCTCCTTTATAGTCTAGATACGGACTCCTCCACTCGAACTGAGCTCTCGACATCCTTTGATCCTATATCAACCCAGATAGACAGTATCAGCCCTCCACACATTGGCTCTGTCAACCCGGTTGATTCTGACAACAAAAAAAGTAAAGACTACTACATCTACTCAGTTTCTCAGAAGAAGCCCACGCGTCAATCAGACACTACAAGGGTACCAGCACATTTCTATGACAGAGACAATACGTAAAAGAGCTAAGGTGGAAACACGTCCCATAACCCTCAACCTGGAGCAAATAAATGAAGAAAATCCAATGCAAATGTTCAGGTCTACCTCAGAAGTGCCCCAAGAACTACCTTTGTCTCTGATTTCATATGGGCCATTCAACTCTGCGGTGTACCTCCTGAGGAGGTTGCTGATCACAAACTCAACCAACAGAACCAGGCTGATGGACAGAACCAGGATCAGTCAACATAACCACGAGACTTTTGGCTCGAGAAATGTGATAACTTTTGTTACATCTATTTCATATGTCGGTCATGTTTATAATTCCTTTTGGTTTCTGTTGCATTGTAATAACACTAGTGGTGACAACTTTATGCCCTAAATCTCTCTCCTATGGTTATCTTGGTATTTCTGTGACTATCATCCTTGGAATCCCAAGTCTATGTCTATCACTCTAGCTCATCCTCATGTTTTTTCATGGAAATCTTGGGCTCTTTTTGTTTCTTCACTTCGGCTAGCTTTTTCCCTTTCAAAGGGCTTGTTACCCATTTGTCAACCTCGGACTAGCTTTTGGGGTTTCAAGGTTTCACTTACTACGCCAGTTACTCATGACAAATCTTTATAGAAAATGAACCATTCTTTGGTGGAACATTCATGGAATGAACCCCCAAGAAAAACTCAGTTCCATCAGAAATAAGGTTCAGGAAAGCAAATGTTCAATCGCTTGCCTCCAAGAAACTAAGAAGGAAAACCTTGACTTAGTGGGTCTAAAATAGTGGGTCTAATTGCTTGGATTAAGCTCTCTTCTCCACCTCGCGGTGATCCATCATACAACTATTGCCATTACAATTCTTGATTAGCCTCTTCTTGGAATCTAACCAATATTTATGGACCCTGCAACAATTCACCTAGATCACAATTTATTCAATGGCTGACTGAATTACACATTACACCTGGCTCTAAATGGATCTTTATGGGATATTTCAACTTCATTCGATCAACTCTAAATAGAAACAAGCCGGGAGGCAATATTCAGGAGATGATGATGTTTAATACCTTGGCCTTATTGAGTTACCCCTCAAAGGGACGGCCTACACTTGGAGCAATATGCAGAAGGATCCTCTTCTTCAACAACTTGACTAGTTTTTTACCACCATAGATTGAACTACAACTTATCTGAATACAGTGGTATCCACTCTATCTAGAAATACCTCAGATCATGTACCATGTGTCGTTACCATCCAAACAAATATTAAAAAATCTCAGCTTTTCAGATGTGAAAACTATTAGGTGCAACATCTGGGATTCGTACAGGAGGTTCAATATTATTGGAACATTCAAGTGCACTAGGCCAATATAGCCTGCCACCTCAATTCCAAACTTGTAACACCCTCCTTTTTGGTACAAGATACCAAAAAGGATTATCTATGTGCGTACAGTACTAGTCCCATGATCAGTAGCTAGTACGCACATTTACAATATTGGTAGCACATCCATACACAATATTATTATTGCAGAAGCTATTTATACAATATCGTCTTACAATTTAGAGTATATTGCCCATCCAAACCCTTAGGCAACTGACAAGATATAAAACCTAGAAAATCGCATCATCGAGATTCTAGTATCCTACGGTGAAGTATATATCTTTGGGAGCCTCTTCTTCAACTAAACCAACAAATAAGCAAGGGTGAGTACTTTTGTACTCAGTAAGACTGAAGGTGTATCGCAAAATGCAGTAATGCAAGTCATGTCGAAGGCTACTACGGTTAATTTGCATAAAGCGAAATTAAACATGTAAAATCAAGCAGTAATTTGCAAACGGAATTTGTAAAATCAAGTTTGACTGATATGAAATAATAAGTATGCAAGCATAAGGTAACAAATCATAGTCCTCCATGATTGTGAGTATCGCGTCATCTTATTGCCATTCCTCGGCAAACAATCTGGAACAAACACTTTCCAACAAACATTTCCAATTCATTCCCATTTTGAAAATAATAAAAAATCTAACAATGTGATGACTTTACCAAGTGCTCTTAACCGTGGGCGTGGCTTTTCGAAAAGATTTACACTATGCCGAGGTGTACTGCTTTACACACAAGACATGACCGACTCTTTGTGCAACATCATTAGCACACTTCCTTTAGTGTGCCGCAGAGAGTCATAACATAACCGTTACATTACATACACCAAACTTTGCACTAGTATGGTGACGACAAACCCATACTATGACGACAGAAGATATTTGTACAATCACTGTACGACAAATGGTTATACACCCCATTATCCCACTACTCCCCACAGCATGGCGTACACCGTTGTATCAATAAACATTTGTTCCATAATCACCTCGGTGTGGATGTCCCTTCGAGCAATCATTCACAGAAAGTCCGTACTACTACAACCTTCCAATGTGCAAAGCTAGAACAAGTAACTTATTAGGTTAAGGTTGTTCCATACCACACTTATGGTTGTACGGTTTTCTTGGCTTGAAGAAAACACCCGCATCTTAATCATAGTTTTATTTTCATTTTTATCAGAATATCAACAACCTTTAATGTCAGATCCAACCTTTTTAATCATATCCAACCTTTTTAAATTATAAAGAGTAACATGTTTCTTTACTAAAGCATGGCTAAGCATGATATCTGGCTATAGCTAATAATCGCCCGCATCTTAATCATAGTTTTATTTTCCTTTTTATCAGAATATCAAAAACTTTTAATGTCATATCCAACCTTTTTAAATTATAAAGAGTAACATGTTCCTTTACTAAAGCATGGCTAAGCATGATCATTATGTAATCGCTTAGACCCAAGTTGACATTATGTATTGTCTAACTTTATTCCATGGTTATTAAGGTTCACATTTCAATATTTATTAAGGAAGTTCCATGAGATAGGGTTATAACTACCAATACCACAATATAGCAAATTTACTAAAAATACACGCATGCATAAATAGATTTGATAAAACAAAACAAAATTAAACCACTGTGATCAATGTGATCAAAGGGGGTGCTTGCCTTGCTTTGTTGGTTCAGATATTGACTTGAAGTCGTGGTCGACTGTCATAGCTTCAGATACATAGGTGTCTACACGTGATTATGTATAGCAATAATGATAAGAGGCAAAAGAAATTGAATAATACCAACTTCAAAATTAACTGAAATAGAAGGTTCTGGTGATAAAAATATTTTAAACATCAATTTCTCATTATTCAAGTTCATTTATTTGTATTATGAATTTGAGGGTTTATATTACGCAAGGTTATGCTTTTTAATAGGATTCAGATGCAAAGCTTGTTTATATATAATTATTTGTAGAAAATAGGATGGTCTTACCTTAGGGGGCATTCTTAATCTGGTCTTGTTGGTATTAGTGTTTATTTGTGATATTGTATTTATTTCCTAATCTTAATTATTTTTAAATTATATGCTATAAGAGGTTAGATTTCGTTTTAGACTTGCGACTGCAGTTTACATAGATATGCTACTATTTCTGTGGCATTAGTAGGTCTTGACCTTAGAAGTGTCTTTAAACTAGTTTTGTATATTTTAGCTTTTATTTGTGAAAGTTATTAATGTTTTAGTTTTTATGCACCTAGATAATGAAATCTATTATGAACTTATTCCAGACTAAATGAAGCATTAGGTCTTTTGCAAATTTTTATGGTCTTGGCCTTAGGAACGTTTTGAGACTGGTCCTATAGAATGTCCACAGGCTAGTTTTTATTACATTAACACACACTTGTGCTATATGTTCACATACTAGCTCTATGTACCTTAGCACTTACAGTTCAATATAACTTTAGTTCAAACTTAATCAAATATGAAGTATTTTTGTCTAATCAGGTACATCATGGTCCTTATAAGGTCTAGAAACTGGCTCTCATAAATTTTAAAAGATGAATGACTATAGTTACTACTATATTAAATTTTCTGTAACTACAAGCCAACTTATAAATAGAAACTAATACAGACTGGGATCAAATTTAATTTTTTTTGCAGCATTAAATTTTCCTATCCTATGGATCATATAAAAACAGGTTTTACACGTTTTAGCATTTACTTGTGGGCTTCATGCATATTCTATTATATGTGTATGACAAGCGAAGGTTATATACAAACTTAGTTCAAACTTAACTAAATATAAAATATTTTTCCATATCTGAGGGCATTATGGTCTTATCTAGGCCTAGGAATTAGTTTTATCAAAATTTGATTATGTATGTACTAATTATTATTATTTGAATTTTCTATGCATTGAATATAACCTATTTACAAATTTATTTCAAACTAGGATCAAACCTAAATATTTTTACATAAATGAGTTGCTTATATTCTCATAAACATATTAAAATGTATTCCATTATTTTAGGAGTTATAGTTTTCATATTTTATATAATGTCCATAGTAGGCTTTATACAAATTTAAATTTAAATAATTAAAACATACGTTAAAAGTTAAATATTTTTGTATATTCTGAAATTTCAGTATTTTATATGAATTTATATATTTGTTTGAATCAAATCGGACTTAAGGTGCAAAAGTTATAAAAGTTTGAATCTTTTATGTGTTGAAAATCCTAGGAAAATAGTAAAGTACGCCTTCAATCAGAGAAGACGCATTTCTCATTTATCTGGATTTTTCTTTGAATTTCTGAATTAAACCTAGTAACTGACAATATGGTCCCACATGTCACTGACTCTAACTTAAGTGACGTTTCAATTATGTTATTTAATCTATCGTGACCCCACATGTCATACTCGCTTAAAATTAACCCGGTTCAATTAGAGTTCAAATTGGTGACGGGTGGAGCCAGATGGTCAGTGGGCCAACATGCGCATGAGGCATATGGCCCGGTCTCATGGCTCAGCGAGCCAAAACAGAGGAGCAGTCGCGGGGCTTACCGCCGACGATCTAGCGGCACTCCACCTCGGCCGATGGCACGAGGAGCTCCAGTGGACCGCAAGGAACCTAGGGAATGGGTTAATGGCTTTGGATGATGACCGAAACAGGGCTTCCAATGGCGGTGGGTGGTGGAGGTTCTACCGGCTTGCAATGGAGGAGCTACAGGCTCGAATAGCTACGGGAAGCAGAGGGCTTAGCATCTATGCACCTTGGGCGTTCCATTTTGGTATCTTATCGAGGCGGAGGAGCGCTGGGGTGTATTGTCACCAGTGACCAGTTGCGAGGAAGAAGGGCTAAGGTGGTGGTAGGCTCATGAGCTTCTGGAGCTGTAACGAAGGTTTAAAAATGATCATTAGATGCTAAAGATGCATAAGCCAAGTTCAATTGAATGGTTCACCCGAGAAGCTGGAATCGGTGGCTGAGAACGAGTTTCTGGCGCTCGTACAGGGAAATGTATGGCATCAAGGCAAGTACACTCGAGACCTCTTGAGGCGCTTCGACATGTCGAAATGCTTCAGGAGGTCTCGAGTGTACTTACCTTGATGCAAGAAAGAGCCCTGCTGAGTCTGCTTGATTTGGAAGCCGAGGAAATAGCTCAACTCGCCCTTCATACTCATTTCAAACTCTGTGCTCATCACTTCTGAAAACTGAGACAAAAGAGAATGCAAAGAGACACCAAAGATAATATCGTCCACATAATCCTTGACGATGAGGAAATGAGAATCTTGGTGTCTGATGAACAGAGTCTTGTCTACTATACCTATTTTGAAACCATGAGTAAGAGAATAGGACTTAAACCTCTCATACCAAGCATTAGGAGCTTGCTTAAGTCCATACAAAGCTTTGGAAAGCTTGAAGACATGGTTTGGGTATTTGGGGTTCTCGAATCTTGGAGGCTGCCTCACATACGCCTCTTCCTCAATATACCCATTGAGGAATGCACTCTTGACATCCATTTAAAAAAGCTTGAATCGCTGGATGCCAAAAATGCAAGCAGGATTCTAATAGCCTCTACTCTAGCTACAGTGGCAAAGGTCTCCTCAAAGTCGAGACCCTCAACCTAAGAGAAGTCATGTGCAACTAGTCTAGCCTTGTTTCTAATGACAACCCCATCCTCACTCTGCTTATTTTTGAACACCCATTTGGTTTCAATGATATTATGACCAGATGGGGACTTGACAAGCTACCATACCTTGTTCCTCTCAAAGTTCTCAAGTTCCTCATGCATAGAATTAATCCATTACTCATCGGATAATGCATGAGAAACATCCTTCAGCTCAAAAGTAGGCAACAAAGGCAGAGTGGAGGCAGAAATTGGACAAACCCGATTTTGAGCGAGTGACCCGCTCAAATAGATCGCCAATAATCTGATTAGGTGGATGAGAATGTTGAATATGATGGAGAGGTCAAAAAGCAGAAGTGGCCTCTACCTCATGCACAAAAGAGGTAGGATCAGAGCCACTAGCTGCATGAGAATCAGAAGACAAGGGCTGGTCTCGCTGAGGTGAAGAAATAGAAACAGGAACCACCTTAGGTGTAGAGGGAACTGGATTAGGTGAAACACCATTATCTCCATCATCCTCATCCTCTACAAAGATGATCTCAAAGGTGGAAGAAGAACTTGAAATGTCACGTCTAGCTCCTGGGCTAGCCTCATCAAAAGTCACCTCACAGGTCTCTATAGGCGCATCGAAACTCCAGACCCTATAGCTATGAGAAGTCAAATAACCTAGAAAGATACCATCAGAAGAACGAGACTCAAAATTATCCAGGTTACCAGACTTCAAAATGAAACACTTGCAACCAAACACACTAAAATGAGAAACACTTGGCTTTCACCCATACCTCAACTCGTAAGAAGTGCGGTGCAAATGTGCTCTCAAGAATACGCTATTAGAAACATGGGAAGCAGTAGCTATAGCCTTAGCCCAAAACTTACTAAGAGTGTTGTACTCATCTAGCATTGTCCTGGCCATCTCAGCCAGGGTCCTAGTCTTCCTTTCCACTACGCTATTTTGTTGAGGTACGTAGGGAGAAGAGAACTGATGTTCTAAGCCAAACTCCTCACAGAAACTCTCAAAGTAGGAATTCTTGAACTCTGTGCCATTGTCACTAAGTATAGCTCGTAGGGCACTTGGAAGCTCAAGAGACAACCTATGAACCAAACTCCTGAAATGGGTAAAAGACTCATCCTTCGAGGCCATGAAGAATACCCAAGCGTACCTCAAAAAATCATCAACAATGATAAGAATATACCACTTCCTACCCACTGACTGCACTCTAGCTGGACCAACAGTGTTCATATGTAAAAGTTGTCCTGGTGCATCAGTCATCACAACAGTGACTGGGGGATGGAAGCAGCAATCATCTTTCCATGTCGGCAAGGAGAGTAGACTAAGTCTTTGACCATCTTGAGTTTAGGCAAACCACAAATGAGGTCATGGCTGCTAACTCGGGTGAAATGATCAAGTCTAATGTGACCAAGTCTCCTATGCTAGAAGGAGAGATCACGGGACTCTGAAGAAATCAAACAGCGGAGAGAGCTCAAGAAGAAGCAGAAAAATCAGCACGAAAGACTCTCCCATATCTAGAAATCCGCAAACTAACCCTCGTAAAGAATCGAGGATTCTACAGGCACTACTCTTGAAGCTTACCTCGAAAGAGTCATCGATAAGCTGAGAAATAGAAAACAAATTATATTGTAACTTACTTACTAAGGAAACATCCTTAAGAATGAAATTCTCATTAATGCAAATGATACCCTTAGCAATGACTCTACCTGATTAAGCATCCCCAAAATTGATCAAATCATCACTAGGGGCTCGGACTAGGGAAAAGAGCCAACGAGAGTCTCTGGTCATATGACGAGAACAACCAGAGTCGACAATCCAATCATCTCCCTTCCCCATCCGATGAACCTCATCTGAGTCACTATAGAGCTTGGAGTCGCTGATGCCATTGGCGTCTGCTATGAAGCACATGCCAGTGAAGTCGTCGTCGCCTTTCTTCTCTTGTAGTTCATCCTCACCCTCGTCGCTCCATGTTTCCATGTCGGAGAGGTTGATGTCGTCAAGCATGGCGAGGACTCGGTGGAACAGCTTCTTGTTTTTGGAGAAGTTGCGGTACTTCTTCTCACGCGCCGGCTCACGAACTAGAGGCTTCTTGTTGTGGTTCTTGTTGATGTAGTTGTTCTTTGCCGAACCGCTGGTGTCATTCTTGGCCTTCTCTAGTTTGGGGCAATTCGCCCTAATGTGGTTGGGGCCACCACATTCGAAGCAGGTGATCATGCCACCTCTCTTTCTCTTTCACCCTCCTGTATGCATGAGAGAATTTGCGAGCTAAAAGTGCAAGCTCATTTTCTAGAAATTTTTCAGTTGGTCATCGCTTAGCTCACAAAGGGTGGAGAGGGAAAAACCAATAGAAGGATCAGAAGAAGAAGATCTAATGGGATCGGTGATCAAAGCCATCGACTGAGATTTCGTCTTCTGAGAGACGACATCGATCTTATGAGTCTTGAGGCAGGAATAAAGCCTGTCAAGAGTCAGAGTCGACAAGTCAGTGGTGTCCTTGATGGTGGTCACCTTCATCTCCCAAACTCTAAAGATCGAGTGAAGTCAAGAAATGGTGAGCAATTATCCAAGTCAGAGTATATACATGATGAGCTTCTACTGGATCTAGAATGCATAAGAGGTTGAGGAACTTTTAGAATATGTTTCAACCCAGCAAGATCGATTAGAACGTACTCCAGCTCTAGTGTTGGTTTCCTTCCTTTTGAGTCTTTGATCTCTCTGGTTTATTTCATTATTGATCATGTGCTGTCTAGGATAAATGATTGATGAATAAATATTTTATAGACCATATCCCAATCATCTTGGCAAGCTTTTAACATGATCTCCAGAGCTTTTCTTAAGAAATCAGTTTTTGGCTTGGAAAGGAAGGATTCTTGGCAGATTTCATCTTGCATGTTTGAGGGGTGCTTCTTTGGTGTTTCTCCTTGCTGTGATATATGGGAGATCATCTAAGATCATCTTGATTATTACATCCCCACGAGCAAGTCCAAGATCAAGTTCTTAAGTTTTGCTCAAACTTAGTGTGTTCTTCCTTCAAAGTGAAAAAGGTCAGAACTTTGGTGTCTATCCTTGCGATTAAAGGTTAGAATAAGTTCCTGACATCCTTAGGAGTACATCTACCTAGTTTCATGAGCTTTTGTTCAGCCGATCAAAAGATTCCTCAAATTTTGCTTTTGAGTCGTGCTGTTTTCAGAATCTGTTCTTGCTGCTATTCTTGAGCCTGGTGCTACCGCCCCTACTGCGGTGCTACCAGCCTCCCAGCAGTAGCACCGCCATTCGAGAACAGTTTGTTCCCTGTCATTTCCTCCTTTTGATTGATTTGTTTGTGGGCTTGGTTAGATCATTTTTAGTGGGGAAATTTTTATTTGGGATCATTCACGCCCCATCTGATCACCATCTCGGTCCTTCAATTGGTATCAGAGTAGGTTTTGCTCTTTCCATAGATCTTGACTGGTCTCAAGAACCATGATGATGGACAATTATTCCACCAAGCCTCCCATCTTCTTCGGAGTAGATTTTCCTTTCTGGAAGTCCCGAATGGAGTCGTACATCACTGCCCAGGGCTTCCTGATATGGCAGAAGGTGAAGCTCCCTTATGAAGTTCCTGCTGATGAGAACGTCACAGCCGACAATATGGCTGACGTTGAGGCGAACGCTAAGGCAAGGAACATCCTCATACAGGGTCTTAGCCGCCGTGAGTACGATAGGATCTCTCACCTTCGTTCTGCTCACCAGATCTGGGTGACCCTCGATGCTTACCTTGAGGGCACCACTCAGATCAAGACGGTGAGACAGGACCAATTCAAGCGTGTCTACAACAAATTTGAACAACACGCTGGTGAGACCCTTGATGAGTGCTTTGGGCATTTCACAAAGATTTTGAGCGATCTCTGAGCAGTCGATTGTATATACCCTGACTCGGATAATGCTCGACATTTCTTGACCGCACTCGATCTTCAAGTATGAGAAATGAAGGTGACCACCATCAAGGACACTACCAACTTATCGACCTTGGCTCTTAACGGGCTTTACTCCCGGCTCAAGACTCATGAGATCGACGTTGTCTCTCATAAGACAAAGTCGGAGTCGATGGCCTTGGTCACCGATCCCATTGGATCCATCTCTGAGACTTCCGTTGGTTTCTCTTTTTTCACCCTTTGCGAGCTAAGCGATGAACAACTGGATAAGTTTTCAGAAAATGAACTTGCTCTTTGAGCTCGCAAATTTTCTCATGCCTATAAAAGGGTGAGAGAGAGGAATAGAGGTGGCACGATCACCTGCGTCTAGTGTGGTGGCCCCAACCACATTCGAGTGAACTACCCTAAGCTGGAGACGGGCAAGATCGACTCTGGAGGTTCGGCAAAAAAAAGACTACATCGACAAGAACTGCAACAACAAGAAGCCTCCAGCAACAACTTCACCGACATGTGCTTCATGGCCAATGAGAATGGCATGAATGACACCAAGCTCTACATCGAGTTAGATGAGGTATCTTCCTGTGACGAGCTTATTTATTCTTTCTGTAAGCTAGGAAGTTTCCATTGTAGAGTTAGAGCTAGGTGTATGGAGTTGCAGAAGGAAGTAGGTACCTGGACTCGGGAGTTGGTTTCTCTCAGATCTTGTTCCTCCCGAGCCTCTGAGGACTGATTCTCTATGTGATGCTTTGCTTGTGGAGCTTAAGAACCTAAGGACTATGCATAATAGTGTGTTGTCTAAGCTACATAGCCTTAGGTTGAAGAATGCTAGTACTATTTCTGTTTATGCTATTTTTATAAATACTAGTTTTCTTCATGCTCTCACTAGTGCATCATGTAAAAACTGCCCTAAATTGCTTGCTAAATTTGATACCATGAGTAGTCCCTTAAAAAGCTATCTTCTAGAAATGGTGGACTTGAAATGCATGCTTCTAAGGACTCAGTCAGCTCATGTGAGGGTTGTAGGCAACTAAAACTTAACAATGAATCCCTAAATATCAAGTGTGCTGAAATTGCTAAGAACTTACCAATTAAGTCACAAGAAAGTTGCCTGCGATGTGCTAAGATTGAGGGGGACTTGGATAAAATCCAAGTTGGGTTTAGAAAGAAGTTAGAAGCCACACCTCTAGGATTAGAAAAGCCATGTGCGTATCTTGTGAGGCCCTCAAGATTGAGGTAGCCGTAATTAGCATGAAAAATGCACATGCTGTTCATTCTTCCTTATCTGGCTCTTCTTCATCTTCTTCCCCCTATCCTTCCTATGCCTCTTTCTTCCAAGAGTGTGAATTCCTCATTAGCACTCTTGAGAAGTTTGTAGGAGGCAAGAAGAAGCTTAATCTCATCCTATGCCAGTCCAAGATTAGTAGATTCAATCAGGGTCTAGGATTTGGCTACTTGGAGCACACTCGAGCGCATACTCCCACCATTGTGTGTAGCTCCAAGAGAGGAGAGATTGTGGTTGCTCCCAGATTGAGCACCACTATGTTTAGGTCTGCTAGGGTTGTCTATAGGATCTCTAACTAGAAGGTTGCTTCTCCAGCTACTTCTGCCTCTAGCAAGGCGAAGTACTCATACACCTTCTGCTAGAATGATGGGCATCTAGTAGATTTCTACTTCAAGCACGCCGAGATCTTAAGGCATGAGCATGTTTTTGCCCTTAAGGGTATTCAGGGTTATCTCCAGACTCTGAGTGCTTCTAAGGCACACACTGCATCTAAACAGGCTAGAGAGTCACCTGTTTTTGGGCAGCATTCAGGACTTGGATCTTATGTTGCTCATTCGAGTTTTTGTCCTGGAGTTGCCCATGGTCAGTCTTTCCACCGACCTTTTGATATTCCTCATATTTCTCCTCGAGGTAGATATCAGCGACGTGAGGTGTTTTCTGGTAGGAGATTTGGGGTAGCCTCCCTAGGATGGTCTAGCTGATGGAATTTCTATAGCTGAACACAACCTTAAGGCTAAATACCTATTCCAAATATTTAGTAGCAGAATGGGTTCTAGCCACAACCTTAACATACTCTTTAATCTTGCAAAGTTGACCACCCCGGTCCATCACCTAGAATCCTTGTTAGATCCTTTCAGTAAAGTGGAAATACACAAAATTGTTCATTATATCCCAGTGGACAAAGCACCCGGTCTAGATGGTTTCAATGAGATGTTCTTAAAACAATGATGGCACATAATTGCGAGCGACTATTACACCCTATCCAATCAAATTTCATTTGGGCACTTAGATCTTCAAATAATAAATAGTTCCTTCATAACTCTGATTCCAAAGAAACATCCTGCACAAAGTTAATGATTACAGACCGATATCCCTCCTCAACTCAAGCATCAAGCTCATCACAAAGATACTAGCAAATAGGCTTTAGAAGGTCATTCTCAACATGGTTCACAGAAACCAATATGGATTTCTTAGAGGAAGAACAATTCAGGTTTGTATAGCATATGCTTTTAAATATCTTCATCAATGCCATCAAAGCAGGAAGGAAATAGTGATAATCAAGATAGATTTTGAAAAGGCATTTGATACGATTGATCACTCCCTCATCATGGCGGTTCCACAACATAAAGGCTTCCCTAACAGATGGATTCAATGGATAAGAGAGATTCTCTCCTCAGGACATTCCTCAATAATTCTCAATAGAATCCCAGGAAAGCAATTTAAATGTACAATGGTGGTTTGCCAGGGAAACCCGTTATCACCGCTCCTCTTTGTGATAGGGGTAGAACTTCTCCAGGCAATCATCAACATGCAGATCCTCGGGGATGTTAGATTACCCCATTATTCAATATGCAGATGACACTCTTATAATTTTGCCGGTTGATGCTAGAGAACTGTTCTATTTCAAGGGCTTGCTAAACACTTTTAGGTAATCCTCGGGGCTCAAAGTGAGTTACCACAAGGCTTTCTTATACCCGGTCAATGTCAATAGCGATCGTTTGGATCAATTAGCGAGGACATTTGGGTGCACCACTGGTTCGATGCCTTTTACTTATCTTCGTTTGCCTTCAGGTTTGGCAAGACCGAAGGTAAAAGATTATGCTCCTCTTATGGATCGTATAGAGAGGAGATTATCAGGAAATACTGTGTTCCTATCCTATGGGGGATGACTTACAATGGTCAATGCGGTCATGTTCTTGCTACCTACATATTACATGTGTTCTCTCAAGCTTCCAAAATCTGTAGTCAACCACATTGATAGAACCAGGAGGCATTGTCTATGGAGAAGATCACAGGACTCTAGCTCGCTAGCATCCTGGGAGATGGTCTGCAAGCCTAAAAATAAAGGTGGTATGGGAATAATAAATCTGCACATCCAGAACAAAGCCCTACTGCTCAAACACCTACATAACTTTTACAACAATAGAAACATCCCATGGGTTCAAATACTTTGGAGTGCTTATTACAGGAATCAAATACCACACAAAACAATAAAGTCGGGATCTTTTTAGTGGAGGGACTTCATGAGTCTGAGCACGAAATTTAGAGGAGTTATAGCAGTGTCGACTTTTGTGGTCGATAATGAATTTATGGGGCAGGCGCTAGATCTCAAACTCGAAGGTCACACAAGACAAAGGTTTAGACAGGTTCAGGCCCTCAACAGAGGAGGTAATACCCTAGTCCTGTGTGCTGGGATTATGTGGATCTCTTGGATCTATGATTGCTCGTGTGCTCGATGTTTTTGTTGTTGCCTGCCCTCTCCCTTATATAATGGGGGTGGGGCGGTTTACAGAGTCCCGATCGGTTAAGGGATTCTGATCGGTTATTGGATACTAATCGGTTACAGGATAGAGTTTACATCTTTATCTTACCCTGCTAACAACTCAGATTACAATCATATCTCTTATATCTAAATATATGCTCAACTGTCTCTAGGATGTATCCCCTTCTACACGGCAGCAAGGCTTGGCGCGGAGCTTATCCTTTGGGCCTTCCTCTCGGCCCTGTCTCTCCCTTAGGCACTTCTGGGCCGGTTATGAAGACACATGGGTTCTTATATTCTCTGATAGCCCCGAGTGATTCATGATCCGATTGCTATATCTTTATCTGAGTCTCAACTTTGGATCAACGTTTTCAGCTTCTGGCATGAACCTTCGACTGGTTTCTTCTTTGATTTGAATGCTTTTCTTTGCAGCAAGGGGATTATGAAGGACTCGAATATAACGCTGGACAGTCATCGAGGTTGTTTTTGGCTTCCTGTGCCAATTCATTTTCCAAAAAACTCTTTGGCTTCTGAAACCATCTTAACTCCAAGTCTCCTCGGCTTCTGATGTATTTACGTCTTCGCATTTACTTCAACCTTGCGGTATCAGCTATAAAAGGTGAACCGATGCTTCTGGAATTTATCCCCTTACGCTTAGTTCTCCATCTTCCTACTCTGAGCCCCACCTTCTTCCCGAGGAATCTTCATGGACGGCCAGGACCCTGTACTCGCCGATCAGTGGGCGCTCTTCGACCTCGCCATGGCCAAATGGGCGGAAGAAGAAGCCACTGCCCTCGACCATGTCGCCGTTGACATCTTCCTCGAGATTGTCCCCGCCCTTTATTGTGTTAGGGAAACTCTCGTGGAGGCGCTCGGTCGTGTGCGTCGCGGAGAGGTGTAATAATTCTATAAATGTAAGAAAATATTTTCCCAGGCATAATGCCTGGGGAACTTTATATATAATAAAGAAATACCTTTCCAAGTATTTTCCATGATTGTCGTTTGACATAGCTTAGACCCAGCTTGGGGTATATCGAAACTTGCATGGCTCTTTGGTCGGGTGATATTCATATACAATCGTCGTAGGATATATTTTGGGTCTGACTTGGCACATATTTGGATTTGCGCGGCTCTTAGCCGAGTGATACCTATATCCGACTGCTACAAGATATAGCTCTGGTCCGACTTGGGACATATCATATTCACGTGGCTCTTGGCCGAGTGATACCCATATCCGACTGCTGTAGGATATAACTTAGGCAAGACTTGGAGCATATCAGGATTTTCTTGGCTCATGGCCGAGTGATACCCATATCCGACTGTTGTGGGATATAGCTTAGGCTCGGCTTGGAGCGTATTGTATTTGCGTGGCTCTTGGCCAAGTGATACCTATATCCGACTGGTGTAGGATATAGCTCTGGTCCATCTTGGGACATATCAAGGTTTATCCAAATGGTATCCGTACTCGTTTATTACGATGCACAACTTATCGACCCATCTTGGGGCATACCATTGGAACCGTGCCTTATCAGGCTCAACCCGTGATATATGATTCTGTCATGCGGTAACCACCTAGCGACCCAACATGGGGCATATCACAAGAAGATATTTTTAATCCAAACTGGAGGACATCCACGTCTCGCTTAGTTCGATAAGTGGTTAAACATCCCATCGTGGGGAGCAACGTGTCCCAAATATGACTTGGTCAAACCACGACTGCCTCTGTATGTTAGGACATCGGGCTAGCAAATCATTATGAAGCATAGAGCAGGGTTAGGTGTTCTGCAATCTTTTTCCCGCCGAATCGGCGAAAACCTAATTTTTCCCCCTTTAAAGACTAAGCCGTGCATTGTCCGATGGTTCATTTCTCCATCGTGCACCCCTTCCTCTTCTGCTTCCTTGTCTCTCCGATTTCTCCGTCGCTAGGATTAACTGCTGTTGCGCTTGCATCTTTTCTCCGCCGTTGATCTTTTCCTCCGAAAATGTCTTCTCATTCTTCCAAAGACACCTCCTTGTAGCCTTTGCCTCAAGATTGGACCACCTCGGTGACGACGAAAGAGCGGTTGCAATCCTGGCTTTAATCTCCGCACGACCGGCCGCAGGTGAATCCATCCCTACTCCTCGTTCCGAAGAAATTGTGGTTTTTGAATCTTTCTTCCAACGTGGGCCGGGCCTTCCTGCCTGCGCCTTTCTTCGCGGTCTTCTCTTCTTCTACGGCATTGAATTGGTGAACTTGAATCCCAATTCCATCCTGCAAATCTCCCTCTTCGTTCACCTCTATGAGGCTTTCTTGGGCATCCGCCCCTATTTCGATCTCTTTCGCCATTTTTACCTTTTGAAATCTTATCCCTCAAAGAGCGACCCCAAGGTAATTGGGTGAGCCGGATTTCAGCTGCGGGAGGGGTTAAAGAAAAACTACTTTGCTATTCCCTTCAAAACATCCAATAAAGGCTGCACCGAGGTGGTTCTCTTGAGCCAATCCGATCTGCTCTCCCTCTTTGTGGGCGTCGGCCTAAGGTGTCCCTTTCTTGGGTATCTGCTCCCAATGCTAGCGATATGGATCAGGTGCAAGACCTCTTGGTGCTGATCGACCAATTAAAGGAAGATGGTCTCACGGGAGTTGGTCTGGCCCTTCATTTTGTTGCTCGCTGGATACAACCTCTGAAGGAGCGAGTCCATCTGGGATACGCATTTGAAGGAAAGGACGATCCGACCAGGGAACTGCTCGAAGCAGTGTCGAAGGAGCAGGTATATGCTCGGGTAGGCGACTTTTTCATCCCGAGCGTTGAGATGTCCACCACCAGATGCCCAAAGTCCTTCACTGCATCAAACCCTCCTCCTAAGGTGAGAAAGTTTAGCTAATAGATTTCCACATTCGCCTCTGAATGACTCTTAACTGTTTTAACACTCCTTTCCAGGATCGATTGGCTTTTTTCAGTGACGCGCCTCTCCCGGAGATGCCCGTTCATAAGAGCGCTCCCTTTAAATGACCTGCGAGCTCCCCGGCCGAAGACCTTGCCGCCAAGAAGGGGAAGAAAGCGATTGCCAAGGACCCCACGAAGCCCCGGTGCCCGACTGGTGGTCCCAAAATTCAGGAACCGCTAGCACGAGCCCCAGTGCCTTCGGCTCCCCTTCCCCACGAGCCCGTGGTATAGTCGAGTTCAATTCCGAGAGACTCGGGTAGTCGGGAAGAGCCCAGGGTTCTAGTTTGTAGTGCCCCGAGTGGTCCCTTCGGGAGTGGCTCTGCCACCCGAATTAAGCCCCCAATGAGAATAAAGAAGTCCAACAGGTTTGATGCCCCATCGACTCTTATTCGACATGTTTTGCCGGCTTATTTACTGATCGTTCTTCTTATAGGAATCCTTCTCATGACGTTCTCTTTGAGACACCATCAGGGCCCCGAGGACTTGAGCCCGGGACGTGCGACCCGATTGAGGGGGCCCCACAAACTGCCTCGCCTGGAGACAGCGGGTTGCCCTCCGAGCCACAGCTGCCTTCGTCGACACCCCATGCTTCGTCATCGGGTCCTGCTGCTCAAGGGCCCGTCTCCCGTCCTTCCCCTGAGGTAGAAGAGATTCCTCGGGTTCCGCCAACTCCTGCTCGCCCCCAACTCATAATGCAAACCGCGTGGGTTGATGAGGAGGGCGGCTTGGAGTCCCTTGAAGATCTGGAGGAGGAGAAGAAACGGAATGACTTTTATAGTCATGCCGCTGCTTGTGCTCGCCTGGCCCAAGTAAAATTTTCTCTACTCTCGCCGTCTTCTTGCTTATGCCAGTTAGCATGTAGTCACCTTTCCCTGTGATGGTTACAGAAATTGGGGGAGCGCTCTGCGAAGAAGTCCGAGTACCTCCAGAAGATGCTCCTGAAGGTCAAGACACGCCAGGAATATCTGGCCGACTTGGAGCAGATCAAGGCCGGACATGCAGCCGAGCTGCAAGTTCTTCGGTTAGAGGTGCAGGCGTTGCGGGAAGAGCAGAAAACCCTGCGGCAGGAGAAGCTAGATGTCGTTGGCTCCCTTCGAGGTAAATATAACCTGGACCACCCTGTGCTCTTGTTCAATCATCCGGTCTTTTGATTTCCTTATCTCCATGTCAACTCGGGATTCCACTGTTGCGAAGCTTCAAGAAAAACTCAAGGTCTTGGAGGCCTCCAAATTGAAGTCGGAGAAGGAGTTAGAAGGTACCCTCAGCAGCTTGGCCCTCCTTTGTCTTCGTTGCCCTCTTAGCATTTCTTGATAATCAGTTTTGCTTGCAG
The DNA here is from genome assembly GCA_036346275.1 of Otatea glauca. Taxonomy (NCBI): domain Eukaryota; kingdom Viridiplantae; phylum Streptophyta; class Magnoliopsida; order Poales; family Poaceae; genus Otatea; species Otatea glauca. The sequence goes on along the minus strand of JAYEVK010000281.1, from coordinate 57,592 downwards.
ACTACAAGTTCAAGACGTGGGCGCAATACGCCGCTTATAACGAGAGGGTTGTGGCCCTTGAAACGTCTTGCTCCAAGCTTCGAGAGGCCTCTGAGCCGTTGCTAAGGTTGCTTCATCCTCGAGGCGAGAGGTCGCTCAGCAGGGACCATGTAATCTCCTAGTTGGAGGAAGCCCCCAAGGAGCTTAAGAGACTCTTGAAGGAAACGGCGATCAATGGTGCTAGCCAGGCTCTGGCGATCACCAAGTCTCTTTATCCCCGAGTGGATTTTGAAGCTATTAAGGATGGCTATGCCTATAATGTGGATGAAGACCGGGCTGTCGAACTCTGGCATGAAGTCAAGGATGCTTCTTCGGCTGTCGCGGAAACTTTGGACCTATGAATCAAATATATAAAAGTGTTTCCTTGATCTTGCAAGTCTTCTTTAAATATGCTATTATGCTTGATGAGGCCATCCGAGTGGTTTTGACATCTTAGATATCATGTCCGACTAGTTCAGCCCCCAGGCTCTGAGGCATGGTTCATGACGCATGCCTCAGAGTCCTAAAATTTGTAGGCGCAAAGCACTCAGACGCATAATTTTCGAGAAGATTATATGAGAACAAATTTAAGAGCAAACATTTATTCATGAAGAAACAATTGAATTACAAAGTTTAAGTGAAAAAACGACGTAGCTGCTCTATGTTCCAGGTGTTGTTGACAATTGTGCCGTCTTCACGCTTGAGCTTATAAGCCCCATTGCGTATCACGTCATCGATGATGTAAGGGTCTTCCCAGCTTGGGGAGAGCTTATGCTCGCATTTCTGATTCTTTCTAAGGACCAGATCTCCTTTAGAGAATGCGCGGCTCCTTACATTGCGACCGTGATAGCGACGTAAGCCCTGAAGGTATCTTGCCGACTGAATTGTACGATGTCCCTGGCTTCCTCCAGTCGATCGAGGTCTTCTAGCTGGCTTTCTTCCGAAGCGACCTCTTTGTAGCTCTGAACCCGCGGGGATCCAAATTCCAACTCGGTGGGGAGGACCGCCTCTGAGTCATACACCAGGAAGAAAGGTGACTGCCCAGTTTGTCTGCTGGGGGTGGTTCGCAGCCCCTAGAGTACCAAAGGCAATTCATTGACCCACCGAGTGGCATATGGTTTGAGACGATCGAAAATCCTTGCCTTTAGGCCTTGTAACACCATGCCATTGGCTCGCTCGACCTGCCCATTACTTCGGGGGTGTGCTACTGATGCGAAGTAAATTTTTATGCCGAGTTCGCCGCACCAGTCTTGAAATATGCCACCTCTGAATTGGGTGTCGTTATCCGTGATGATTAGATTCGGTACGCCGAACCTAACCATGATTTCATGGAAGAATTTTTTGGCCTTTGTGGCTATGATTGTGGCGACTGGCTTGGCTTCAATCCATTTGGTGAATTTATCGACCGCCATGAAGAGATGAGTGTAACCACCTTGGGCCTTCTTCAAAGGTCCCACCATGTCAAGCCCCCAGACCGCAAACGCCCAGGTGATTGGGATGATCTGCAGTTCCTGTGCTAGTTTGTTCACCTGCCGCACAAAGAACTGACATCCTTCGCATGTCCGGACGATGTCCTCTGCATCGGTGACAGCAGTCGGCCAGAAAAATCCCTGACGATAAGCCTTGCCGACTAGGGTTGATGACACCGCGTGATTTCCACAAACTCTCGAGTGGATTTTCTTGAGAAGATCTCTCCCTTCTTGTTCTGATTTGCACCGTCATAATACACCAGAGGAGCTTTAGCGATAGAGTTCTTCCCTGATCACCACATAGCTCTTGCTTCGGCGCATTATTCGCTCGGCCTGCATGCGGTCTTTGGGTAGCTCGTCGTTCGTCAGATAATCTAGATACGGAGCTGTCCAATCAGGGGTAATGATCAGGACTTCTGCCTCTTCATTCTTCTCTACTGGGACGTCTGACTTCGACCGAGTGCTTATTGTGGGCTTATGAATTTCTTCGACGAATACTCCCACGGGTACTGAGGTCTGGGTGGATCCCATTTTTGCTAGCTCGTCGGCCGCTACATTGTCCCGACGGAGCACGTGAACAAGTTCCAAACCGTCAAAGTTGCCTTCAAGCTTGCGTACCTCCTGGCAATAGGCAGCCATGTTGTCTTCGATGCAGGACTATTCTTTTTGCACCTGATTGACCATGAGCATTGAATCTCCGCGAACTGTCAAACGCCGGATAACGGGAGATATGGTGATACGGAGCCCATGGGTGAGTGCATCGTACTCGGCGGCGTTGTTTGTCGCGGGAAAAAGTATTTGCAGAACGTACCTTAACCATTCTCCACTTGGTGATATGAGCACTATACCAGCCCCCGCGCCGCTGAGCATGAGGGAACCATCGAAATACATCGTCCAATACTCAAGTTCCTTGACGACCGCTGGGTTTTGAAGTTCTGTCCACTCGGCAGTAAAGTCGGCGAGCGCTTGAGATTTGATGGCTGTGCGAGTCTTGAATAGGATATCAAAGGCTCCGAGCTGGACTACCCACTTTGTAATTCTCCCAGTGGCCTCCTGGTTGTGAAGTATATCTCCTAGCGGGAAGGAAGTGACCACTGAAACAATGTGTTCTTGGAAGTAGTGCTTGAGTTTGCGAGATGTAAGAAGTACGGCGTATAATAATTTTTTCACTTGTGGATACCGCACCTTAGATTCACTCAGGACCTCGCTGATGAAGTAGACCGGGTGTTGGACCTTCTGCACATGGCCCGGCTCCTCCCTTTCTACGACGATTGCAGCGCTGACTACGCGAGTTGTTGCCGCGATGTAGAGTAACAAAGGTTCCTCCGGCATCGGTGAAACCAAGACCGAGGGTGTCGTTAAGAAGGTCTTCAAATCTTCAAACGCTTGCTGTGCCTCAGGCGTCCATTGGAACTTGTCCTGCTTCTTGAGGAGTTTAAAGAATGGCATACCTCGCATAATCAGTCGGGAAATAAACCTGCTGAGTGCAGCCATGCACCCTGTAAGCTTCTGGACGTCCTTTTGGCAAGTCGGCGGTTCCATATTTGAATGGCCTTGATCTTCTCTGGATTGGCCTCAATGCCTCGTTGGGAGATGATAAACCTGTAACAGCCTCAAAAATCATAAAATAAAGAAAAATGAAAGAAAAATCTTTTGTGTATTATTTTCGAAATCTCTGAATTTTCTGGATTTTCTGAATATTCTTTTGGCTTTTCTTTAAATGCAAGAAAGTGAAACAAAGAAGATAATAAATGGAAAATGGTAAAAAGTAAAAATGTTAATTCAACAAAAATTTACCAAAGCCACCATAAATATCTGAGGGCTCTCCTCAGATTTCTTAAGTCGGTGGGTAACCTGGATTTATAAAAATAATAATTAATCAAAGATAATCATGTGTAAATATCTCAGGGTAAAAGGGTAAAATAATTTGGTAAAAATATCTGGTAGTCATCCTGACCCAATATTTTTATCTTGCTGACATCAAAACAGTATAAACCTCCAGTAAAAATATCAAGAATTTAATAATTAATTTAATAATTTTAAAAATTCAAAAACAGTGAATAAGTAAACTGGAAAATAGTAATGTCAGAATTTTTAAAAATTAAATATTAATAATTAAAATCTTTAATTTTTAAGAAAGGTGTAGAATACCATTTCAAACTATCATACAAAGTTTTGTAAAATAATAACTTCATTTATATCGTAAATTAAAAGAAAAACCGATTGGGCAATGCAGCAACAGTTGCATTGTCAGATTGTTCTAAAATTCTGCATGATTCATAAAATATCGAACATTTTACTGGAGTATGGTAATTATCTTGCCGACTGCTGGTAAATTTTTTATAAAATTTAGAGTCGGTTTGAGCCTCGAAATCACCGTTCTTATCCCGTTCCGTCTTGAGTCTTCGCGAGACTTCTTCCGCTCGCCGACGTGTGGGCCCTGGCTGTCGGTGAGCCATCTCACCGATACCGCTGCCATCCGGCCCCGTGTGTCGACCTCCGCCGCCTTCTTCTTCCTCTCCTGCTCTCTCGCGGCGACGTAGCGATCCGCCTCGGTCTTTCTCGCCACCGCGCTAAACCGCCTCGAGCCCATATAAAAGCCTCCCATTCCGTCGCAGCCGACCCAGCTAGCCCGTGTGCAAATCATTCCGCCGTTGCTTTGGTCACCCTCTCCAATTCCGGCGAAAACCGCAAAAAGGGTAAAACCCCAAATCTTCTACCGCAGCCCATTCCAACCCAATTCCTTCGACCCGAAGCACCCTAGCACCTCCAGGAGTTCGTCCCAAGCCTCGGCCGAAGCTCTTTCTTCCTCGGCGAGCTCCTTCACCGTGATCTTCTTCCGCCGCCGCCCGCGCACGGTGAGAACCTCCCTCCGCCATCCATTCTTCGAACCAAAGCCAGAAATGGAATCCTTGAAGCTCACTGATGCTCGTAGTGGTGATCTTCAAGCCTAGGATAGCTTCGTTTGTAGGTTCGCCGGTCGACCGTGAGTTCCGCCGCCCCTCGCCGGTGCCGACCGCCTTCCCGGCCACTTCCGGTCACCGCGCCACCACCCAAAGGTGCGCCTTGGTCCGCTGGTGCCTCTGGTGGAATCGATTCCGCCGCCGCGGTGATGGTTCACCGCCGGTGAGCTCTCCTTGCCGCAGCCCTGCTCTGGGTCACCGCCAAGCGGGCCCAGCCTGTCAGCCGCTCGCGCCAAAGCGCTGAGATGCGTCGCTGACCAGCGGGCCCGGCCTGTCAGTCTCATGCGCGTGCGCCAGTCGCTGCCATGTGGGCCTCGGTATCGATCGCTTGCGCCGTGGTCATTGCCGTCCCGAACCCCGCTGTCGACCTCGCGCGCGTCGCGCGATCCACGCTGAACTGCTGGCGTCGGCCGTCTGCAGATCGCGCATCGGTCGCTGACCGATGGGCCCGGCCTGTCAGCGCCTCAGCGCGGTTACGCCCGAAATGGAAAGCGCGTTTTCGTAGGGAAAGCGTATTTTCCATTTTCGGCAATTTTCTAATTTTCAGTATTTATTCAAAACCTAGATATTCATTTAGCTATAACTTTTGAATCACTTAGCTAAATTTGATGAAATAAATTTCTAAATTCATCTAAAATCAGGTAGTATGAGAATATTCAAAAATATTTCAGAATTGAATTTTATTTGGATTTCAAATTTAAATTCAAAGAAAAGGTTAGAAATATGTTATACATGAAAATTCTGCAAATAATCTCCAAATTTAGTAAAATAGATTTTATTAGAATCCTTGCAATCTCAGGAACCTGAATCTGTAAAAATACTTAGGGTTTGTTATAAGAAAATTTTAAGTTATAAAATGAGTGATAAATAATACAATAATGGTTTAAATGAACTAAAACTTTAAATTGCAAATGAGAACAAATACTCATGTAACCATTCCTGAATTTGTGGAATTCTTTTATTTGAACATTTCCATCTGATTTCTTTTTGGCCTTATTGAAATCTGGTATTTGTTATATGTCGTCGCACGACGTGTAGAATCCGACGAACCCGGTATATTCGACGACCAGGAGTTCGAAGTTGAGGATACTCAACAAGGCAAGCAAAACCCATTGATCATATTGATCCCAGTTTTATAAATGTTTTCATTAAATGTTTTATTGCATACTTTATTTTATTAAAGTCTGCTATAATTTGGGTAATGGTAGATGTACCAGTAGACTTATAGAACTTCCTTGATAAGTAGAAAATTGTGAACCTTGAAAACCCTAGAATAGCTTAGACAATATTTAATGTCAATCTGGGTTACTCACATTTAGTGAAATGCTTAGCCAAAGCTAAATGAAGATAAAACTGTGACATGATTAAAGACTTTGGACATGACATTTAAATGGGTGTGACCATTTTTGTGGTTGGTATTTTGGTTGGAAAAATGAAAATAAAACTATGGTTTAGATGCGGGCAATTATTGGCAATAGCCGGTTGTGCATGTCTTGCACGTAGTGTAGGGTGGAGACTATTGCCCGTGTCGAGTTAAGGACCAAACTATGGGTTGTTTCCAGGCCAAGAATATTCATACAACCACAAGTGCTGGTATGGGACAGCTCTAACTTATTAAGTTGTTTAAAACTAGCTTTGCACTTGGAAGGCCGGAGTAGTACGAGCTGTTTCTTAATGAATTGCTCGACGGGACATCCACACCGAGGTGATCATGGATTAAACGTCTACCAATATAACGGTGTACACCATACTGTGGGTAGTTCCATCATTTCTATGCTCTGAGTTCTTACTCCACAGAATGGGTTTATCGTCACCGTCTTTGGTGCAAAGTTAGGTTTAAATGATGTAACGGTTATAACATGACTCTGCGGCACACCAAAGGCGGTGTGCAAATATCGATTGCTCAAAGAGTCACCATGTCTTGTGGGAAAGTCAGATACCTCTGCAGTGTAAAACTAATCGATTAGCCGCGTCCGCGGTCATGGACACTTGGTAAAGTCATCACATAGTTAGCAGTTTTGCTTATTTTCATAAAAAGTGGTTTCTACCACGTGTTGGTCATTTCCGCTGTGTGCGGGAGGAAATGGTTTTGAGTATGGTCAGTATACCCATAAATTCGTGATTTATTGATGCTTACATTCTATCACTTTCAATATTAAATTGCTTTTATTTAAATTCCATTTTGCAATCTATTATTCTGTATTTACATTTCAAACCAGCTTTATGCAAATTAACCTTAATAGCCTTTCATTGGAATGGCCTGCATGTATTTTAGGATTTGCATAAGTCTTGCGAGTACGTAAGTACTCAACTTGCCAATGTTGATGTTTTTAGGTGAAGAAACAGATTTCCCCAACGATTCTTACGTTGATGCAGGATACGGGGAATTTAACGATGAATTTATCTAAGGATTTTTCCCTTGTCAGTTTCCTGTGGAACATTGGGTTAAAAGGCATACTACAAGAAGTTGTCTCCACTGCAGTTTTACTTTTGGTATTGTAAAAATAATATGTAATCTTACTTCCGCTGTGTAACAAAGTTTGTGTATGACTGTGATATCAATTTGTATTTGTGCGTACTAGCTACTGATCATGGGACTAGTACTATATGCACATGGTATCCATTTTTTGTATTCATTTATCAAAAATGGGGGCCTTACAAAACCCGAGCATTTTTCCCAAAAATACTCCGAAAACACACTTCTCGGGATTAAGCTTCATGCTGAAAGTCTTTAGACTCCCGAAAGTCTCGGTTAGGTCGGCGATAAGATCCTTCCTTTCCCGAGTTTTTACCACGACATCGTCTACATATGCCTCCACATTGCGTCCGAGTTGGGTGTGAAAACACCACTGTATTGCGCGTTGATACGTTGCACCAGTATTTTTCAACCCGAACGCCATTGTGGTATAGCAAAAGGCCCCGAAGGGCGTGATGAATGATGTCTTGATATGATCTTCTGCCTTTAGGCGAATCTGGTGATACCCTGAGTAGGCATCGAGGAAACTCAGGATTTCTCACCCGGCGGTTGAGTCAACCGCTTTGATCAGTCGAGTAGCCCGGCGATCCTTCGGACTTGCCTTGTTGAGATCAGTATAATCAACGCACATGCGCCAAGTTTTATTCTTCTTTTGAACTAGTACAGGGTTTGCCGGGATGATACACTTCTTTGATAAAACCTGCGGTTAATAGCTTGGTGATCTCCTGCTTGATGGCGTTCTGACGATCTGGAGCGAACCGCCGGAGTCTTTGCTTGATTGGCTTTGCCTTTTCATTGACGTGTAGAGAATGCTCGATCACCTCCCTAGGAACACTCGGCATGTCGCGTGGTTTCCAGGCAAAGATATCCTTGTTAGCTTGAAGGAAGGTGACAAGCATGCTTTCCTATTTATCCTCGAGCCCTATCCCGATCAGAGTCGTTTTGGTTGGGTCAGATGAGTCAAGGATAACTCTCTTGGTTCCTTCGCTAGGTTTCATCCCTAACATGGCCTGCTTCTTGGATGGGATGTCACCTTCTTCCTGCAACGTGGCGGCCTCTGCCTGGATTATCTTCCCCTCGGTGGTTGCCTCCTGCAGCTCAGCAAGTTTATAGTTCTCTCGGTCGCATTCCAAAGATCGCTTGATGTCGCTGTGAACCGTGATGACACTTTTGGGTCCCGGCATCTTCATCATCAAATAGGTGTAGTGCGGGACGGCCATGAACCGAGCCAGACCGGGTCTTCCCAAGATATCGTGATACGCTGTCTCGAAATCCCCTACCTCAAAATTTATATATTCAGTCCGATAGTTGTCTTTGGTACCGAAGGTGACAGGCAAAGAAATCTGCCCAAGAGGAAACGAGGATGCCCCAGGGATCACCCCGTGGAACGGCTGTGAGCTCGGCCTTAGCTCGGAGCGGGGGACGTTCATGTCGTCGAAGGTCTTGGCGAACAGGACATTGAGTCCACTCCCTCCATCAATCAAGATTTTCTTGAGCTTTACATTGCGAATAAGAGGGTCGAGCACTAGAGGGAACTTACCCAAATGTAGAACTCGGTTGGGGTGATCCGAGCGATCGAAGGTGATCGGGACTTCAAACCACTTTAGATACTGGTGGGTTGCCGGTTCCACCGCATTGATCTCCCGAGCGGTAAGCTTTTGCTTCTGCTTGGACTCGTATCCGGTGGAGCCCCCGTATATGTAGTTCAGCTCATGCTCGGGCTCTTGGTAATCGTCTTCGTCTGGAGGGTCTTTCTTCTTGGCAGCCTCATCCTTCGTTGGAGCCAGTTGCTTGTTGCTTTCACGCGCAAAATGCTTCAGGGTGAAGCAGTCTTTGGTGGCGTGCTTTCCCTTAGGGTGGAAAGGGCAGATCGCTTCCATGACGGTACTGTAATCGGGCGCCTCCCTCCGCGTGGCTCAAGGCCAGCTGCGTTCTGCTACCGCAACTAACTCCTCGCCTTTCCGTTTTTTGTCTCTGTGCTTTGAGGACTCAGCCTTGTCGCCTTGTTCTTTTGTTTCAGGCGATCTTCTTGGCGCTCGGCCAGGGTGTCTGAGGCTGTGGCATAGCGGTCGGCCAACGCAAACATCTCCTTTACGGAGGCCGATGGTTTTTTGGATATTTTCCTGATTAGATCAGGATCACTTACCCCTTTCTGAAAGGCTTCCACCACCACTGCATCAGATACATCCCTGATTGTGTTTTTCTTCTGCATGAAACGTCGGATGAAATCCCTCAGCGTTTCATCCTTCTTCTGGTGAAGCTGATATAGGTCCCATAGGGTGCCAGGCCTCTCATAGGTTCCCTGAAAGTTAGCGATAAATTGATCACAGAGATCGCTCCAGGAGTCCACCGAGTTTGTAGGAAGTCCTGTGAGCCATGCCTGAGTTGAAGGGGTGAGATTGACTGACAGATAATTTGCCATAACATTTTGATTGCCCCCAGCCGCTTTGATCGCCAGGGCATAGACCTGCAGCCAAGCTTCCAGATCTCGTTCCCTATCAAACTTAACGATGCCCTTGGGGTTGAAACCTTCGGGCAACACTACTCGGCAAAGCCGAGAAGTGAACGCTCAGATCCCGTCGATGGATCTGTCGTCATGATGAGGGGGAGTCCGGCGTGGCGAACCTCTGGCTCGACGATTGTCATCAACGCGTCGGGGTGGAGTTCGGCGCGGTGAGCCCATGTCTCGGAGGTCGTCGTTGTCGTCCCGTCCCTGGAGTGATGGTCTCTACGGTCGTTGTAGTCATCGTACCTTTGATTGCTTCGTCGATCGGGGCCAGTACCGAAGCGTTTGTGGTCATCGTAGCGCCAGTGCCATTCTTCCTCGTCCCGCTCTTGCCGTCTGGCGGTGATGTCTTGGCGGAGGTCGCGGTTGAGATTTTGGCGGGTGTCTCCGACTGGTTGTGTGGGGCGCCGACTGCCGGTATTCCGACTGGTAGCAGTCCGACTGCTAGCGACGCGTGTAGCCGTGTGGGAGCGCGAGTGCGCTTCCCCTACCGGCTTTTCCTGATTCTGCTGAATCGCTGCCGCCGTCACCATGGCCTTGATCTGGGCCACGATCGGGGCCGCCGGGCTATCAGATGCAATCATCGGGTCCAGCGTGTCGAGAAGCATCTTGGAGGCGACGACGTTCTGGAGCGGTGTATGGAAGACAGCTTGGTCTCCCAACCTAGATTGTAGGATGTCCTCACGGACATTACGGCTGCGAGATCGAAGCGATTGCTTTGTGCCTCCTTACCCTTACGAAGAAGGCGATCTTCCTCCGCAGCTTCTTGAATCTCTTGCTGACGTTGGAGATCGGTCTTCTGCTCTTCTATTGCGTAGATGCCGCGAAGATCGCAGCAACTTCTCACGACGCCGACTGGTTTGCTGGATGAGGCAGAGTGGCATACCTGAGATGGGTCGGCCTGATCTTTACCAGATTAGATCTAGATTAGGTCCAGGCAGACAAGTTCTCCATGTGCATCTGCGACGAAGTCAAAGCTTCCAAAGCGGAAAACCTTGCCGGAGGCGAAGGTGGCGATGATTCCATTGATTGCTGCCATCGAGTTTGTAGGAAAAGATTATAGCGCTTCCCCTACTTGGTGCGCCAACTATCGACTTTTGTGGTCGGCAATGAATTTATGGGGCAGGCGCTAGATCTCAAACTCGATGGTCACACAAGACAAAGGTTTAGACAGGTTCAGGCCCTCGATGGAGGAGGTAATACCCTAGTCCTGTGTGCTGGGATTATGTGGATCTCTTGGATCTATGATTGCTCGTATGCTCGATGTTTTTGTTGTTGCCCGCCCTCTCCCTTATATAATGGAGGTGGGGCGGTTTATAGAGTCCCGATCGGTTAAGGGGTTCCGATCGGTTATTGGATACTAATCGGTTATAGGATAAAGTTTACATCTTTATCTTACCCTGCTAACAACTCGGATTACAACCGTATCTCTTATATCTAAATATATGCTCAACTATCTCTAGGATGTATCCCCTTCCGCACGGCAGCAAGGCTTGGCGCGGAGGTTATCCTTTGGGCCTTCCTCTCGGCCCTGTTTCTCCCTTAGGCACTTCTGGGCCGGTTATGAAGACACCTGGGTTCTTATATTCCACAAGCAGCTTCTGTCAGCTCAGTTACTTCGGTGGCCTTCTGGAAAGACCTATGGAATGACCGAATCCCATCTCAAATTTATCATAGACTCTTCTCATCTGTGAGGGATGAAGATATCTCAGTGACAAAGTTTCTAAAACAAACAACCTGGTTTTAACACTTCAATTTGCCGTTGTCTATAGAAGCTTACACAGAATTGCAGCAACTAACAAACCTGCTATCTAGGGCACTCCGTCTTTTCCTCAAAAAGATACTACAAGCACCAATTTCACGCTTTAAAAGTCCCAGCACAACTGACATGAGTATGGAAAAACAAATGCAGTTCAAAGCTCAACGTGTTTGGATGGATTATGCCTCAACAACGACTCAATACAAAGGCAATGTTGATTTGAAGAAAATTCATAGCCCATAATGACAACTTCTGTGTGCTATACAACACAGCATAAGCAGAAATAATAAACCACCTTTTTTTGCTTGCCTGTTCAGCATGACATGTTGGTAGGAGATCGACATACATTGGAATCTCGCTGATTCTATATTGGACATGATAGCACACACCATGCGGACATATGGGAAGCTATTCATTGAAATCTTCCTAATTGTGTCATGGCAAATCTGGAAGACCCACAATAAAGTGATCTTTCAACTCACACAACCCTGGGTGCAAATCTGGAAGCAAGAATTTCTGCAAGAAGTTGTTCTTCAATCCCAATGATTTTCAAGACAGGAAAGAGCTTATGTCATTCTATGGGTTCAAACTCTGTAAATGCGGTTGCTTATCTCCTATTTCCCATGACTTTTATAAATTGGTACTTTCATATTAATTAATATATTATATATTAGTAGGGCTCTCCCTACTGATTTTCAGTCAAAAAAAGTTGTACAACCTCTGTAGAATATAAAACTAATTGATTAGCCACACCCACGGTCATGGGCACATTGAGCAAGCCTTTCACGGATTAGACTATGGTTATTCAAAAGTGATTTGAGAAAGATGATTTGAAGATGTATGTTGTTTCATCCGAAAAGGTTGGGATGAGTTCTGGGATAGATCCGGTGTTGAAAATATGTTTAAAACTCAATTTTACTAGATCAATTATGGCTTCCAAATTACATACAGTATTTGAAATATTGCTTATTGCCAAACTAACAGTAATATGCCTTCCTTTGTTATCCTTGCATTAATACTACATCTCACGTGTGATGCGCAAGTACTTTATGTAGTCACCTTGCAATATTTGTTGTTTTTAGAGGAGGAACTTGTTCTTCACCATTGAGGATCTCAATGACTAGATCACTGCCCTAGCCTATTGCGTATAGTAGGTTTGTTGGGCCCTACTACTTCTTTTTGCTTTCTTCTGCTATATTTTCAATTGGCCTATGAGCCATTAATATTGTGAAAATTAGATAACTTAATAAGTAAATTTTGTATGATATGTTGTGGTATCAGCTTTGTTTATTCTGTGTACAAGCTTTTCTTAGACTAGTATAGTATACACGGAGGGTTCGGGGTGTTTCCTCATGGGTCTGATAGAAGTGGTATCAGAGCCTTATCGACTGTAAGAGTGGCCATAGTTAGAATGGTTTAACCTTAAGGACCTATTTTGAAATAACAAGTATTTTCAAAAAGACCTACTATTATCATCCTCTATCTTCTCCTTACCTCTAAATCCTTATTTGAAAAAGAAGATCTATCTCTTTCCCATTTTCAGATGGTTTGATGGTCAGAGATAGCAACAAGAAAAGCAATGGATGGACAAGTGTTCTTCAAAGTCTACTACCACTACTTCAGAAAAGGCCATTATAGACGGTTCAAAAATGTCATCATAAAGGGTTTATTGAACCATCAGTAAGTATGTGTCTGTGATAATACGGCCCATCACAGACAGTTTTTGAACCGTCTGTGATAATAGGCTATCAGAGGCAGTTTGTATCAAGAACTGTCAGTGATAATAGACTATCATAGATGGTCGATATTAAGAAACAAATAGATTACAGATTACAAATCCACAAGTACACATATACCATCACAAATCAACTCAAATTACATCACAGCACAAGCAGATTACAGATTACGTCACAACACATCAATTTTAGAAATCAACACAGATATATTAACCAATTGAATGCACAATTGACACATATGCCACTATAATTCACAAATTCATAGCACAAGTTCTCTACACATATGCTACCACAACTCAGGCATATATATAAAAGATCAGCCTGTTCTAATGCATTTGTAGCGTGTTGAAAACCTATTGATGGGAAGATTAAAGTTAGCCATATATATAAATTGATAAATATGAAATAATTATTGCATGATTGACAAACCACCAGGTCTTTGGTCTTCGTTGTATCCATGATCAGTTGCATGTTGTGGCAAACATAGAATCCACATAGTTTAGTTCCCTTTGGCTGCTGGTGGTATCACAAAAATAGAATTGGTTACATTGAGAGGTATTATTATGGAGTGTGATATATGATTATTGTGTACTAGCAGATATCAAAAACTTGAAATTATGGTTCAGCTGTGACGCTCCATTGGTTGGCCCTCTACAAATTCTGTACACTTTGAATGACCTACACGATTCCAAAAAGCTAGCCATAGCCATTCCACGAGCAATGTACACCTTGAACGACCTAGGGCAGATTTATCTATAGAGGAAATAGGATTACCTGTCGAGTAATTGTGTGAAAGGCCTCAAGTCATGGGAGCCGCACTTTAAGGAATCAATGTAGATTACCAAGTTCTTTCTTGGTACAAATACAATAAGAACCCAATGAAACCTACAAGTTATGTCGCCATGGTCATCCAACCTAACTTCGAGTTGCGTATAAAGTACAAATCAACCAGTATAGTAACTAGTGCAACACTTACCCCGGGTTGTGGGCTAAAAATATATAGGATTTATCACATTGAGCCAGCAGTGCATTTGTCATGTAATCCTCGACGGCTTGTAAATTGTCGTCCATGATTTGCTTGGAAACCATGTGTAGGTCGAGGAAACCTATCGGTTCATTCTTGATTTTGGCTTCAAGGATCATGTACCTATATATACAAAAGCAAGGAGTTATATATATATATATTTATATACAAATATATATATATGTATATATACGACATGTATCAGTATTACATGAATGTAGATCGTGATTGCACACACTTACAATGTCCGAATTTTTTAAAATAATATATTTTAATGAAAAATTACAGAAATAATATGCCAAAAAAACAGTTATACCCACCTGTCGCTCATCCAAACCACGACAGATGTTATGTCACAATTCCAAACAGCGACAGAATATCTGTCGTGGTTTCAAAGCGCGATAATACATTGTCGCTAATTCAAATTGCGAAGACTCTATCACAAGTGTCTTTGTTGCAGTTTGGTTGCACGACAGAGTTAAATACTATTCGAAAGACTTTTTTTGTAAATAATACATTTTTTATTCAAATTGCAAAAATATACCTCAATCTGAAAAAAATTGCACAACTATACCTCTGTCGCCATATGGTTTGACGACAAGAGAGAAAAAGCTGAGTCAGCGCTGATGTGGCCTCTCTATCGCTAAATAAAAAAGTTAGAGGCCTTTGTCGCCCTACCAAATATATTCTAAAAATCATGAAATTTTTGTTGGAGGAAATTAAAATTACGAGGATCAGTTTTGCACTAATTTCATTCAAAAATCAACTGTAAGTTGTGAGCATTAATTATTAAAATCAATGTTATTTTGACGGTTGCTAGAATTTTACAGTTCAAACTAGGATTCAATAAATTTAGAAAAATTCATATTTGTTAGTGATAATTCATGTAGCATTTTACAAAATTATTTTTCAGTTAATATTTTTGACAAAAAAAAATCAAATTTTATTGTTCCTCATTACCTTTCGGTCTGCGACAAATTTCCAAATTTGATGACAAATCATAGTAAAATATTGAATAAAACCTAACATTGATATTACAAAGTGCAGGACTAAGTCACAAACTGGGATATAACATACGTACATGCCTTAGAGAATTCATAAAGCTGGGATACAACATAGGTACATACATGCCTTAGAGAATTTATAAAGCTGGGATACAACATAGGTATATGCCTTTGGTGAAGGACTAAGTCACAAAACCATACATTCTATGGCCATTGTTGTCGGAATAGGTCACTACTATAAAAATTATAATAGTTATCTGTTGGTTCCTAACGGGGTACTACATTTGGATACATGATAGGGCTTAATGTAATATCATCGTCAGGATTCGAAGGACTCCAAGGATGCAAGGTTCGTGGCATAGGTGGCATGAAATCGTCATCATCATCGTCATTTGTATGGTCAGGAGCTAGCCCTCCTTCAGTGCTTGTTGAACATCCTCTTGCATTGTTGCTTGAAAGGCTTGTTGTATAGTGCTTGAATAGCCTGTTGTGATAGTGCTTGAATATCGAGGTCTAGGTGACATAAAATCGTCATCATCATCGTCGTCGTCGTCATTTGTATAGTTAGGAGCAAGCCTCCCTTCGGTGGTGGTTGAACGTCCTCTTGAACTTTTTGCTGCAACAATACTAGGTGGACCTCTACCCCTCTAGTTAGATCCTCTTGTTCGTCTTCTACATGAGCCAGGCATCACATCCCCATCGAAGAGCATATACATCGCTACGAATTCTGGAATATCTTTGTTCAGTAACTCTTTATCCTCTGGGAATGACTAACACACAAGACGAGCATACGAATTAGTGAACTTATGGATAATGCTAAAAAGATTATTAGGGTGAACAAATAGGAAATAACTAACCTTAATATGCTCTGCATATTGATCGAGCCGCATCAGTACCCTATAAAGTCTCATAGAGAAACCTGTAGCAGAAGGGTGGTCGGCTAGTTCGCACACACTGAAATACCTTTTACACCACCCTTGTAAGTGTGCCTTGAGTTCATCGAAAGTCACAAGGTTCGGGCCAGAGTTTGTCACGTTATGCCTCGATAATGTTGGACGCCACTCTTGCACGAACTAACACGAAGATGAGGAAATCAAAAGACCACACGATTAAACGAGAACACGGGATGGTCCAGGAAATATCTACCTCGAAGGGAGTTGACAACATCTAGCTTCTCCTACCGCAGAGTTTCCTTCTCCTCCCATAGGGCTTGGACCTCTGACCGAAGATTTTGCAGCTCGGCTGCATGTTTAGCTTTGATCTGCTCCAATTCGGCCAGATATTCCTAGCGTGTCCTGACCTCCGGGAGTATCTTTTGGAGGTATTCGGATTTCTTTGCAGAGCGTTCTCCCAATTTCTGTAAACATCGCAGGGAAAGGTGACAACATGCTAACCAACACAAGCAAGAAGGTGATAAGAGTAGTGAAAGTATTACTCGGGCCAGGCGAGCACAAGCGACGACAGGACTGTAAAAGTCATTCCTTTCCTTCTCCTCCACCGAGTCATCAAGGGACTTCAAGTTGTCCTCCTCATCAACCCACGCGGTTCGCATTATGAGTTGAGGGCGAGCAAGAGTCGGCGGATCTCGGGAGATCTCTTCAACCTCGGGGGATGGACAGGAGACGGGCTCTTGAGCAGCAGGACCCGATGCTGAAGCATGGGGTGTCGGTGAAGGCGGCAGGGGCTCGGAGGGCGCTCCTGTGTCCCTGGGCGAGGCCTCCTCAACCAAAACATATACGTCCTAGGGCACAGTTTCTTCAGGGGCCCCAGACGGTGTCTCGACAGGAACATCGTACGAAGGATTCCTACAAGAAGAATGACCGGTGAATAAGCCGGCAAAATGCGACAAATAAGAGTCGATAGGGCATCCAACCTGTCGGACTTATTCATTCTCATTGGGGGTTTCTTGCGAGCGGCAGAACCACTTCCGGAGAGACCAGTCGGGGTGCCACGATATGGAACCCTAGGCTCTTCCCGAACTCTCGAGTCACTCGAAATTGGACTCGGTTGGACCACGGGCTTACGCGAAGGGGGAACTGGAGACACCGGGGCTTGCGCTGGTGATTCTTGGATTTTGGGACCACCAGTCGGGCGCCGAGGCTTCGAGGAGTCCTGGACAATTGTTTTCTTCCCCTTCTTAGCGACCAGGTCTCTGGATTGGGAGCTCGCAGGTCGTTTTCAGTGAGCGCTCTTATGAATAGGCATTTCTGGGAGAGGCGCGTCACTGAAGAAAGCTAGTCGATCCTGGAAAGGAGTATTATTACTGTTAAAAGTCATTCAGAGACGAATGTGGGAATCTATAAGCTAAACTTTCTTACCTCAGGAGGAGGATTCGATGCAGTGAAGGACTTCGGGCATCTGGCGGTGGACATCTCTACGCTCGGGATGAAAAAGTCGCCTACCCGAGCATATACTTGCTCCTTTGACATTGATTCGGGCAATTCCCGGGTCGGATCGTCCCTCCCTTCAAATTCATATCCCAGGTGGACTTGCTCTTTTAGAGGTTGTAACTAGCGAGCGACAAAATGGAGGGCTAGACCAACTCCCGTGAGATCGTCTTCTTTTAATTTCCCAATCAGCGCTAGAGGATCATGCACCTGGTCCATGTCACTGGCATTGGGAGCAGATACCCAAGAAAGGGACACCTTAGGCCGATGCCCGACAAAAGAGGGGAGAGCAGGATCAGGATTGGCATAATAGAACCATTCCTAGTGCCAGCCTTTATTGGAAGTTTTGAAGGGAATGGCAAAGTAGTTTTTCTTTAACCCCTCCCGCAACTGAAATCCGGCTCCCCCAATTACCTTGGGGTCGCTCTTTGAGGGATAAGGCTTTAAGATAAAGAGATGACGAAAGAGATTGAAATGAGGGCGGATGCCCAAGAATGCCTCGCTGAGGTAAACAAAGAGGGAGATTTGCAGGATGGAGTTGGGATTCAAGTTCACCAACTCAATACCATAGAAAAAAAAGACCGCGAAGAAAAGAGCAGGCAGGAAGGCCCAGGCCGCGTTGGAAGAAAGATTCAAAAACCACAATCTCTTCGGAACGGGGGGTAGGGATGGATTCACCTGCGGCCGGTCGTGCGGAGATTAAAGTCAGGGCTGGAAGAACCCCGTCGTCCACCATGGATTGCAACCGCTCTTCCGTCGTGATCGAGGTGGTCCAATCTTAAGGCAAAGGCAGCGAGGAGGTGTCTTTGGAAGAGTGAGAAGACATTTTTGGGGGAAAGATCAACGACGACGCAAAAATGCGGGCGCAACAGCAGTTAACCCTAGCGGCGGAGAAGTCAGAGAGACAAGGAAGCATAAGGGGCAGGAGTGCGCGATGGGAAAAATGAACCATCGGCTTAGTCTTTAAAGGGGGGAAAATCAGGTTTTCGTCGAATCGGCGGGAAAAAGATTGCAGAACAGCTAACCCTTCCCTATGCTTCACAATGATTCGCTAGCGCGGCGTCTTGACATACGGAGGCAGTCATGGTTTGACCAAGTCACAATTGGGACACGTTGCCCCCCACGATGGGATGGTTAACCGCTTATCGAACTAAGCAAGACGTGTGTATCCTCCAGTTTGGATTAAAAATATCTTCTTGCGATATACCCCACATTGGGTCACAGATTGGTTACCGCATGGCGGAATCATATATCGTGGGTTGAGCCTGATAAGGCATGGTTCCAATGGTATGCCCCAAGATGGGTCGATAAGCTGTGCATCGTAATAAACGAGTACGGATACCGTTCAGATAAACCTTGATATGTCCCAAGTTGGACCAAAGCTATATCCTACAACAGTCAGATATGGGTATCACACGGCCAAGAGCCACATATATACGATACGCTCCAAGTCGAGCCAAAGCTATATCCTACAGCAGTCGGATATAGGTATCACTCGGCCAAGAGCCACGTAAATATGATGCGCTCCAAGTCGAGCCTAAGTTATATTCTACGCCAGTCGGATATAGGTATCACTCGGCCATGAGCCAAGAAAATCCTGATATGCTCCAAGCTGAGCCTAAGCTATATCCTACAGCAGTCGGATATGGGTATCACTCGGCCTAGAACCGCGAGAATAGGATATGTCCCAAGTTGGATCAGAGCTATATCCTGCAGCAGTCGGATATAGGTATCACTCGGCTAAGAGCCGCGCAAATCCTAATATGTCCCAAGTCGGACCTAAAATATATCCTACGACGATTGGATACGAATATCACCCGACCAAAGAGCCATGCAAGCTTCGATATACCCCAAGCTGGGTCTAAGCTATGTCAAACGACAATCATGGAAAACACTTGGAAAGGTATTTCTATATTATATATAAAGTCCCCTAGGCATTATGCCTGGGAAAATATTTTCTTACATTTACAGGATTATTACACCTCTCCGCGACGCACATGACCGAGCGCCTCCACGAGAGTTTCCCTAACACAATAAAGAGCGGGGACAATCTCGAGGAAGATGTCAATGGCGGCGCGGTTGAGGGCAGTGGCTTCTTCTTCTGCCCATTCGGCCATGGCGAGGTCGAAGAGTGCCCACTCCTCGGCGAGTTCAGGGTCCTGGCCATCCATGAAGATTCCTCGGGAAGAAGGTGGGGCTCGGAGCAGGAAGATGGAGAACTAAGCGTAAGGGGATAAATTCCAGAAGCATCGGTTCACCTTTTATAGCTGATACCACAAGGTTGAAGTAAATGCGAAGATGTAAAGACATCAGAAGCCGAGGAGACTTGGAGTTAAGATGGTTTCAGAAGCCAAAGAGTTTTTCGGAAAATGAATTGACACAAGAAGTCAAAGCGACTTTGAAGACTGTCCGGGGTTACATTCGAGTCCTTCATAATCCCCTTGCTATAAGGAGAAGTATCCAAATCAAAGAAAAAACCAGTCAGACGTTCATGCCGGAAGTTGAAAACGTTGATCCAAAGTTGAGACCTAGATAAAGATACAGCAATCGGATCATGAATCACTCGGGGGCTACTGTGGAATATAAGAATCCAGGTGTCTTCATAACCGGCCCAGAAGTGCCAAAGGGAGAGACAGGGCCGAGAGCAAGGCCCAAAGGATAAGCTCCACGCCAAGCCTTGCTGCCGTGCGGAAGGGGATACATCCTAGAGATAGTTGAGCATATATTTAGATATAAGAGACACGGTTGTAATCTGAGTTGTTATCAGGGTAAGATAAAGATGTAAACTCTATCCTGTAACCGATTAGTATCCAATAACCGATCTGGACTCTGTAAACCGCCCCACCCCCACTATATAAGGGAGATGGCGGGCAACAACAAAAACATCGAGCACACGAGCACTCATAGATCCAAGAGATCCACATAATCCCAGCACACAGGACTAGGGTATTACCTCCTCCGTCGAGGACCTGAACCTGTCTAAACCTTTGTCTTGTGTGACCTTCGAGTTTGAGATCTAGCGGCTGCCCCATAAATTCATTGCCAACCACAAAAGTCGACAGTGAGTATCTCATGAGCACTCTCGAGAAGTTTTTAGGAGGCAAGAAGAAGCTCAATCTCATTCCAGACCAATCCAAAATTAGCAGATTTAATCAGGGTCTAGGATTTGACCCCTTGGAGCACACTCGGGTGCATCCTCCCACCATTGTGCACGACTCCAATAGTGGAGAGATTGTGGTAGCTCCCAGAGTGAGTACCACCATGTTTAGGTCTGCCGGGGTTGTCCATAGGACTTCTGACCAGAAGGGTGTTACTCCTGTTGCTTCTGCCACTAGCAAGGCGAAGTACACATGCACCTTCTGTAAGAAGGATGGTCTCCTAGTAGACTTCTGCTTTAGACGAGACAAGAACACTCGGCGTGAGCGTGTTGCTGCTCTTAGGGGTATTCAGGGTCATTTTGAGACTCTGAGTGCTCCTAAGGCACACACTGCTTCTAGACAAGTTAAAGAGTCACCTGTTTTTGGGCAGCGTCCAGGACATGGTTTTCATGCTGTTTCTTCGAGTTTTAGTCCTGGAGCTGTTCGTGGTTAGTCTTTCCGCCATCCTCTTGATATTCCTCATTTTTCCCATCAAGGTAGATATCAGCGGTGTGAGGTGTTTTTGGGTAGGAGATTTAGGCAGCCTCACTGGGGTGGTCCGGCCTTTGCACCACGGCGGGCCAACCCAGTTCCAGCTCCTAGATCATCTATTAGAGTTGCTACTGATATTGTTAGCATTCAACGTCAGAGAGAAACTCAAGTCCAGACTTCTTCTGTGGCTGGTACTATGAGGCGTTGTGTGGTTCAGTACTGGGTTCCCAGGTCTTCACTCTATCCCAGTACTGAGTCATTTTCTCTCTTATGACTTGATCAGGTTCGTCGGATGGGGAAGGGAGATGTTTGGATTGTTAACTCCGGTTGTTCTCGTCATATGACCGGAGATTCTCGTTGGTTCTCTTCCCTAGTCCGAGCCCCCAGTGATGAGTTGATCACTTTTGGGGATGCTTCTTCAGGTAGAGTCATTGCTAAAGGTACCATTTGCATTAATAACAATTTCATTCTTAAAGATGTTGCCTTAGTGAGTAAGCTGCAATAAATTTGCTTTCTGTTTCTCAGATTATTGATGACTCTTTCGAAGTGAGTTTTAAGAGTAATGCCTGTAGAATCCTTGATTCTTCAGGAGGGTTAGTTTGGGGGATTTCTAGATATGGGAGTCTTTCGTGCTGATTTTTCTACTACCTCTGGAGACTCTCTCCGTTGTTTGATTGCCTCAGAATCCTGTGATCTCTCCTTCTGGCATAAGAGACTTGGTCACATTGGATTTGATCATTTGACCTGAGTTAGCAGCCATGACCTCATTCGTGGTTTGTCAAAATGGTCAAAGACTTAGTTTGCTCTCTCTGCCGATATGGCAAGATGGTTGTAGCTTCTCATCCCGCAGTCACTGTTGTGATGATCGATGCACCAGGACAGCTTTTACATATGGACACTGTTGGTCCAGTTAAAGTGCAGTCAGTGGGTGGGAAGTGGTATGTTCTTGTCATTGTTGATGATTTTTCGAGGTACTCTTGGGTGTTTTTCATGACCTCGAAGGATGAGACTTTTACCCATTTTAGGGGTTTGGTTCATAGGTTGTCTTTTGAGCTCCCTCATGCCCTACGAGTTATACGTAGTGACAATGACACGGAGTTCAAGAATTCCTTTTTTGAGAGTTTCTGTGTGGAGTCTAGTTTAGAGCATCAGTTCTCCTCTCCCTACGTCCCTCAGCAAAATGGCTTAATGGAAAGGAAGAACAGGACCCTGGTAGAGATGGCCAGGATGATGCTAGACGAATAGAGTACTCCTAAAAAGTTTTGGGCTGAGGCTACAGCTACTGCTTTCCATGTTTCAAATCGTGTATTCTTGAGAGCACATTTGCACCGCAGTACTTACGAGTTGAGGTATGGGCAAAAGCCTTGTGTTTCTCATTTTCGTGTGTTTGGTTGCAAGTGTTTTATTGTGAAGTCTGGTAACCTGGATAAGTTTGAGTCTCGTTCTTCTGATGGTATCTTTCTGGGTTATTCGACTTCTCGTAGCTATAGGGTCTGGAGTTGCGATGCGCATAGGATCATAGAGACATGTAAGGTGACCTTCGATGAGGCTAGCCCAGGAGCTAGATCTGACATTTCAGGCTCTTTTTCCACCTCCGAGACCATCTTTGTAGAGGATGAGGATGATGGAGATGATGGTGTTACACCTGATCCAGTCCACTCTACACCTGAGGTGCCACCTGTTTCCATTTCTGCACCTCAGGAAGGCCAGCCCTTGCCTTCTGACTCTCATGCAGCTAGTGGCCCCGCTCCTACCTCTTCTTTGCATGAGGTAGAGGCCACTTTTGCTTCTGAACCTCCTCGTCATATTCAGCGTTCTCATCCACCTGATCAGATCATCGGTGATCTGTTTGAGCGGGTTACTCGCTCAAAATCAGGTTTGTCTAGTTTTTGCCTTCACTCTGCCTTTGTTGTCTCGTTTGAGCTAAGGATGTGACTCATGCATTATATGATGAGTCTTAGACTAATGCTATGCATGAGGAACTTGAAAACTTCGAGAGGAACAAAGTCTGGCAGCTTGTAGAACGTCCATCTGGTCATAATGTCATTGGGACCAAGTGGGTGTTCAAAAACAAGCAGTGAGGATGGGGTTGTCATTCGCAACAAGGCTTGGCTAGTTGCTCAGGGCTTTTTTCAGGTTGATGGTCTTGACTTTGAGGAGACATTTGCCCCTGTAGCTAGACTAGAGGCTATTAGGATCCTGCTTGCATTTTCTGCATCCCAGGGCTTTAAGCTTTATCAAATGGATGTCAAGAGTGCATTCCTCAATGGCTATATTGAGGAAGGGGTTTATATTAAACAACCTCCAGGATTTGAGTACCCCAAGTTTTCGAGTCATGTATACAAGTTTTCCAAAGCTTTGTATGGACTAAAGAAGGCCCCTAGAGTATGGTATGAGAGGCTCAAATCTTATCTTCTTAGCCATGACTTCAAGATGGGCATAGTAGACAAGACTCTGTTCATCAGACACCATGAGTCACATTTTCTTCTCGTCCAAATTTATGTGGACGATATCATTTTCGGTGGCTCATCTCATTCTCTTGTGTCTCAGTTTTCTGACGTGATAGCATAGAGTTTGAGATGAGTATGATGGGCAAGTTGAGCTACTTTCTTGGCTTCCAAATCAACCAGACTCGGGAGGGTACTTTATTGCATCAAGGCAAGTATATCCGTGACATCCTGAGGCGTTTCAATATGTCTAACGGGAAGCCGATGATGACTCCTATGGCCACCACTGCTGTTATCGAGCCGGATGAGGATGGTGATCCTGCTGATCAAAAGGAGTTTCAGAGCATGATCGACTCTCTCTTGTACCTTACTGCTTCGAGGCCGGACATACATTTCTCTGTGTGTCTGTGCACTCAATTTCAGGCATCTCCTCGCGCCTCTCATCGCCAGGCGGTGAAGCGCATCTTCAGGTACCTTTGTGCTACAATTGATTATGGTATCTGATACTCTTCCACTTCTTGTCTGTCCCTGAGAGCCTTTTCCGATGCCGACTTTGTTGGATGTAGGATAGATAGGAAGAGCACTTCTGGCACTTGCCAATTCATTGGCACTTCTCTTGTTTCTTAGTCGTCTAGAAGCGATCAGGAGTTACCACCATTCTGGCGGCGAGAATGTTGCTACTGACCCGATTCTTTGCGATCAGTGCTTTGGATGAGATCGACCTTGCGGGACTTTGGGTTAGATATAGAGAGTGTGCCACTTTTCTGTGACAACACTTCTGCTATTTGCATTGCTAAGAACCCAGTGCATCATTCCCGGACCAAGCATATTGATATTAGATATCACTTCCTTAGAGGCCATGTGGAGAAGGGTGATATCGCGCTTCAGTTCGTAGAGAGTGACCTTCAGTTAGCCGATATCTTTACCAAGCCTTTGGATAGCTCCAGATTTATTGCCTTGAGGAGTGAGCTTGGAGTCGTGAGCCCTTACGGCCTTTCGTGAGGGAGAGCTGGTTTGTATATTATGTATAATATTGTTTTCTTCCAGCTTTTCTTTTCTTTGTATTTCTTCTGGGTGATTTCGGGCTTATTTTCTTGAGTTGAGTTCACTCACTTAGACTTCTGGCATGCCTTGCATGGACCTCTTATCTTGTGCTTTAGGTTGCTATCATGTGTGATTCGCTGTTCTCTCTTCTCTCTAGGTTGACTTCCCTCATAGTCTTATAAGTCTAACAGGTGTTGGGCCTCCTGGGTAGACAGGGTCTGTGTGCACTCTCCATGTCAGTCACTGGGGAAGATAAGAGCGAGTCTGAGCCGTAGTGAGTCTCTTCTATCTTATCTATACTCAATAACCATCCAGTTTGCAGTTTCTTGACTTCTTCTCCTCATTCTGTTTATCTGGTTGTTTTTGAGTTCATTTGGGTTTTCCTAAATGCCTAATTTTGATAATAACTCAACTTTAAGCAGATTTGAGCTTAACATTGATTCACTTGTTGAGGGAGAGTTTGGGAATCTGTTCCTGCATTGCATTTAGACTGCTTTTTCAGTTTTATGAGCGTTGTCTATTATGCAATTGACTCAATCTTCATGAAATACATCATGCTATATCTTTTGAAGAAAATCACTAGCTTAGATATGTCCAAGTTCATTTATCATGCTAAGCTTAATTAAAATCTGAAAAATTTGAAAGCTTTAAATGAAAACTTGATGAAACATGTTGCTTTTACTTACTAAGTTTCTTCTCTAGGGATTTTTACCATGAATTGTGAAATTTTGGATTTCTATAGAGTCTCTATAGCAAATTGGGTGAAATTTGGTTGATCCATATTTGAGTCCTTCAGAATTGCTCATATGTGCTGAATTGAAATCAAAAATTTTTTTGACTCTTTTGTGCAAAATTGATCTCAACACTTTATATTCACGAGACTGCTTCCCATTGTATTTGGGATGAACTTGGAATATATTGTGTATGACCAAGATCATTCTCTTAAGAGTTACTCTTGAGATGATTGCAAATGGCTTGAGTCAATCAATAAAAAAAATGTAAATATCAAACACATAAGTGGGTAAAGAATGCAAATAATATCAAACATTTGCACCCCGCTATGTTCTCAAAGTCTTAATTTTTTTTGCATAAATTGAAAAATGAGCTCGAAGGACCTTATATGCACTTTAAAATTCCCCAAAGTATTGAGTAGGTTGAACTCTTGGTTTTCCATTTGATCCTTGAGAGGTTTTGCTTCTAGCTTTGAAACTTTGCTAAGTTTTGCACTTGTCCAATCTTGCTAAAATGAAATATTATAAACTAAGATTGATAACAAAATATGTGTGCTCTTGGACATGTCTTAGTTTAGTCATAATCTGAGATTGATAAGCTTGGTGTCATATCTTGTTATTATGATCAATTGGATAATCTTCAAAGTTCCCTTAGGTTGCATTTCATAAATTCCATTTTGATGCCTATATTGCCAAAAGGGAGAGAAAATGTAGAAAAGACATCATTAAAAATGTGAAAGCTTATTTGGTTCTTATGATCTTTGTAAAATTTTGCTAATTCTTATGGATCATAATCACATTTGGCACTTATCTTTGGATTTTAGAGCTTTTGTGGAAAACTTGCTCTTTCCTTGATTTAGCTCTAAAATATGTCTTACCAACTTGGTCATGTTCTCAGTTTCTTCTCTCTGGACCATTTTTGGTTTTGCAATCAAATTGCTTTCTTCCATTCTCATTCAAACTCAAATTTATGCCTTTTATGATGTTTGTCAATATACTCATCAAGGGGGAGATTGAAAGACCATGTGGAGGTCTATCCTTGTTGGTGATGAGTTATTAACTGTGTTTGAGCTAGGTTTGCTTGAATATGAGTTTGATTTGAAATGGATTTTCAAAATGAAGGAATTTGAGTTGTCTCTGCCAAGAGCGGCATTACCGGCCATGTGGGTGCGGTAGTGCCGGCCAAGTGGCAGTACCGGCCATGTGGAGGCGATACTGTCGGCTAGGGGGCGGCAGTACCGGCCGGGGGTCTAGTAGTTATTTTCCAGAGAGAGGTGTTCGCTGGGGTTTTAGGCGAGCGGCACTACCAACCATGTGGGAGCGGTAGTGCCAACTGAGTGGTACTACCAGCCACAAAGGGCGGTAGTGCCGGCGTATTGAGCGAATGTTGAAATTTATTTTTGAATTTGTGTGAGGTTTATTGTATGTCATTTTGGACAATGCTATGTGATGTGTTTCCTTGTTTTTGATGGTTGCAGGTCGATGATGCTTGATCATGGTGAGGCGAAGAATGACCGAGACTAGGCGAGGAGCGTCGGAAGTCCAGACGATCGGGGATCGCCGGAAGATGATCGGAGACGGAGTCGTGTCAAGCCGTGAAGACAAGGAACGGTTGAGATGCTAGCTAGGCGCTATTATGTGTTGTGGGTTTTGGGTGAACCCTTGCATGGATGGTTGAGTAGGTTAATACTAGCCCTTGATGAGTGTTCTAGGGTTTAGAAGCTCATCCAAGGGTGGTAGGTTGCCCAAAGGTAGTATAAATAGAGGGGTAGGGGTAGCCCTCCCTCACTTGAAGGTTTTGAGGTTTTTGATGATTCTTTGAGATTTGCCCACATGAATGTGAGGCTTTGTAACCTCTCCTTCGAGAAATGAAAAGTTTTTCATTTATGTTCTTACTCAATTTCCTTTACGCATTTACATTACGCATTTAAATTATGCAATTTAAATTCCGCATTTACTTTCTTGCAATTTACATTTACGCAATTTGGATTTGCCTCCTCTCCTTTTACATGCTTACGAATCTTTCTTGAGGTTGATGTTTGATGAATGATTCTTCTTCTGAACTTATATTCTCAATCATCTAAGAAATCCATGCGTTTTTCTTTCAAGAAGTTCTTCCTTTCGTTCTTAATTGTTTGATTTTGTAGATTGCGTTGCCTTGAGTTTCGTCGTGGTCTTTTGCTTGCTGGGACATGTGGGGAGTCATTCAAGATCATCTTGGTCATCATAGCCCCACGAGCAAGCCTCGATCGAAGTTCTTTCGATTTTTGTTGATACTTGGTGCGTTCTTCCTTCCCGGGCAAAAAGGTCGGAACTTTGACATCAATCCTTGTGATTGAAGGTTAGAATAAGTTCCTGACATCTCGAGGACCTTATCTACCAAGTTTCATTGAGTTTGGATCAAAGGATCAAAAGATTAATCAATTTTCCTTTTGAACGCGTGCTGAAAATATTGTTCATTTGCCTGTTGTTACTGTAGCTACAGTAACCCCTATAGTACCGGCCCCAGAGGGCGGTAGTGTCGGCCGAAGGCTGTAATTTGGGAAAATTTGATTCTTCCGCCTCCATTTGATTGCTAAGGGTTTTGGCTTGGTTTCTCTAGGTGTAGAATTGCATTTGTGATCTTGTTTTGGGGATAAAATATAATTTGGAATCATTCACCCCCCTCTGATCGCCATCTCAATCTTTTAGCAATAAATCTCACATAATTTTATAATTCAAATCCCAAAATTCGCTTAATAGACCGGCATTACCGCTTCTTGGGGCCGGTAGTGCCGCTTTTGCCGACACTACTACTCCCCAGAGGCCGGTAGTGTCGCTCGCACACAGAACTCGCGAAAATCCTCTTTGTTAAATAACTACCACCCCTTGGGCCAGTAGTGCCACTTTTAACGGCACTACAACTCCCAGAGACCGGTAGTGCCACTCCTAGCAAACATGACTCAAATTGCTTCATTTTTTAAAAAATCCAATTCAAATCAAACTCAAATTCAAGCACCTCGAGCTAAAACACATTCAATTACTCATCATAATCAAGGATAGACCTCCACATGGTCTTTCAAATAGACAGGTGGTAAAATCACCTAAGGGAAGTAGGTAATACCCAAGGACAAAAGTCGACAAGAAACATAGCCAAAAAGGCTACAAAATAAAGAGGCAATAAACTCTTGAAATTAAGATATAGCTGCAACACAATGCCTAGGGAAAGTGTACAACATACCCAGTAAACAAGTAATGAAAATCCTAATATCAGCAGACTAAACATTACCAAAGTGAAAAGGGGTGATATGCTCCAACACAACTAGGCACTATTAACCTATCTTATATGGGAGTCCTTTCGAGCACTTTCTTGACAACTTGATCATCATTCTAGCAGTTCCTCCACTAGTCTTGAAAAGTATTGATCGTCATCTTCTTTATCTGAATCATTGTAGCAGACGAGAGGCTTTGAGAAGTTTCATTGGATATGATCAAATTAATCTTTGAAAATAATATTTTAGTAAAGAAGATGAATAAGGAGCTAAGAATGAGATGGGAGGAGATGAACTATTCAATGCCTACTCATTGGCTTGATTTAAAAAATAATTTTGAAGTTCTCTCTAAAAAAACCATGCTAACTAGGGTTGCAACCTACAGTCGATATGGTTCTGATACCATGTCTATCGGGACCTGTATTACCAAATCTGAAACCCTCTGTGTATACTGCACCAGTCCAAGATCACACTAGTGTACATAGTCGCAACATAGATGAAATACCATTCCATATAATAAATTAACTAAGAAAGTAGGAAATTATAATTAAATAATAGCAATAGACCTTATGGTCAAGGTTCACACAACTATGCCTCAAAGGGCTTAAGAAACAATTATACTCTTACAACGAAAATAAAATAACTTAGACTATTCGACATACCATGAGCAATTGTCTGGGGAAACACACTTCTAGTTGACGAAGTCTTTGTAGTACTCCTCATAAAATTCTTTATTCCCTAGTCATTCCTCGGTAATTGATCAACAAAGGTGTATATCCGTGAGTACATAACATACTCAGCAAGTTGTAGGGAAATGATGCAATTATATTCATGCAAGGCTTGACAAAGGAATAGTCATATGGTTCTTTTGCAGAATGCAATAACTTGAATTTAAATACAATAAATAGGTTCAAAGCATATTTGAGAAAATATAATAAATAACTGATAAACCAATAGTAGACAACATAAATAGACCATCTAAAACAATCATCAACTCACTGAACTTATCAATGTTAACTAGACATCAAAATTTCTAGTGAACTCCCTGTTCACTTTCTAACAATTCCATCTTCCAACATTTTTATGAAAAACTCTATCTCATGTGAAATTACTAGGCATGTCCATGACTGTGGACACGGCTATTCGAATTATTTTACACTCTGTAGAGGTTGTACTGCATCACCAACAAGATATGATCATCTTTGATTGTCCGTCTGACACATTTCCATAGGTGTGCGACTAAGAATATCATAACAAGACCTTTACACTAGTGCACACTAGCACAATCTTGCCTAGTGAGTATATCCCCTCAACCCTGGGACATGACCTAGCCGATCTACCCCATCACACATCTCACGTCTTTTATGAGAGACTCAACATTGTAAGAGAGCATGGAGTAACCATCCAATCATCAACATGCATCCCAATGCCTCATCCTTTGCTCGCACACCCATTGGAGTAACCCTCCAATTCAATCATGCAGGGAAATACAAGTATACTACATGTTATTTAGCCAGGTTTGTCCGATACCAGATATGTGATTGTACAATTAGGTCCAATTAAAAGGCGCATAAGATTAAGTCCTTAAATAGTCTTGGGTGAGACATCCACTTCCCAAATGTAGCAATCGCACCCCTTTACTGCACAATCACTTGCCCGAGTGAAAACTATTTTGTTTAACTAAGACCAATGACATAACAAATTTTACAATAGTAGCTACCTGCAACAATTTCATATCTTATTAAATCAAAATTATCAATATTCATCATGTGATATAAACCAATTGTACAACTAAGTATGTCTAAGCATAGCTACAATAACCCAATTGTTGGTAATACAATTATGTCCAATTAGTAAGGTCCCAACCTAGGATAACAATGGATATAGAGTATTCAAATAATCAAGGTAGCATAATGACAAATAGATATTTAGGTATTCCCAAGAAATAATCATTGGTATAAAAATATCATGTAATTTGCATAAAGCAAATACTTTTTCAAACATAGGTTCAATATGATCAAAGATTACGACTTCCTTTGTTCATATTTAATGTTGTTGCTGAGTCTTAATCTTCAAATCCTTCATTTAATCTTTGGGGATCAACATCTACCAAAAAGAAAGCAATAAACACTCTCTGTGGAAAACTATTTTGTTCAACCAGGACCAATGGCACACCCTGCCATAGCACAAAAAAATTTTACATCAGTGGCTACCCGCCACAATTCCATATCTCATTAAGTCAGGATTATCAATATTCAACATGTGATATGAACCCATTGTACAACTAAGCATGTTTAAGCATAGCTACGGTAACCCAGTTGTTGGTATTACAATCATGTCCAACTATTAACGTCCCAACCTAGGGCAATGGATACATGTCATTTCAATAATCAAGGTGGCATAATGACAAATAGGAATTTAGCTATTCCTAGAAATAACCATTGGTACACAAATAGTATGCAATTTATATAAGACAAAATACTTTTGCAAACAAAGGTTCAATATGATCAAAGGTTATGACTTGCCTTGTTCAAACGCAGTTGCTGAGTCTTGATCTTTGAATCCTTTAATTACTCCCTAGGGATCAACGTCTACAGGAAAAGAAAGCAATAAATACAAATAAACAATAAATAGAGATTCAAACAAAGTCCAAATTGAAAATAATGGCTCAAGAATGAAGAGTTTGATTTTAGAAAAATTTAGAATTTTAAATCAGCTCAATCGGAGCTCGCATGAAAGAAAATGGACTTCCAAAAGATTAAATTCAAAGAAAATAAGAAAAATATTTTTTACTAAAATTTTTGGAATAATTTTTCTAAAGAACAATCAATTTATTGTGTCATGCTGACGTGAGCGTCTTGAATTTTGAAAATAAAGAAATTTGGAAAAAGGTTATTAGGCTGACATGTGGATCCATTGCCATAGACCTAGTCCATGGTTTGGATCTGGTCTATGGTGGACCAGGTTTATGGAATAGGGACTATGATAGGTAGGTTCGCTCGATGCTAATGTGACCAACACGCAAGCGCTGAAGCCGACATGGATGCTAAGAAGGCCTCAACGTGGATGCCATGTCAGCTCGGTCGTCGTCCCTAATGAGCTCCGGTAAGAGAGGGTGGCACTATTTAGCTAACGCAGAGGAAGATGACCTAAGCAATAGCGGAGGGCCAATGGAACGGCCTCGAAACCACATGGATCTATACATGGAGCGAGATGGCAAACCCGAAGAGGGCAATGAGGACGACAGAGACACATTGGATTGGGCGATCGCTGCGGAGTTGAGCTCGAGGATGGCAATGGCGCGGCGATGTGGAGAAGAACTTCGGGGAGCTCGAACGTGAAGAAGACGGCATGCGGCAAGCATGTGGGGATGGTGAAGTGATGACTTTTCTAGCCCCCCTTGCCTCGTTTTTTCTAAATCTAGCTCCTCCTGAGATGAATAGCAAATCTAGGCCCCTCTATCATGCTCCCCTACTCCCCGGCCACTGGAGCCGGCCTTCCACGCATGACGGTGCCGCTTGCCTCCCGCAGCACGCCAGTTCCTGCCCCCACCATGGCACACTTTGGAGCTCACTGGCCAGCTCCCGCTGTGTGCTACGCTCGCCCACTCTCACGTTTCGAGGGCATGGAAGGCCAGCTCCTACGGTAGGGGAGCGTGGGAGTACAGTGGAGGGGACTTTATTTGCAATTCATCTTAGGAAGGGCTAGATTTGGAAAAAAACGAGGTAAATGAGCTAGAAAAGTCATCACTTCGGGGAAGGTTGGGCTGGACAAATGGAGGGAGCTAGGCTAGGCTGTGGGAGAGCGGGAATAGGAGAATTTTAAAAATGAAAATGTTTTTGAATTAAGAAAATACCAAAAACTCAAATAAATACAATACATTCAATTAAATAGCACATAAATTCAGAAAAAATTTCTTGCAGCACAAGAAACCCAACTAAAACTAAATTTCTTATATTTGATGTATAGGTTAGTCAAATTAAATCTTTTCACCATATGAAAATTCAAATTAAGATTAATGTAATTTGAGAAATATCTAAATGGCTTCTTTTTTAAAAAAAATTCCCAATACTTTTTAAAGACTCAAAAATTGGGTTGTTATAGCAAATCAAGATTAAAGAACACGGTGGTGCTATTTTCAGCAAGAAAGAACAAATCAAGCATGTGGCCCAGGGAGAGGTGCTGGAGGAATACCAAGGGAGGATGGTTGGAGCCATAAAGCATGAGAAGTATATTGCACCGGCAATGAGTAAATCATATGAAGGTAACATATGTGCTAACTATGACGGCATGGGACAACCAAGGGCATGCCCACATGGTCTAAGGCCTTACAGGCCGCGTCAATGAAGGGTATGTGGGCTTGTACATGATTTGGGAAGAGAAAAGGAAAGCCCAAATCACGAGAGAGAAGGAAGAAAAGTCCAACTCAGTTTGGAAAAAAAATCAACTCAGATTGATCGCACATACTAAATTAAAAATTCCATAACTTTCACATCTGAACTTGGATTTTGACGTTTTTATACTTTCCTGAAAGCTTAGGAGATTACGCATGAGGAATAGAGAAAAGCTATGATTGGTTTATGGCACTATAATTGTGTGTGCATGAGAGTTTCCTATCTAGAGTTTACCATTATGGTGCAAGGCAAGGACATACTATCCTTGGGATTACACCATTGAACCTACACGGTTCGACTCCTTCAATTGGTGACAATCTTGTTCATGGTTTGACAAGGCCTCACCGTTTGCTACTTGTTGGCATTGCTAGCTTGCTACTGATCAGCGAATTGTTCCCATTCACTTAAGAAGAACATAAAGAAGAGCTACTGTTAGGGATTCAGTTTCACCACCGAGGCCCTAGTTTGTCACTTGTGCCATGCG
The DNA here is from genome assembly GCA_036346275.1 of Otatea glauca. NCBI lineage: Eukaryota > Viridiplantae > Streptophyta > Magnoliopsida > Poales > Poaceae > Otatea > Otatea glauca. The sequence goes on along the minus strand of JAYEVK010000281.1, from coordinate 24,270 downwards.
CATTGAAGGTGAAACGGAAAGGAAACTGCTATTCAAATTGAGTAGCATGAAAATCGGGCCACCCCTATACGCCAACCTCTTATTTGGTCCGTATCACTAAAGATTATATGAAACTTGTCACATGTTTATGTGTATTCAAATATGAATTTGATTTCTAGTTAAATGCTCTTAATTAGTATTCTTATTAATGCTTTACTGATACATGCTGCTTCACAAACTTGCATAATAGAAAATTTACTGTGATTGCCAACATTTGGAGTGCATCTGCATGGGAAACCGTTCGATGTGCTCTTCTTGGAAGCACCGGTCCAAATATGAAAGTGGGCTGTTCCTTCCGGGACACGCAAGAACATGCAGGGCAATTTTAACAGGATACTACGAATTTATCATGTCAGTTCAATTTGTCTCTTTGGTATAGTATGCCCCCTCTCCAGGACCTGCAGGTTGTTCGGGTGTTGGATGTAGAGGGTTGCAATACTGAATGATCATCTCAAACATTGGGAATTTATTGTATTTGAGATGATCTAAGGCTTGTTTGGTTTGCTTCCAATGGTTATCAATACTTGACTTACTAAATTTTGGTAGATTTAGCAAGTATTTGGTTTGCTAACAAATTTTGACAAGAATCTCTTCTCTCTTGTTTTTTAGTTCATTTTCTTGCTAATCTTTGACCAAAAGATTGGTAGCCAATTTGGTGACCGAATTTTGGCAATACCAAATTCTGGTAAAATTTTATGAGGTAAATGTTGTCAAGCTCCCGGTCCTATTATGGAAGCTAGGTAGAGTTTTGTAGACACGTATGTAAGGGTAATTGGGATAAAAGTATTGTCGGATGCTTGACATTATAGAAATTTTATAGTGCATTATACTGGTTGTATATAGTGGACAGTAGAAATCAAATCTAGTTACTGATTTATCAAAAATATTTTTACTATTCTGTTATCAAAGAAGTATAAATAAATACTAACTAATAATCGAAAAGAATTAGTCTAACGTAAAACAGGTCTGTCATTATTCAACTGGTTGTCAACTGCTGCATGTTTGGTTCTGGGCTCCTGGGCTACCAGTGGGGCCGGGTCGTTGCTGGTTGCTTCTGGCCTGACTGAGCGACGCATGCAAACTCCACGGCGCTCCGGTTTGGTATCACAGGCCGAGCTAATTACTGGCTCTCTTAGCCAGCAACAAGCATCGCAATTGCTGGACGGACGCTTATCCTTTTGGAGTTGCAACAAGGCGAATTTATTTTTCTTTAATATTTATTTTTAATCTTTTTTTCTAAACTAGTCGTTAGGGTATGAAAATAGCAAAAAAGGTGCCCGTCGCCCGTATATAGGATGATCGCCCCATATACGGGTGATCGGTGCCAGATCTAACGGCCACTTAACGGAGGGAAGAAATCGCCCCATACAGGGGCGACAACTTTTTTTTAATGTTAATTTCTAATTTGTTTTCCGAGAATAATCAATAGGAAAAAAATAACAAAAATGGCCATAATATTGATTTACTTTAATATTTTATATCTTTAAATACTAGATACGTCTTAGTATTGATTAAAAATAAATATTAACTAAAATGACCATAATGTAAAAACACTAATCTGTAAATAGGTGATACCTCTTAGTATTGATTTACTGTAATATTTTATATCTATTGGCCAATATATACCGTAAGTTAAAAGCACTAATCTTTAAATTTTTGATACATCTTATTATTGATTTACTGTAATATTTTATATGTAAGTGACTCGAAGTCGTAGCTTTCGCATAAAGTCAAAAGCCAGCATTTATCTCGTCAGTCACACACATGCTACCGCGGCGCCAGACTACATCCGAAGTGCGCCGCACACTGATCCCACACGCATGGTATATTAGTGCTATTAAAATATCGGGAAATACCGTTAAATGTCATCGATACCAACCAACAGGCGATTAGAGGCAGCCGCATTACTAGGAAGGTCCAATTAGTAGAAAATAAATTTTAAAATATTTATTAATATATAAGAATTTACATTATGTTGTGAAAAGCACTATGTTCCATGCAAATTTAAATTGTATAAATCAATTTTACTTAAAGACCATTTAGTGTATTATGAAGAAACTATACAAACCATGGCTCGAAAAATCCTGAAATAAATATCACTTGTTCGTAGGGTATTAGATGTCCCATTTTTTAAAAAACATTTGGGGATAAACTCAGTTGAATAAACCAAATGACTATAAGTAGCCTCATTTGTATGAAACACTTTAGCCTTTTCGGCAGCCCGTAAAATATCATGTTTAAATGTAATTTTTAGGGAGAATAGGCCAGATTTGCTCTTTGATATATGCACTACCATATGGTGGGAAAATATTTTATTTACACCTTGCTTTGCATATTAATTCTACCACTGCAATAACCCTAGTATTATGGTCGAAGCAACAATGAAACGCTTAAGCCTTTTCGGTAGCACGTGAAATATCATGTTTAAATGTAATTTTTAGGGAGAATGGGCCAGATTTTCTCTTTGATATATGCACTACCATATGGTGGGAAAATATTCTATTTACACCTTGCTATAATTCTACCAGTGCAATAACCCTAAGTATTATAGTCGAGGCAACAATGAAACGTTTTAGCCTTTTAGGAAGCCCGTGAAATATCATGATTAAATGTAATTTTTAGGGAGAACGGGGAAGATTTTGCTCTTTGATATATGCACTACCATATGGTGGGAAAAAATTTATTTACACCTTGCTTTGCATCCAAATTGTATTAGTGCAATAACCCTAAGTATTGCAAAACGAGGGTGAGAGGGAAATTAGAGAGCGGTCGATTGACAAATCAGAAGTTACTGCAGAAAATAAGGTAGTCCACACTCTTAATTACGGCTTAAAACTGAAAGGAGTACCACGAACAAGAAAAATAATAATTAAAACTAGACGTCTACTGAGTGCTTCGAGGCCACTTCCCATTGGCCCATGCCTCCGGTGTGTCTTCTCTGGCACGCTGCACCCTCTCTCATTTCCTCTCTCTCTCAGCCTCCTTCTCCTCCGCTTCCTTCCTACGTGCCACCTCGCGTGGGGCAACACGCTGCTCTTGAAGCTGCTGCATGAACTCCTCCTGTCAGTTGACTTGATCAAGGAGCCTTTGGTCTTCGGGGTTGATCTCCATATCAAACCACTGCACAAATTCACATAGTGGCGGAGGTGACTGCATGAAATATAAATTAGCAAAGTTTCATATACAAATCTTACGTAACACGTAAGATTGTTACCATCTGGCGATCCTTCAGGCTCTTCTCCGGCGGATCGAAGGCATAGTTGCAGCACTTCCAATACCTCCTCTTCCAAGTTGAAATTTCCCAAGAGCGGACAAGCCTGCGAGGATCTCCGCACATACACATCGGTGCTACAGCTCCACGAGGTAGGAAGAGATCTTGGTATGCTAAATTGCGCGGGCATGCACTTCCTTCTTCCTTTGCTTTCCCCTTTCCCTTTCCACTTGCACGCCTCGGCATTTTCGATTGATCCTCTACTTATTTTTTTCTCCCTCCTTCCCTCCTCTCTTCTATTCTTTGTTCTTTTTTTGCTGTTGCCTTTGCGAGACCACGAGCGAGAACAAATGTTATAAAGGGTAGATATCTGTAACACCCTGAAATTTGCCTTATTTTAAAATTTGGAGTTATTTTGATTTTTGAAATTTTTTGGAAATTAATTGGAATTTATTCAAATATGGACTTTCATGAGATTTATTAAAATAATGTAAAGTTTTGTTGAAAATATTTCAATTAAGTTCAAAATGTCTCAAAATATTCTCCAAATTTGTTTCGGATTTTTCCGGGGATTTTTGCTATTTATTTTGGCTTTGTTTATTTATCGGATTTATTTTAAATCGAAAATGTTTTTAAAACACGAGGAATAGTACTGGGCCGGCCCAGCATGCCAAACCCTAGCCACCGCGTGTTCGAACCGTCGGATCGAGATCCAACGGTTGCTGTTGCGCCGCGTCGCCTGCGTACGTGCGCCATTGGATCGTCACTGCGCGGACGTCCAGGATAGCGCCACGTCCCTTCGCCCGTGTTATCGTCGGATTTAACGCCGTCGAGCGTTTTCGCTCGTTTCGCAGGTGTTTGCGCGCACGTCGAAGCGCTATTTAGTGCGCCACTGTCAACTCCGTGTTGCGCACATCGAGACGCTTCCGTAGACCTAACGCAGGCCTCCCGAGCCACCGCCGTTTGCCCTCAAGAGCTTGCCGAAGTTCGTCGAATTTTTCGCTGCAGTTCTTTGTCCTTTGCTCGCTATCCGTTGAGGTTCCGCCGTCCCCAAGGTCTCCGTCGTGTTTGCCGCGTCAAGACGCGTCGATTCCGTCGTCTCTCGTCGCCGGAGTCGCCCTCTAGCGCCGCCGACCGCGTCGTCTTCCCCAGCTACGGCAGCCTCTTTCTTCTCATCGTCGCCGACCTTCGCGAGCTTCATCCACCGTCTGATCTTCATCGCACTGCTCCGGTACGTCCACGTCGCTGCCCTTCTCGTTTGCCTAGCGTTCATCGTGGCCGTAGATGCGTAGATGAACGGCTTAGATTAGTTCTAGTGTTCGTGCTGTAGTCAGATCTGGACCGTCGGATCGTTTTTGTACACATGAGATAGTGCCACGTCGCTATATTGTACAGTAAAATTGCTCGAGTATCACGCGCCGTAGGATCAGATCTGAGCGATAGAGATCCAATGTTGCCGCGTGGGTTGGTCGTGGCCGTCTGATTGGAGTCGTGTGGCTGCGATGCATCCACGTGTCCATAGTTAGCCACGTTGTCGCCGAATCGGCACTGTTCATTTTTGAACGTGCGGCACGGATGACACCGCGCCCTCGCCGAATCATGTGCGGACGCGTGTGCGTGTTGACCGAGGCACGACCGGGTCTCGGCCGTTGATTTCAATAGACCGTCGAGATTTCGCCGCGTGTCTGCGCGGATATCGAGGCGTCACGAGTCAGCGAGTGCGCTGGCCGTTGAATCCGAAGGCCCGCTCGATGGCCGACGCGTGTCACGTAGATTCCGACGCGCCTCAGCGCAGCGCGTGAGATCTGGCCGTTGATCTTTTGACGACCTTGATTGCGCCACGTGGATGATATCTGGCCGTTTGGTGGGATCCGTCGAGATTGCGCCACGTGTTCGTGCACGAATCTCGAGGCTGGTCAGGTGACGTTAGCAGTGACGTCAGTGCTGACGTCAGCTGGTGGGGGGCCAGGTGCCACTACAAGAATCAGGGAAAAATTCGTGGGCCAAAAACCCACGAATTTAAGCTAAAACCCACGAATTTAATTTAAATTCGTGAGCAAACCGTCGAATTAATTCACGAATTTAACTCGACGAAATTAATTAATTAAATTCGTGGGTACCCACAATTTAAGTTAAATTAAATGAGTTTACGCTAAGCCCACGAATTTAATTGAGTTTACGAGTTAAATTAGTGGGTTTAATAAACCCACGAATTTAACAGATTAAATTCGTGGGATAAAAACCCACGATTTAATCTGATAAATTAAATGGGTTTTTAGCCCACATTTAATCTGTTAAATTCGTGGGTTTAATAAACCCACGAATTTAATCTGTTTAAATTAGTGGGTTTATTAAACCCACGAATTTAACTTATCATTTTACAAAAAAAGTATATATATCCAAATGTATGTATTTATATATATATATATATATCGCACTCAATACATATATACATATATCCAAATGTATGTATCTATATATATATATATATATATATATATATATATATATATATATATATATATATATATCACTCAATACATATAACAACTAAAGAAGAAAAGAAAAGGCAAAAGAAAATTGAAACTAAAAATTGCTAGCGAAGAATAAATAAGAAGGATCATCTATTTTGTTCAAATCGATCAAACACTAACACAAAGACAAACTCCACAATGAAGTTCAAGCGAGCGAAGAATTAACAAACGAGACACCAAACCTATTACCGATACTAAAATCTGAAACCAACCTTTTAACTCTTCAAACCGCTTAAAACTAAGTCTCCGAAATGTACAAAATTTCGGCATGACCTCTCTTGTAAATAGGACATCCACTCAGCAGACAAAAAAACATTTGCAGTTATAATATATATATCAATCACTCAAACCAGAAGGAGACATTCTAGCAGATCCTTAGATAATCCAATCACACATCCAACGGCAATTTGTAAACTACGCAATGACGTACAACACATTACAACCGCAATAGATACAATCATGATCCATTAAAATAAGTCCATCACAATAAGTCGATCACAACGTATCCATCACAACAAGTTATAAAGTACAACAGTTATACACCAATCGAGCTCACAATGGAATTCATGCCTCGGGGTTGTTAGAGTTGTGGGCGCTACCACCACCGTCGGCGCTGTTGAAGATGTCTTCTATGATGTCGTCGTTAGTACGTCTGGAGGGCGTGACCTAGAAACACTGCAAGTTCAAGATTAACTTAGGTTGTGCTACAAGTAACATTATCTTGATTCACATGAATGTCAATATGAGAATATCAATAGTACTATTCAACAAGACACAATATGAGAATATCAATATGACAGTCAAGCTAAACAAGAATAGATACTATGTATAAGAACTACACGTCACGAGCTAGTCAAGATATCTTGCAATAATCATATGAACATCAATCTCATATTCAATGAAGTATCAAAGTAATACTCTCTAGTATTAACATAAGGCCAAGATTACAACTAAAATTACTTAATTCAACTTCCAAAGACCCCAATTGCATCACTGAGTATTCAAAAGATAACAAACAGTGAAAATAGTTCAAAGAAACAATTAAGAGTTTTGGTAGTCATTTTAAGAGTTCAATATACAAAGTACAAATATGAAGCATTCTACAAGGATAAACAATCAGTTGTACATGGGCAAACAACATTCTACAAGGATGCCATATAAAGCATTTAAAACATAAGTTCACAATTGAACAAGTTGTCTTAAGATAACTTTTCAATTCCAAGAAGTCAGCACAATATAAGGTTCGAAATCAAAAAGTTATTGACAGAAAGAAAAAATCAAATAGCACGTAATGGGTTAATAATTTGGTAAACCATCACTTATCTACAGGAGCACAGCAATGAACTTTCATAAGCACACAAGTTAACCTTTTCAAGTATGAACATTGAGATGATTTGTGCAAGGTTTAAGAAAGAGTTGCCTAAATATCCTAAAATCGACTCAGTTGTGCATTTCAACAAAAATTATCACTTTTGCAACAGATTACTAAGATTGATATATACTAAAAGAATGAACTAGATTTCCTACTAAGTATATGTCCATCCATTGCACACGTAATCTCATATTCAATGAAGCATATGTAATCTCATATTCAAAGAATGAACTAAAGTTCCTCTGAAGCATATGTTCCTAAATTTGAGCAAGAGAAAGGAAGGGATGGGGCGGGTAGCTCACCAAGTCATCAAACTCCACAACAAAGTTCAAGCTAACGAAAAATTAACAAGCGAGACACCAAACCTACTACCTCTACTAAAAGACCGAAACCAACCTTTCAACTCTTTAAAACCGTCTTAAAACTAAGTCATTGAAATGTACAAATTTTCGGCATGACCTCTCTAGTAAATAGGACATCCACTCGTGAGACAAAGAAACATTTGCGGTTATAATATATATACCAATCTCTCAAACCGAAGGAGACATTCTAGCAGATCCTTAGATAATCAATCACACATCCAAAGCGGCAATTTGTACAAGAATTGACAAACTTAGCTCGTGTCGCAAACTTATAATATTTTCGACATCCATACATGTGGTGTCGTCCGAGGTGGCTGCAGGGCCCACGGGTTGAAGTACATAGGCATTCCTTGGCTTGGCATAGGTGGTGGGTACATGTAGAACGGGTTTGGAGGTGGGAGCCTGTAAGGCATAGACAGTACATCATGCCACATATAAATCATTCATTCAAATTTTAAATAACGAATTGAACCGATCCGTCTTTACCGTGGTGCCTCTCTTGTATAAGGTGGTGCATCCGTGGATTGAACATGTAGAAAGGAGGAGGAGGCTGGGAGCTCTGTGGATCATAGTTTGTGATATGAAGTACACATAATAGAGTTTTTGAAAATAAAGAATGCATGAGAATATCATATAACCCGAGGTGCATCTCCTAGGGTGGTGCGTGCATCCCATGGGGTTTATGAAGGACGCCGGGGGAGGCTGAGCACCCTGTGATGCTTCTCCTTGTGGTGGTGGCTGCATGTGCGGAGAAAACATGTAGAAGGGAGGTGGCTGGGAGCCCTATGACATAATAGTCTAGTTTGTGAATTCGTGATTTTACGAGCTAAGTGAATTAAAACGTAATGAACTCAAGTATCTTTACCTGTGGAACAGGAGGGCGAAACACTGGCACGTTAGGTCCAAGAGATTGTGACAGTTGCTGCATATAGATTGTTTGTTAGATTTTAATCACAAATGTAAACTTGAGCGTTTTGTTCAAAGTTGAGATTGTACTGCGCAGATACATTTCATGTATTACGAGTCTTCTCGCCTGCGAGCTTCCTCTCGTGCTTGACGAGACTCTTCTCGCGCTTCACGAGCCTCCTCTCGCGCTTCACGAGCCTCCTCGTGCGCTTGTGCTTCCCGTGCGGACCTCGACGAGCGAGCACTCCCCTGTGAGGAAACCGAGCCTCGTGGAGGACGATCGTAGTCCACAACTCCATCCCATATGGCCCACCTACAAACGATATATACTGAAATGTGACCATGCAATTTTTTTTCCTTAGTAGAGCAAAAACAAAAAAGATCAGTTTTATTAACGAACCTCCCATGCTTTAGGCCCCCTCCAGCGTGGTACAACGCTTCCACATCGACCGGTGGGCTCTCCAATCAACCTCCGGCCCATGACGTTGTGTCATTTGTTCTGCATATGACGCCTACAAAACAGCATTTTGGTGCTCCTAGATGTAAATTTGCACAAAACATATTGTGTCATTTATACTTACCATCCTCTCACTAGCCCCGTCGTCGCACAACACATCCGGGTTCTGTGGATCCTCGCCTTGGTGCCCCCGGATGTAAACTTCCACAAAAGTGGGAGTACTCCCACTTTCAGCCTCCTACGATGCAAAGTTTGAAACATAGTGACAAATTCACTAACAATTATAATACCGATACTTACCATGCGTTGCTCTAGGCCAATGTGTCCGTCTGCGCCGTACTTGTGCTTCCCCAATCTACTTCTTCTGTTCCCTCGATTTCTATTTGATTTTTCTTGAAAATCCTCCGATCCCCAGTACCGGCACATCCACCTCCAAGCCTCCATGTCCTTCATTATCCAATCGACCGAGCTCTGGAGATACTCTTGTTCTGTCAGGTGTATCCTCCTCGCCTCTGGTCCTCTTCTCATGTTCACCTTCTTCACCCTCTTGTAAAAATTGATGACAGCTTGAATCGTGCATTCTTTGAATGAATCTCAAACAACCTTTTGTGCCGCCTGTTGAAGACGCTTTGGCCTTCTTCAAAGCGTTATAATCGTCTTCGTTCTCAAGGCGGAACCTCTCCGCATATAATCACACATCATCAAATTGTACTTACATTTAAAGCAATACTCAAATAGAGTAAATAAATAACGCAAACTCACCCGAAGCCAGCCCACACTGCTACTACGACATGTTTGGTTGTCTTCGCCTCATTCCACGTTCTCCTTCAACGCCCAGTGCTTCCAGTTGTGGGCCGCGAATCTTTCCCCGCCTAACTCAACCATGCGAGGGTAGTAGTACCGGCCAAGGGCTCCCAAGACGACGTTAACCTTTGTAATGTGGCCCGTCCAGGTCCAACCCGGCTCTTTCAAAGCCTACAACAAAATACAAGACAAAGATGCATCAAAACAATAAGTTGTCACCTAGCTAATGCTAAAGGAGAAGATATAACTGTTACCTGCTCCCGTGTACCTCTATCAACCTCCTATCGGCCGGGTTGCATCTCGGACGAACTGAGACGGCTTTACGAAACCTGAAATGCAAATAATTAGTTCATAGACATTACAATGTAAATATGGAGATTAAATGATAATCCAATACTACACATATACCTGATGGTACTCGAAGAAGACCCGCCCTCTTCAACTGGCTCTAAGGTCACCTCCAACTCTGCATATGCGCTTGCCTCGGCCTCGGCGTCAGCATCTGTCTGTCCCACCGCCACCACCCCCAACGACCTCCTCGTCGTCGCCTCGCCCATGTCGTCATGCTCACATCCCAATCGCCTCCTTTGCAACCCCTACTGCGCCTCATCCTCCTGTGGCTGCTCCGCGCTTTGTTCGTGCTCGCTCATGAAGCACCTCTGGGCTGCTCTGCCGCTTGTCTAATCTGCGCCCCAAAGAAAATATGGCGACTGCCGCCGAGTCGACCATGAACCCTTGCTCCTCGACCTTACGGAGGACGACCATTGAACTTGCCTTTAAGTTTGTCAACTGATGCACGAACATACTCATCTGTTCAAATTTGACAAGAGTTAGTATACAAGTTTACAAATAATTTTCAATAACTTGCAAAAAGAATGAGACAACTATAACATGTAAAAATGAAGGAGACAACAATGACTTGTACAAATGAGCGAGGCAACAATAATCTCACAAAATATACATATCAAAAGTTGTCGTCGGAATCGCTTGCGACTCGTATTTCATTGAGGCGTGCTTGAAGGCGTGCAATCCTTCGCGACTTTTGAGGCGTTTCCGTGACGGGCGGGTTCATCTGTTATTACGTCTCGTGGCCCGGTAGGTAATTGATCGAGTCCGCCCGTCGGAGACAAGGAAAGAATCCTATAGCTTCTTCTTGATATACATCACCCACATCATCCTCTACGTTACTTGCCACATCTGAAACATCCCGGAGGGTATACTTGAGGTTAACTTTAAATACAACCCACCAAGCCTTCAAGCTACGGTGAGGATAGCTCGAGTAGTACACCTACTCAACTTTGATGTGCAAGCACGATGTTATTGATATGGCCTGAAGCGTGACGTGCTTCACCTCCACCATCCCAATGTCATCGACACGTGTGCCGTTGTGTGGATCGAACCAATGGCAATCAAAAAACACGACCTTCAGATCTTTGCCACCCCCAAAGGTATACTCAATTATGTTTTGTACAACACCGTAGTAGTCTAATATATCGCCGTTGGAATCGGATGACGTTGTGACTACTCCGCTGTTAGATGTGGCCGCAAGTGGACGGCTAGCTTCTAATTTCACTGTTCGAAAACGGAACCCGTTCACATCACAGCGACTATAGCTCCTTGCCGTCACATCATCATGTGAGAGCTGTCGGAGATCCTCAGGGACGGAGGCATCACGCATACGCTATATAGCAACATTCATCACTGTTAGTCTAATATTAAGTTACTACAACAATTCATTTTAGAAAAATGAATAAATAGTCAAATTACATGTTGACGGAACCATTGCACGAAGCTTGGGCAGCCTTTCAACCCATCACGACGTAGGTTATCCAATTGCTTAGTTGTGGGTTGTCGAGTTGACTTCCAATTTTCTTTGTCAAATACTCTGCGTCATTTATTCTCGGGTTAAAAAGGACACTACACTGAAATGATGAAAACATAATTCAGAAAGTCACTTACTCAAAATATTTTTTAACTTCTACCATGTTAGTGAACATGTAAAGCATGGCCATGTTCCACTCCTCATACTCAACATGGTGTGCAGTGTACGACCCAACAGGTTGACCCTTGCATTGAAAAAGCTTAAGTTCGCTCAATGGTTCATCTTCGCGACGCAGTACCGATTCTTACGGACATTCACGTTGTGCTTGCGTGCGAAATACTTTGTTGAGAAGTTTGTGATCTCTTTACTTGCATAAGCCTCTGCGATACACCCCTCTACCCTTGCCTTGTTGCGCACTATAGCTCTAAGCTTTTTCAACTCCCTTCCGACTATACATCCATCCGAATCGCGCAGGACCTCCAACCTTCGCTTCCCAAGGTAGATGCACCAGGTGTTGCATCACATTCATAAAACCAGTGGGAAAGTTTTTTCCAACTTGCATACAAGCAATGGAATTCCCTTCTCTAACTTCTCATCAACGTCTTAGAGATTTCCTTACCGCATATCTGCTGTAGAAATGGCGAGCTCGGCAACATCCTCCACAACTCATTATCAAAATAGCCACGAAACATTACCGGAACAAGTCTTTCCATGATAATATGGTAATCATGACTCTTTAGCCCGTTTAGCTTACCGGTGCTGACATTCACAGCCCGTTTTATGTTAGATGCATAGCGGTCGAAACTTTAGAGTTTTCAACCACCTCAAAATCTGTTTACGGTCTTCTGGCTTCACACAGTATGGAGCTCGTGGCCGGCTCTCATTCCCATTTAAACCAACTTTAACCTCGAGCCACGGCCTAGCACAATGATCACCCATATCTTTCCTAGCACTCACGTTATCCTTTGTTTTGTCGGTTACATCAAACACCATGCTGATGATGCTTTCTGCCACATTGCGCTCTTGGTGCATCAAATCTATGTTATCTTGGCGAGAATCAAAGCTTTCGTAAGGCAGCTCCCAAAGAAAAGAAATATGAGTCGGTTGTGCTCCTTTCCATAGCCGAAACCCACTTCCGTAGATCGTATGCCGACTATGCCACTCGGCTATCTCCTCTCCTGTGAGTCGCCTCGCGGCCTTTTTAACTTTACGTCCTTTTGAAATGCTTTGGCGTCATTCCTAAAAGGGTGCCTGCGAAGCCATCGTCGATGGCAATCGAAGAATGTGATCTTTTTTACGTGCGTGAGCCTCGAATGCATCGAGTCGACCATACAAATTGGACAACACAGTGACCATGAACACACCACCGCCCAAATGCCATATGCCAACAAATCATGGACCGACCACGGTATGCGGCTCGTAAGGTAAATTCTTCGCCACCAACGCTGTCGTATGCCTTTTCCCCTCGCCACAACTTCTTCAGCTCATCAATTAAGGGCCGCATGAACACATTGAGATCCTTCCCTGGATGCTTAGGACCTGGAATGACAAGAGCAAGGAATATGAACCCTTCTTTCAAGCAAATCTCAGGTGGAAGATTGTATGTCATGATGAAGACCGGCCAACAAGAGTAGGGGCTAGTGCTTGTGCTGAAAGGTGTGAAACCGTCCGTGGACAAACCAAGACGGACACTCCTAGGGTCGCTTGCAAATGCAGGATAGAATCGGTCCAATGCCTGCCATGCCTCGCCATCAGACGGATGCACCATCATATCCGGGTCTTGGTCCTCACGTTTACCTTCTTTGTGCCATCGCATATGTTTCGCTGTTTCTTTTGACATGTACAGTCGTTTAAGCCTATCCGTGGTCGGCATGTACCGAAGCTTTTTAGTCGCGACCTTTGTAGTGACTGATACCCCTTCCTCATCTACCACCTCAACGAATCTGCACTTACCGCAATGCATACAATGGGTATCGTTGTCATGATCCTTCCAGAACAGCATGCAATTATTCTCGCACACATCAATCTTTTGGTAATTCATCCCGAGGCCGGCCATCAACTTTTTGGATTGGTACAAATCCTTTGGCATCTTGTGGTTAGGCGGAAGGACATCATTAATTAGTTCAAGCAAAGCGTTGAAGCATTTGTTCGAAAAGTTGAACTTCGACTTCATCGACATAAGGCGTGTAACCGCCTGCAGGACGGTCACATTGGTCAAGTCATGCAGCTTCTCGTCCGAGGCGTCAAGTAGCCTATAGAATTCCTTAACCTCCTCCTTTGTGACCCTCCCGGAGTTAAATTCGATCCCCGCCAAGATCATCCAAATGTCTTCCATCCGGTCGTGATCCTCCACATGGTCCAGCATCTCTTCTATCTCAATGGCCTGCCCTGCGGCCTCTCCATGACGGTGCCACACCAAATAGTTAGGCATGAACCCGTTTTTGCAAATGTGATACTGCACTATATCCTTGCTGTAGTAGCTGTTATTCTCGCAGAGGGTACACGGGCAATACACATATTCAGCTCCTCCAATAATGCTTGCTTCAAGAAAGCATCCGTGATCTGCCCCCATTCCCTTGAGTGCCCCCCATCACTCCTCCATCCGTCATACATCGCCCTTGATCGTCACCCATTATCAAAGCTAAACAAATGAAACAATGTCAACGTCGAATCGTGGCTTAGGTGACAATGACAACCCTATTAGGAAAGATTTGTCCTAAACCCACCCAAGAATGGAGGCATTGCATGCGACTGTGGCGTGCGCTACGAATCGAACGAATTTGGCAAAGATAATCCTATTGTTCTCCAAGCGCACGCGTCGATCTTGGTGCGTCGGAGAACAACGGGGTTATGTGGCGAAATCACGTTCGGATCGCTCGCTGCGTCCACAGTGTCCTATGCAACAACCAACATTCTCGCCGTCCAAAATCTGTTGGACAATTCTCGAACCGCGCACTCACAAGCAAATGTGAGATGCAGTTCCCGAACAGGTGACGCCTATGCTCTCTACTGTTCGACACAAACCCTAAACTCTAACGTTATATACAACGGCAGCGAGAAAATAAAAATATATATATCATATGCAGCGAATATAAAATGAGATGAAATAACTTTAAACGAATATAAAAAGAGATGAAATATACCTTCTCCAACGCCGGTGGGCGTCGCGGAGGGTCCGGGAGGCGAGGTGGCGCCAGCCGGCGAGGCGTCACCGGGCGGGCGGCGTCAGCGATGGCGCCGGCGGGTGGTCGCAGCCCGAGCGAACAAGCGGGCGGGGCGGGCACCGGCCGCGCGGCGGCGCGGGCGGCGTCTCGGCGGCCGAAAGCGAGTGGTGGCAGGCGGCGAGGGGCAGCGGGCGGCGAAGGCCGGCGCGGCGGCGGGGCGGGCGAAGCTGCGTCGCGGCGAAGCGCGTGGCGGCGGCCGGCGGCGACGGCATGGCCATGGCGGCAGCGCCGGCCGGCCGCGGCGCGGCGAGAGGCGGCCGAAGCCGGCATGGGCGGCGGCGACCGTGTGGGTGGCCGGGCGGCAAAGCGCACCGCGTCGTGGCCGGGCGAAGCGGCAAATACGGGCGTGCGCGGCATGGCGAGGGCGGCCGGCGCAGCTGCCCGGCGGCAGCCGCTGCTGCGCACGCGGCCGGGCGGTGGCGAAGCCGGCGGCGCGCGGCGCTCGTGGCCGACGATCGGGCGGCGGCGGCAGGCGGGCCGCGGCGTGCTAAGTCTCGGCGCTGCCGGCGCGAGGAGACGAGGCGCAAGGCGCGAGCGCGAGCGCAGGGCGGCGGGCGGGCGCGCATGGCGGCCGCGCGGCGTGGGAGAGCGGAAGCGCTCATTGGGCCGTAGGGTTTTTGCCCGGGATAAATTCGTGTAGTACGGTGGGCCACGAATTTAAAAACTTAAATCGTGGGTAATTGGTGGCCCACAATTTAAATTTTTAAATTCGTGGGTAATTTTTAACTGCAATTTAAATATTTAAATTGTGGGTTACTTATTACGAATTTAAATGATTAAATTCGTGGGTTTCGTTTTGGCCCACGAATTTAATTAAAAACGTGGGTTTTATACAAACCGACGAATTTAAATAAATAAATTCGTGGGTTTTCTTTTGGGCCCACGAATTTAAAATACCCACAAATTTTTCCCTGATTCTTGTAGTGTGCACTATTCTGTGGACCGAGTCCACCGTGGACCAGAGCCGGGCCATGGACCCAGTCCATGGAATGAAGCGAGGTGGCAGTACAAGAAAGCGCCACGTGTCAGCTGATGTCATACTGACGCATTAAAACGAGTTTTCAGTTGAAAAATAATTATATTAATTCGGTTTATTCTTTTTAATATATTTGCAAACTTTGAAAGGTAATAATTTTTGCATTTTAACCCCGATTGAGGTGATTCCGGTCTCTAAAAATTTGTAAAATTGTGCGCTTTTTAATGGTGAATTTTATTTGAATTTTTAAGGTTATATAGTCTACTGTTTTGGTTATTTATTATATATATGATTTTTACGCATAGACGCAAATTTGCTGGGAAGTTTCGAGGAAGAGTTCGTCGCTCAAGATCAAGCTTCGGAACACAACCAGCAACTCTTCGAAGGCAAGTGATGCTTTGACCATTTTGATCCCAGTTTTTAAAATATATTTTGCTTGAAATTATGCATACTAAGTTAATTAAAAATGGATTTAAATTAATTTGGGTAATGTAGCTAATCAACCCATATTGTTATTACCACCTTGAAATTATTATTTGTTTGCCCTGAAATCATTGTTACCCTAAGATTATTTATACTTGTTGGATATTAATATGATGCCAACACAGGAGGCTAGACCGTGATTAGATGCTTAGCCCTGCAGCGTGTCATGAATGATCTTTCAGAAAATGCCACAATAGTGATTAATGAAATATTGAAGATATTTTAAAAATGGTGTGGTGATGCGATGTGACGAAATCGAAGTACTGAAATCTGTGTGGTTCTGTACCGATGTTAAATTATTATTGGCATGTGTTGCACAATAATCAACTGGGTGGGAATATGATTTAGACTGGGGCAAGTAGTAGGAGGCTTTGTGCCAGGTGGGCCTATGTGGCAATGGGTTGATGAGGGTTGTGAGTCTGTGTGCCACATTGGGCTGTGTGCCACTGTTGAGTGATGAAAGTCTTGCCTTGGTCAGCTAAGGACTTCACCTTGCAAGTCTTTGAACTGAGTCAACCGTACAACCACATGTCAGGTACGGGATAGACCTAGTTGATTAGGGTTCTGATATCTTTCCTCTGAAACCTCGGGGTGACAGTACATGGGGGTGTATTTGTGTGGGGGAGCATACCTGTGCTACGGCTTGGTGCCCATCCAACTGTGTTAGCATGTTCTATACTTCGGATCTGTGTGAGGGGAGTGATAGCGAAGGCAATACCGAAGAGGTTCATTGGTTAAGATAGAGGTTTCTGAAAGGCTTTGTTACGGGCAATCACCTGTGTGGTGAGCGGCTGTATCTTGTGGGTAAAGTGTACAACCTCTGCAGAGTGTCAAATCTATTCGAATAGCTTTGTCCGCGGTATTGGGCATTGCTCGGGGATTACAGTCAAGGGTTTGATCTTCAAAAATAAAATGTGGAAAGGGTGGCTGTGTGCCAGTGTCAAGAATAATCTAATTAAGGCTGTGTGCCAAGTTTGCGGAGAAAAACTGTTTAAAGAACTTAGTACTATTATTAACTGTTTCACCGCTTTTAATCTAAGTAAGATATGGGTTTAAAAATATTGTTTGATGCAAATGAACCAAGTAAGCCAATTCTTTGGATTAAGTCTTGCATATAGTAATAGTACTGCATTCTGTGCATTACTTGTTGAGTACCTTGAGTACTCACCCCTCCTTGCCTATTAACGCAACATCAGTGGAGGAGTCTATGCCAGCATGGGAGGAGGAGTACATCGAAGAGCCGAACAATTAGGGGGCAAGCCCAGTCGGTTGCTTTCCGCTGTCATCTTTTATTACTCTGATAATGTAAGCCCTGCATGGCTGATCTTATGTAAGGAGACCATAAGGTAGTACAATTCAGTCTATATAAATGTTTGCACTACTTATTATTGTATCGCTGTAATGTCTGTGATGTTCAACCCTGTAAGGACTGTGGTGTGCCAGCCATGATCATGGATCGCACAGATTACACCTAGGGTCGGATTCTCGATCGGTCCCGACAATATCGCCAGGATATGGAGCGATCGCCCCAATTAGAGGCGATCGCCCCTATGTAGGGCGATAGGTGCACCCAGCCGTTAATGCCGGCCTCTCCGACCATTATGGCCGATGGTGTGTTGTCACGTCGTGTGAGAAAGTCAAAGCGATGACAGCACAATTAATAAAACATACATGGATGTTCACAATTTGAAGTGATAAGGCACTCATGTTACTAACTCAGACAGTTATACAATATGGTGTTTAACGTAAAGGCATTACAAAAATACATCTGTACAACAAGTCCATCATGGCCACGCTTCCTGATCTAGCCCGTGGGGTACATGAGTGGCGACGGCGGACGGACGTCCCTCCTAGGCCGACCCTACGGCGCAGGGGTAGAGTGGTGTGGCGGCGACCCGGGCGTGTCCTAGGGCGGTGCTCCCGAGAGATGAGAGGGGGCGAGGTAGTCGGTCGACAGGTACTGCTCCAGGTCGAACTAGATGTCTGCAAGGTCGTCGACACCACCCTGGGGTCCTGGTGGGGTGTGAGACAAAGGGGAGCCTCCTCAGCCCACTGTCCCCACTGCTGCTGCATGGGAGCATAACGAGGAACCGCCGGGGTAGGGTGAGACAACGAAGGAGCCTCCTCAGCCCACTGTCCCCACTGCTACTGTGTGGGGGTGTAATGAGGAACCGCCGGGGTAGGGCGAGGTGCTGGCCCACGGGGACGTGGTGCGCTACATCCGTTGACGTCTCCGTGCCCCCGGCAGGTGGCCAGACGAACCAACCGCCTCGCCCTATTGATGAATTGCTTGTAAGATGCCTCAATCTCAGCGGTGGTCATCTGTAT
Source organism: Otatea glauca (assembly GCA_036346275.1). Classification (NCBI taxonomy): domain Eukaryota; kingdom Viridiplantae; phylum Streptophyta; class Magnoliopsida; order Poales; family Poaceae; genus Otatea; species Otatea glauca. The sequence continues at coordinate 5,752 of JAYEVK010000281.1, read as the reverse complement.
GCCCGCCCGAACGTGCGCTAGCATGGACGTAGCCTCCACATCCACCTCCCCTGCGAGATGTGCCTGCATGTAAAGCCGGATTGATATTAAGTAATTTACATGAAAAAGACGTACACATGTAGCTTCGATTGTAACACTTACCGCGTAGCTATCCCTCTGGGATATCTGTGAAGGGTACGTGTCCGTCACCGATGCCTGTCGTGCGACATACGGTGCTGGTGTGTACCTCACCCTGAGGCGAGCCCGCAAGGCAAACCACACCATGTACTCATCGTACATGTCACGGTCGTACGCCCGGGTTTCGTTGAGCCTCTCGTCGAGTGCGGCGTCCCACTGCACCACCCATGGCAGCATGCGGTGCGCGAACTGAGTGCCCACTGCAGCACCCATCCAGGTCATCCTGCAATGCAACAACAGGAAATACATACAACATTCATGTCAGGGATCGGTACCCTCGCCACGTGTAAGCATCCCCCTGGGGCCTCGTGGCGGCTTTCCGTGGGTTTGGGGCTCATCTCTGACCTGGGAGGTGCTCTCCCGATGCTCGGGCTCAGGACCAACGAGCTCGGGCACAGGAGCAAGGGCAGGCATCATCCACCTCGACCTCGACGCCTCGATCTCAACACCTCCACGACCTTCATAGAAAAAGACATATGTAACATTTTATTTATCTCGTGTAAAAACTCTCTCCTGCGTGGGAATCAGCGCTCTACCTGCCCCTGCGTAGGAACTAGGGTTCAACAACTCCTGTCAAGCTCTCAGCAGCTCCCGTCAGGCTCTCAACAGCTCCCGTCAAGCTCTCAACAGCTCCCGTCAAACTCTCAACGGCTATTGACATCTCTCATCAGCACCCGTCAACTCGCCACGGGCTCCTAACGTCAGCCTCGGGACTAAGCAGCAAGGCTCCCGGAGGGCAACGAAAGCAACAGGTCGCCCCGACCAAAAAAGAAGGAAGGAAAAAGAAAACAACGCCACGGCACACGCCAAGGAGAACAACACCGCAGAGCGACCCTTGGCTCAGGCCCTGTTTGTACCCTCTCGCAGAACCGCATACACACCTTTCACTTCAGGGCAAGACTGGAGTAGAGCTATTACCCGACCCCAGGGGCTCAAACCAGTATAAACCTCGTGTTCGGTGTCTCTTCCCCGACGATCTTCCCGCGACGCTAGGTGCCTCCGAACGAGCATGACTTCGGGCCCCACTCCCGAACGATCTCCTTGCATCCCCCATTCTATAGTTGATGGTCCCGATCGTCGACAGCTGGCACCCACCGTGGGGCCCAAGTTTCACTCGTTCAGAGTTATCTGCTCCAGCGTCGTTGGCACCTTCGGCTTCCACGACGACATGTCATGATCAGCAAGGCCGGACTCTGTCGACGGTCCCGAGTGTGAAGGATTCACCTCCATGTTCTCGCCTTCGCCGCTACCGCGCGAACGCCTGGCCTTCATGGCCGGTAGCCGCGAGGCGAGCGCAGGGACGAGTGGTGGTGGCCTAGAATCCCTGGAGGAGGTGCGTCGATTGGTCCAGGTGCCATCAACCAGGCCATCACCACCCTCCGACGGGAGGGGCACGAAGGGCTCCGCACCTCGTCCGGGCACCGCAGCCCAACTCACCTGGACGATCCCAGCCGGGAATGTTTGCGGGCCATCGCCCGGGTCATGGCTGATCCTACCCTGGCGGGGTCGGCTTTCTTTCGCCGGCCCCTTGTTGAGGAGCTTGGCAGGGCGGCCGATGAGGTCATGCCCTCGCAGTAGGAACGGCACCGGCCCCCCGAGCCTCGCTCCCTAAAAAGCGACGGCAGTTCATCGCACGGCCACCGTCAATTTTGTCGACCGACTCCATAACCGCTGGTCCGAAGCCCGCCACAGCCGTCCCCGCCTCACCGGGACCCAGGACCGGCAGAGCGGCGATAGCGCTCGCTCAAGTAGCGACGCTTCTGGAGGCCTATCTCCGGATATTCTGCCCAGGCGTCATAAGGTTCGCGATCAACATCGTCCTGACGACGCCCTCCTTAATCGCCAGGACCGTCGCGGGGTGCGCCGTCGGCTCGGGTTCGATCACCTCACCAATGACGACTCCGACCATAGCAGCGGTGACAGCGCTGCCCCGATCTATGGCTGCCTAGCATACTCCGTCGGCCTACGTCGGGTATGCTGGCCAGCTCGGTTCAAGCCTGCCCCGATGGAGCGGTTCAACGGGACCAAGAATCCCGATGAATTTCTCTCGATTTACTCTACCGTGATCCTAGCGGCCGACGGGGATGAGGCTGTAATGGCCAACTACCTCCCTACCATCCTGAACGGCGTCGCTCGCACCTAGCTCTTTAACCAGGCCCCCGGCGCCTTCCGGTCATGGCGTCGGGTGCGAAGCGCCCTCCAATCAAACTTCTAGAGCTGCTACGAGCGCCCTGGACGAGAAAGGGACCTAGATCGCATCATCCAAGGCAAGGGCGAACATCTTCGCGACTGCGTTCGCCAGTTCACCAGCACAAGAAACTCAATCCTGAACATCTCAGGCGAGGTCGTCGTCAAGGCCTTCAAGTTCGGCGTCTAGGACAAGCGCCTCACCGAGGACCTGGAGATCACCGCCAACCTCAATGTCCGCAGATTGTTCCGAATGGCGGAGCGTTACGCAGATGCGGACGATGTCGTCTGTTGGAAACGTGACTATGACCAGGGCAAGCTCGCCGCGATCCTCGCGAGGTCGGCCGCGTCGCACTGTGGATGCCGCCCTGCACTACGCAACAAGAAGCGAGGGCAAGGTCGCCGCGATGGTGGCGGCGAGCTACGCGTGGTCGCCACAGCGGACGCCGGGCGTGAGGTGATGGAGGTGCGGCAACCCGACCGCAATGAGCCTTGGCCTCAGCGCGATCAGCCGTGACATCCGCAAGCGCACGTCAACCCCAACAAGGGCTACGTCGCAGCGCGCCACAGTAGGGACACCAGCGGGCTGACCTCCAGCGGGGCGTCGCCCGACCTCACGCCAACGAGGCTAGGTCCGGGTACGACCCTGACAAGTTTTGCCCGTTCCACAGAGCCCACGGCCATGACCGCGAGCCGCGGAATGTGGCGAGCCAAGATGGACGCTTCACGACGCATGGAGAGATGCCCACGCCCTCGAAAGGGGATGAGCCCCGACGGGATGGTGGCCCGAGGGCCCACGGGGCCTCGACCGCAACCAATTCCGAGATAGCGATCGCCGCGTCGACATGATCTTCGGTGGTTCATCCGCATACCAATCCCGGCGTGAGCTCAAAAATGCCGCGCGTACCGTATATCAAGCTTCGGCCGAGAAGCCCGACGACTAGCCTTGTAAATGGCTTGGTGTTCCGATCACCTTCTCCCGGGACGATGCTCCCCCGGGAATGTCCAAGGACCTTAAGACCACCTTGGTCGTGGCCCCGACCTTGAGCAACACCGTGGTCGGGAGGGTTATGGTTGATGGAGGGTGCTCCCTCAACCTACTCTTGGCTAGCACGCTGGACCGGATGCAGATTCCCCGGTTGAAGATCAGGAGCATAGCGGTCCCCTTCTTCGCATTGTCTTGAAGTTCAACCACTCCGCCAGCAGTGGTTACGCCCGTCACCTTCGGCGACTTCGGCAAACTTCCAGACCGAGCTAATCACTTGGTGGTGGGCGGGGATCTCCTACAACGCCATCCCCAGCGGCCGCTTTGATCAAATTCATGGCGGCGAACCATTACGGCCACCGTTGCATGAAGCTCTCTGGGCCCCGGGGTGTCATAACCGTTCGTGCTGACCTCAAAGTGGTGCACTACACCGAGGAGATCCTCGCGACAGGCATGTTCTCACGTAGGCCCCGAGTAACGCCTAAAGGACGCGGTTTCGGAAGGCGGTGATCCAACCCAGCGGCCCGACTCAGGCCATCCACTCGAAGAATGCGACCCGACAAGCGCGTCCACTCCGCCTTGGCTCGACCAAAATAGGAGCTCGAGCTTGTCACCTTCCTCTGCGCCAATAAGAGCATATTAATGTGGGAACCGACAGACATGCCGGGGGTCCCGAGGGAGGTGATCGAGCACAAATTGCAGACAAGGCCTGGCTGCAGGCCCGTACGCTAGAAGCTACGACGTTTTTACCCCAAGAAGGTGGCAATAATCAGGGAACATCTCGACCAGCTCCTGAAGGCCAGTTTCATTCGTGAGATTAATTGCTCCAAATGACTGGCCAACCCGGTGATCATGCAAATGAAAGGCGGGAAGTGGAGGATGTGTGTCAACCACACGGGTTTGAATTCGACGTGCCCGAAGGATAACTTTCCTCTTCCGCGCATAGACCAGATCGTGGACTCCACCGCCAACGCTAAGATGCTAAGTTTCCTCGACGCCTACTTTGGCTACCATCAGATCAAGCTCACGGCAGGCGACGAGGACAAGACGGCCTTCATCACGTCGTTCGGAACGTTCTGCTTCACCACTATGTAGTTCGGCCTCCGTAACGCGGGGGCGATGTTCCAGCGGCTGATGTTCAGGACCTTCGACCCCTAGATCGGGTGGAATCTCGAGGTCTATGTCGATGACATCATCGTCAAGAGCTCTTCTAAAGCCGACCACGTCGATGATCTCACGGAGACCTTCGCCAACCTGAACAGGCAGGGAATCAAGCTCAACCCTGAGAAGTGTGTCTTCGGTGCGACCACGGGCAAGGTACTTGGCTACATGATCGGGGGCTCGGGGGTAGGCGCAAATCCAGAGAAGATCGAGGCGATTGAGAGAATGGCCGCCCCGACGTCAACGAAATAGGTTCAATGCCTTGTCGACCGCGTGGCCGCCCTCAGCCGGTTCATCTCAAGGCTCAGGGAGTGCGGTCTGCCGTTCTTCAAGGCCCTACGCCAACATCGGGGTTTCGAGTGGACCCTAGAAGCCCAGCGGTCCTTCGACGAGCTGAAATCGTATCTCTCGAGCCTCTCGCTGCTCACGACCCCGCAATCGAGGGAGGCACTGCTGCTCTACCTCGCGGCAGACAGCACAAGATCGGCCCGTTGGTGGCGAATCGGGATGGTTGGCGCGAGCCAATCTACTACATCGCTGAAGTGCATCATGGGCCAAGGAGGCTACCCTGTGTCCGAAGCTACTCACGCTTCTTCATGGCCTCGCGCAAACTCCAAAGATACTTTCTGTGCACGCGCGAAGTCATCCGGCGGGTTCCGCTCGACGAGATCCTGAAGAACCCAAAAGCAGGAAGCCGCATCGCCAAATGGGCTATAGAGTTAGCCGAATTCGACATTCGGTTTGTGGCACGCTCCACCATCAAGTCGCAGGCGCTCGCCGACTTCGTGGTCGAGCAGACGGCGGAGCCCGCCCCTGAACCCGAGGTCAAGGAAGAAGGTCCCTGGACCATGTTCTTCGACGGTTCAAGGTCGTTTAAGCACTCGGGGGCTGGCGTCCTCATTATCACCCCTCAGGGAGATCATCTGAAGTATGTAATTTGCTTCGGCTTTCCTGCGACCAACAATGTCACGGAGTACAAGGCCCTCTTGGCCGGCCTTCGAGCATGCAAATGGCTGGGTGTGCGCCGGCTGGTCATGAGGGGAGATTCTCAACTTGTCATCAACCAGTACAACAATGACTACCAATGCTCAGAGCCTTCAATGGCGAAGTACCTCGCCGAGGTACGCAAGATGGAGAAGTGGTTTAAGAACCTTGAGATCGAGTACATTCCCAGGAAGGACAACTCTAGTTCCGATCTCCTGTCCAAGCTCGGGTCATCCGACGAAGAAATCCCGTCGGACG
>JAYEVK010000110.1:0-172526 GCA_036346275.1 Otatea glauca | reverse complement strand
AAGGCACTCGGACGCCGGAACCTCGCGGAGGCATCCGTCGTCCTGCCGACTAAGCTGGCGTCCGGCTACGGCGTTAAGCGAGCACTCGGGCATCGGAACCTCGCGGAGGCATCCGTGCGTCCTTGCCGACCAAGGCACTCGGACATCGGAACCTCGCGGAGCATCGGTCGTCCTTGCCGACTAAGCGGCGTCCGGCTCTGACGTTAAGCGAGCACTCGGACACGGAACCTCGCGGAGGCATCCGTGCGTCGCTCTGCCGACCAAGGCACTCGGGCACTAAAACTTCCAAGAGCACCGCTCATCCTTGCCGACCAAAACGCAGGCTAACTCTGGCCAAAGCAGCGCAAAGGAAGATTTCTTGAGAACAAACCGCGAGTTCGCACGTCCAGACCACTCGGAAACCGATCGCGAACTTTCTAGCGCGGTGATCAAAGCGAACAAGAGAAGCTAACTCCTTCATGAAGTCATTCATAGAGAAAAAAGATTTCATTAAAAGCGTGAGTTCAAAACTTTACCCACTTTACATGAGGCACACATAAGACTCTCTATCTACACCCGGACTCCTAAAAACTCCCTCGACAACGCCGGCGGTAGGCCCTTGCACAGCGATGGGGCGGACAGAGTCGGTGAACTGAGTCGTTGGAGATGACTCTTTAGTAGGCCCTTGCCGTCGTCGTCAAGTGCTGAAGCCACTGACAGCGGAATGGCATGCATGCTGCTGCTCCGTTGACTTCGGCGGCGGCGCGCCTCTCACCAATGTCAGCGCCCTCGCGCCATTGCCTCTAGGAGGCCCCCTTGCCTCAAGCCTCGGGACTGCTGAAGTAGCGCGTCAGCGGCGACAACGTCGCGAGCTACTTCTTCTCTCTTTGGGAGTTCGACTATCGCTGATCATATTCAACCCAAAGCTCGTTCAAAGGTCTTCCTCTTCCACCACGATGTCATCACGGCCCGAAGACTAAAGGGTGTCTTGAACACATTTCAAGAAGGAAAGAGTCTCGTCTAAAGTATGCCGCTCGAGCAACCGTGGCGCCCTTATATACCCATTCGAAGGAAGATCAAATGACTCGGGAATAAATCTTGCGCGAGGAAAGCGGCGCCCTGCCGGAACAAAGCGGTCAAGAAGGCGAGCGAGCAAAAACACACCTAGCGTGCGCGCGCGCTAACAAAGCAATTAAGAGGCTCCGGCGGTTCGCATACCTCGAGGCGTAATCCGGGCGGGGCGTCGGATGCGTTGAGAACACGCCGGCAAAAAGCTGGTAGGCCCGTTGGCCCACCTGGTTGAGCGGATCGATCAAGCTCAACCCCCAACCGAGTCTGCGAACTTGATTGGAGGTTGGGGGCTCTTGGCGAATACTCATAAAGCAGGTGCACCAGCGGCCCAATTGCAACAAGCAAAGCCCGGGCGACAAGCGGCGGCCTCGAATCGGCCCGGCCTAAGCGGGCCGTCCGGGCTGCTACCCAAATGCCTCGAGACCATTCGGGAGACCATTCCCGACCGGTCCCGACTCCGACTTCAGCGAGGTTCCCGACCCCGCGTGGGGCGAGATCCCCGACTCAGGCTGGCGGGGTTCCCGACCCCCTTGGCGAGGCCGGGATCCCCGACTCGACTTCAGCGGGGTTCCGGCCCCGCGGCGGGGCGGGATCGCGACTCCACTTCGAGCCGCGTGCTGCGCGCCGAGTCCGTGTCAACCTAAGGCCACATGCCCCGAGCGGTCATTAGTGGCGGCGAGGCGGTGGTCCCTTCCCAAACGGTTTGATAGGCTGCTGAAGCCCGTCTCTGTCCCATCAACGGCCACCCACGGTGCAGACACGCTCTCTCGAGGCGCTCCAACGTCACACGCGACTCGTCGGCACCCACATGGATCACGAGAAGCGGCTCGCCACTTCGGAGGATTACCTAACCGCTCGACCCGGCTAGACCACCGACCAGCGCATAGGCTCGTGATGGCGACCGGTCGGCGAGCAAGCGACTGTCGGCGGAGCGATTGGCGAACGGCGAGGCAAGCGAAGCCCTAAAGTAGCTTCGCTGGCGCCGCCAATTCTCGATGTAACTTGCCGCCTTCGTCTTGAATAAAGGAGGCAGAACCTCCTAACAGAGCGAGTAAGAGCTACAAGAGAGCTTTTCCTCTTCTTCCTCTTCTTCTTTTCTTCTCCTTACGAGAGCTAAGTTTAGATCATTCTAGTGTTAAGGCTCCACCTCTAAGCTTGTAAAAAACTCGGTGCGATCATCACTTTGATGAATACAACACCAGCGCCTGAGCTGGGTAGGACCTTGGCCGAACCAAGTATACATCTTGGACTCGAGTCTAACCATTCGAGGAGGCGAACGCGCAGCCCCTTAGACTTACAAATTTACTTGCCGGCGCTCGAAACGCCGACACCTTGCTTTATGCATGCACATTAGTTGAACCAAACCCATGGCAGACGTACCACGAGGTAATTAATACTCCTTTTGACCTTCTGAATTATGGACATTGTGCTAGATTTTCTCATGTAAACACCGAACATAAAATTTGTGAAGCTAAGACATTTGTAAACAGTCCTGCAAACAAACTGTAATAGATTTTAGTCGCAAGCCCAAACTCTTGACAATCTAACCCACGCATGGGCATTACAAAATTGGTTATCTTATTAGCGGAGGTGTTTATTGGTGAAGCGGCAATTAACCATAAAATTTGCTCTAGAAATGATAGAGAAGATTGGATTTTGACAGAACTATAGATTGTGGCAATCATCTTGGTGAAGCATAACAAAGACCTGAGTTAGTAGGAATTAGGTGATAGAGATGTGGGTTTCGGATTTTTTTTCTATGGTAGTTAATTCTGATAAGAATTTTTCAGTTATAACTAAAGTTATATATAACTTTATTATTCCCCTGAGCACAGTGAGTTTGATTAAATATCCACCTTGCGAATTGTAAAGTCCAATATTTTATATTGTCCAAACTCTCAAGCAATATAAGCATGGAATGGTAATGGTAAACAAGTAAAGTTGCCCAAAATGGCTACTTGCAACAATAACAAACCTCAAGATTACAACAATCGATGCTCCACAACGAATATGAAAAGATTTTCACTCAGTTTTGTGTAGTACTGGCCATAAAAGAACAACAATACAATTGAGTAATTTTCTATATGTGCAATGATCAAAAACAAAATATTTCTTAAAAGCAATCCAGACATGATAAAAAAATTACCTTAAAGCAATCCAGAAATGGCTACTTGTAACAATAACAAGCCACAAGATTCCAACTGAGTAAGATTTTTGTAGTACTGCACACATAAAAGAACATTACAATTAAGCTCTTCAGGGTTCTCCAAACAATAAACATCAAAAGGCTGCATCTCACAAGACAGTAAAAGATCCAAACTATATTACCTTAAAACAATCCAGAAATGATAACGTCATCTAATAGATTGGTATGCTAGCAAAACATGACTTATCAAAACCGATGCCCCCCCCATAGGACAACAGATTCTGCTCAACCAATGTCCAAAAACATGACCCAGAACACAAAAAAAATCATTAAATATTTTATCCACCACTACAGATGCATAATTAATTGTAGGGCCCGTTCATGCGGTTTGACAACAAGTTGTACAATGGCTACTGCTAAACATCACTTCTTTGGTGGCGAGAGTGCAGTGTTCATGTCGGCATAGGACCAAGGGTCACGGAGAAGGCAAATGATGATGCAAAAACACAATATCTTGAAAACCATCGAGGTTCTCAATATATGGGTTATAGAGGGTAGCAAAGCAACAGAAACCCAGAAAAATAAATGCCCCAAAGAGAGGTCATTTTTTTAACCTGCCGAGGTAAACGGACAGTAAACTGCCGCATAAAGGGTGTGCATTCTGAAGGCTATATCTAAAGCACCTCTATAATGAAATCTTAGCTATCTCCTAGAATATGTAAAGCAATCATTAACAGTATCTTTATTATAAATTTCCTAAAAAATGCATTGTTATTTACTTATTTATTAAAATATTCATAAATTGGCATTGGTTCCATTCATCAGCTGTTTGACAACATTGTATCTGATTAATCATTTGTGTTCTAGTTGCATTGACCTGCAGTGGGGAAGTCTGGGCGTTGAGCACACTGTGCATGACACCAAACAATCATAATGAGGATGAAATAGAAAGCATCGGTTCATTAATTTCGTAATGTGTTAGGTTAGGTGGCAACACAAAATCAGGAAATGATAAGCATGTACACTGAGAGTACATGACGAGAAATTATACAACTTACAGGAGGAATTAGTGTGGCTGGATGCAGATTAATTTGCAGATGCCAATGAAGTAGAACAGTTGTGCTGTGGAAGACGCATCATGCTTGTCATCTTCTACCACCTCAGGACGAGACGCTGTTTAAGACTCGTCACTTTCTTCATAGATTTCAAATAAACAGATTTAAAAAATTAACAATCACAATAAAAGCTGTGCGGTTAGTAATGGAGTAGTGTGGGGCTGAAAACAAAAACAGTCTCGTCTCACTTTAAAAATTGTGTTTTTCACTTTTTGGGAAAGCGCAGAGGTACTTTCCAAGAACAAATTGTCGATTCCTGCTCAGATCAAAACGTCCACAATTTGTGATTAAGAAATACACCATCTAGTTGTTAAAAAAATTAATTATTTGTTAATCACACACTATTCGCTGTCAGAACAGTGTTCGATTCAAATGTTCCTCCATTGATTTAATTTGGTTGTTGTTTGCACCAAAATTTGGCAAACTTGGTCAAAATCGGCAATAAAGTCAAAAATACGGAATTAACGGACAGGATTGGAAAGATTTGAAAGTAATTGGTAACAGCAAGATCTTTTAAGAAAACAACCGTCAAGATAAGGCCATCTGAATCGAGGACTTGAAGCGTGTTGTAAAAGGATCGATTGGCGATAGGTATAAAAAAGAATTGAAGCAAAGCTGCGGAAGGGCCATCACATACAAACAACCAGCTTTACTTTTCATCTATTTTTCACTGCCGACTAGGAGTAGTTCTTGTAATTTAGCCTTTGTAATCGATCTTGATCAATAAAGTTAGCATCGCGATTGTTGATCTTCGTCAATTCGCCCCGGTTCGATTTATTACGATTTTGTTGCGCGCCGCCTTCTTGAAATCGATCGCGCTTTATCCTCGATTAGCCTTAATCGGCTAATTAGATTTACCTTATTACTTTGATCTTGATCGGCTTCAAGCTGATTGAGTCTAAGCCGATTGATCTTGACGATCGGCAGGTGAATTTTATTGTTTTTACCTTGTCGATTACTGGTCAAATCGGTAGCGCGCTCTGAACCGGTGTTAAATGCGGTGTCTTCTTGTCGTGAAACCCTACATCAAGTTTTTGGCGTAACACACTCTTAAATGCGCTGGTGGGACAATGTCTACGTCGAGGAAGTCGATTCCAAATGCGATCTCAACACGAAGCTATAATCGTCCCAACAATGGGCGATTTAACATGAACAACGTCAAGAGATTGAAGATCGGAAAGCGCGTTAGAAGAGATGATGCTAAATTGCTGCCAAAAGACTAGGCGTGGCGTTACAAATCCGCCCTACTGAAGCGGTCAATACACAGGAACAGCAGTGCGGCGAAAGCGATAAGTCGATATCTACCGCTCGGGCGAATTATCGGCTATGATTAACCAATCATGCACCATGCTTTAATAAACCAATCATCGGCTCGTAGCGACTCTTAAGCCGATGATAGCAAATAGCGTTAAATCTATAGCCGAGTTAGCCTCGTCGTGAAGCTTTGCATGACCCACTACAAGCTCGCTAAATTATCCTGTTTTTGATGTCGCCAAAAACACGCGAGCACACGGCCGATCCTAAACCGCCGGCTATGACCTCACCTAACCTCCGCGATGATGCCCACACAACCTACGGTCATATTGCCTAGGGATCCTCGGTCAAGTGGGGTGAGCCATTACAGCGCCTATCTGGCCGCTAAGTATGATCCATCCATCAATCTTCCACCGTCGGCTCCTTTTTACGCTTTTCCCCAATCGGTTTCGCGGTAGATTGGCTCGAAAGATATCCCCAAGAACCTAACACCTTAGAAACCGGGTCCACACAGTAGTAACATACTGAACCGTTTATCCGGTGCGGAACCACAAATTAGGCATAATCGGCGATCGGTATAATCGAATCTGGATGGCACGGCGCATAATTAGCAACGAGCTTGCACTCGGGGCGAGGATCTGATTATGATCGACATTATCAAGGGCTCTTTGTGCGATGGCGATAATGCCAATTAGGCCGATCGGTCTGCCACCATTTGAGGATCGATTTGGCATACAACCAAAAGGAAAAGTGATCGGCTATAGAAAGCGTACCGATTACATAGATCGTATGCCTTACCCTCATAATTTTAGAGTCCGAACTTTGCCAAATTCTCGGGGATGATTCCATCACCACCTGGAGCATGTCGGACGCTTTATCGCGCAATGCGGTGAAGCACCCAATCCAGCAGGCTTAAAATTAGGTTGTTCCCATTGTCCTTATCCGGGCGGCATTTACTTGGTTTACTTGTTTACCTCGAATTCGGTCCATTTATGGAGCGATTTGAAAGCCGATTTCATGAGTATTTCTTTTGAGCGGTTTGGAGCTTAGAATTTGATTTGAGTTCGTGCCAAAAGTTTGGGGAATCGATGACGGATTACATCAAGAGGTTTAGAGAAATCGAGAATCGGTGTTTTAGCGTTCGTTACGACAATCAACTCGCCGATTTAGCATTTCAGGTTTGATTCCCCTCTTAGGGAGAAATTTGGCGAGCGGAATTCACCGACCTTAGCCACTTATTGCATCGCGTGTCGGCTCAAGAAAGCCGATTCACTAACAAAAAGGTGTTTAATGATAGATTTAAAAATAGTAAAGAAAAGGATAAGGCTAAGGTCAATATGGTTGAATATTGTCCTAGTGATTCGTCGGAAAGCGAGAAGCGAAATAAACATAGCCAGAATGGGTACAAGGATCCAAAAATCCTTAGTACATTTCTTGGCCAAAGCCGACTAGGAACAAATCGGAGGTCAAATACTCTTTCGATGTTTCCAAGTGCGATCGTATTTTGATTTACTACGCAAGAAAAGATAATCCGATTGGGAGGGACATGTGATACCGTCGCGATGAGATCAAAAAGCGCGGTATTGCAAGTGGCATCATTCTTATTCACATAACACTAATGATTGCGCAATATCTTCGTCAGCGGATCGATGCGCTATTGAAGATGGTCGGTTGAAGTTTGCGATGAGCCGACCATGCGGTGGATGTCGATCCGTTTTCTATCAATATGGTGCATTACTCGGCTAAAGGAAAAGAGCCGATGCAAGACGAGCAGAAAAAAGATCGACAAGTCGACTTACAATCAAGCTCGGACGGCGGCCAGACACTGAAGATTACCATCGGCTCCTTACAAATAGAAGCCGATCGAGAAGGAAAAAAATTCAAGGACCATTAAACCCAAGGGGAATCCCCAAGTGGGTAAATGGTATGTCGGGACCCGAATTTGCAAATCCGGACCCTCTGTGTATACCGCACTAGTCCAGGATCACGCTAGTGCACACAGGCTCAACATAGATGCTATCATAGTCACACACAGCGAAATATAGCATAAACTTCATTAATTAATAATAACTGTTGTCTTACATGAATAATGCCTCATAGGGCTTAAAAGAGTATCAATGAGAAGCGGCGGAAATAGAATAAGCGCGATGGCGCTCGATTCGCCACGAGCAATGCGAGCTCGGACCCTAAGCATTCGCATCAAATAATCCTCATCCATGGTAGCGTAGATTCTTCCTCTTGAAGTTGTTGTTGATGGGGTGAGTACATAAAGCACTCAACAAGTTGTGCAAAATAATGCAAGTCTAATATTCTATATGTTTGGCTTAATCCAAAGGAATGGCTAGTAAGGGTATTTTGCAATAAAGCGACATTTAACAAGAATACAATAAATAGATTGGAAGCGATAAAACAAATCGATAATTAATAAATTCGGTATTTAAAATACACCAAGTTTCCAATCCTAAATTAATTTTCCACTTTCCATGGCACCTTGCCATCCCAACAAGTTTTGTTTAACAAAAGTCTAACCCTTAGCTGTAATTCCGAGCATTGCTCAATACCGTGAACGGCTATTCGAATAGATTGTACACTCTGCGGAGGTTATGCACTTTACCCACACGATACAACCAAACACCACCAAGGCGAGTGATCATAACAAAGCCTTTACAATGCTACACCTAGACCCGATCTTTGCTCGCTAAGGTTTCAACATGAAGGGTTAAACCACCACAACAGGGCCCCCTCTTGCGCCATGTGAGTTAAGCGTAACCGGGACTCACTATTCACCACAGCGATCAAAATCTAGGTTTCACAAATTATTCACTAAGTTTGTCCCATTCGGACATGTGGTTGCAAGAGACTCGGGTCAAAGGCTTGCAAGGTTAAGTCCTTAAGGTGATTAAGGCAAGACTTCCACATACCCACCAAACTGGCCCACCTTAGCTGCTTGCCCTTGCCACTTGCCTCAATCTAAAATCATTACCACCCGGTTGATTACCAAGCACCACATGCCATCAACATTTCAATCCCGATGTGTGACCTCCTCGCCACGACAACTTGATATCATTGTGTGACAACACATGACACCAATTCATAAACATTGTTCCATATTCCATTAGTCAAGATTAAGTATCGACATTCGGACACATGTGATGACGTGGCATGGCTAAGCAATCTATGACGATCTAACTAGCCCATGTTGATTATCAACTATAATTCCACATCCTAGGGTGACAAATAGATCATGGCATACAATTGACAAGGTATGGTTTAATTCAAATAGGCATATTATCTAATTCCCAAATTAATTGAAATCATTTATACACATAAAATATCATGCATAAAGTTTAAAAGACAAAATAGTAATTTGGTGAAAATTAGGTGCAACATGATCAAAGCACAACTTGCCTTGGGTAGGTGCTGGTCTTGATCTGAGCTTGGGTCTTGGGCGGCGAATCTTCTTAGGATCACCGAGCGGTTCAACGTCTACGCTAAGCGATGCCAAAATAGCAAATAAACACCAAACCAGAAACAACAAACTCCAAAAATAAAATAAAATTCACCAATAAATAGATCTTGATTTTACAAATTTTTAGAAATTTGAAACACTCAAATCAGAGTTAAAATGCAAAAGATATAGCCTTTTGAAGTTTGAATAAATCTGAAAATACAGAAAATAGAATTTCGATTTTTAGAATTATTTTCTATTGGAAAAGATTTTATTGCGCATGCGGCGTCAGCCACTGACTCGGACCAATCGGCGCCGACGACCGTCGCTTTAGTCCATGGACTCGGTCCACGGAACCGCCTCACAGTCCCACCGTGGGCCGCGGCCCACGGCGCCTCTCGCACCACGCTTGAAACACGCGGCGGCGCGTGTCGATTAGTCTGCGGCGCGCGTGTCTGCCGATGCTCGACCGCGCGCGCATCTGCGCGACGATCGGCGGCTAACGCTCTCTGCACCGCGGCGCGATCTCACGAACAACCACGATCCAGCGGTCACGCTTACGGTTTTCTGCGAGCGAAGCGGCGTGGCTCGTCTGGATGGTCGGCTGGAGATCCGGCGGTGTCGCAGCTCCAGCTGCTGCGATGTCGCGGCGGCGCTGAGTTCGGAGCGAGGCGGCGGCGACCCGAGCGGCGTTACGGCTCTGCCGCGACGAAGAGTAGCTGCTCGGTGCGGCTCGGCGTGGCGAACCAGCTGGAACCCACGTCGAGCGGCGGCAGCGGCGGGCAGCGAGAAGCGGCGGCGGCGCTAGAAAACTGGCGAGCTCTCGGGCTAGCGGCGGTGACTCAGCGGCGAAGGCTAGCATGGCGGATGCGCTCGGGATGAGGAACCTCGGTGTGCGGGCTGCGGCTTTTATAGCCTCGGCATGCGCTAAAGCGGCAACCCTAAATCACGCGCGGCGGCGGCAAGCGGCGGCAGTTCGAAACCGAATCGGAGGCGAAGGCGACAGTAATCCGATTTAACAAGCGGCGAGATTAGATCCGGTGATACGATCCGATCCGCTCTTTCCAAAATCAGCGGGCGAGATCTAAACTTACCAAAACAACGCGAAGCGATCCGACCGCTCGATCTCAATCCAGCGGCGGCGCTAGGGTTTCGCGAAAGAGGCGGCCGTCGATCTTCATCCAACGACCCGCAGCGGCGGCGCGCGGTGATCGGAGCCGCCGTCGATGGGCGCTACGCATACGATCTTGGGCTTGGCCCGATCTTATTCACTCGATTTTCAAAAGCTTTTGATTTAAAATAATTCCCGAAATTAGATTAATCTACTTTAAGCAATTAAAATATCGGGAAAAATCCAGAAAATTCTCATAAATACTTTGAGACATTACGAGCACAAATAAAATATTTTTGGTAAAACTTTATATTAACTTTATCTATATATATTTAGTTTTCACAAAGGTTCAATATACTTAATTAAATTCAATTCAATTAATTTACGGAAAAAAATCCAATAAATTGAAAAATCACCAAAAAAGCATATGGCGAAATTATAAGCCAAATTTTTGGGATGTTACAAACCTCCCCATTAGAGAATCTAGACCAGAGATTCAAGGTGACTAGGAAATAGGTTTAGAAATTCGACTTGAGATCCTCTTCACGCTCCCAGTTGCTTCATTCTCGAATGGTTGCTCCTTTGAACTCTGCCAAAAGCGAATCGACTTGGTCACAGTCTTGCGGTCCATAACATCCGGATTACGATTGGTTGCTCCTTGTAGGTCGAGATCTTTACGCAATTCAATCTCTCCCAAAGGCGTGCGCTCATTGGCACCGAAGACACTTCTTGGTGTGACACATGGAACACATCATGCCGCTTTGCTAGTGATTGCGACAATTCTAAGCGATAAGCAACCTCCCTCGGCGGCTCAAAATTTTGAGCGGTCCAACATATCTTGGGGCAAGCTTCCCTTTAACGTGGAACCTTTTAACTCCTTTCGGAGGGTAACCTAAGATATCTGAAATCATCGAGTTGAAGCTCAAATCACAGCGTCGATTATCGCATAACTTTTTGTCTTGATTGCGTGATTTTCAACTTTGTCTCTTATCATGGCAACTTGCTCTTGACTTCCTTGAGAATATTAGGGCCAAATATCATACGTTCCTGTCTCATTCCAATTCGGTGAAGTCGGCAGAGCACGACCATATAAAGCTTGAATGGCGACATCGCAAACTAGCACAGTGCTTGTTATTATAAGCGAACTCGCATATGGCAAACACTTATCCCATGATGTAGTATAGGCTAATGCACAAGCCCTTAGCATATCCTCGAATTTGATTTACCCTTTGTTTGACCATCGATCTGCGGATGATATCTTGTCTTTGAAGTTCAAGCAGCGTTCCCATAGCTTCATGCAATTTATCCCAAAATCTCGAGGTGAAGCGGGTACCTCTATCGACACTATTTTCTTTGGTACACCATGCAAACACGACTACGGCTATGTATAGATTACGCTAACCGGTCTCTAAGTAAGTGGTCTTGGTGGAATGAAGTGAGCAACTTTGGTCAATCGATCCACGATAACCCATATAGAATCATACCCATTTTGAGTTCTTGGCAATCCGTGGCGAAATCCATACGATTTCTTCCCACTTCCATTCAGGACTTTTAGCGGTTGTAGCAAACCCGCTGGTCTCGATGTATTGCCTTAACTCTCGGCATACATCGCACAAGGCAGCGTGCTCGGCGACTTGGCGCTTCATATTCGGCCACCAAAACCTCTCCTTTAAGTCTGGTACATCTTAGAGCTTCTGGATGAATTGAATACTTGGAATCATGAGCCTCTTCCAAAATCAAGCTGCTTAAGTTCTAGTCATTTGGCACACAAATCGACCCTTGAACCACATGGTACCTTGGTGCGTCCACGGTAAAATCCTTTGCTAATCCTTCATCCTTTTAGCCTTGATTCGGTTGACTTTCTCATCATCTTTTGTCCTTCCGATTTGATCTTGAGCATTGGCTTCACTTCCAAAGCAGCTAGGAATCCTTCTAAAACTACTTCCAATTTTAAATTTTGCAATTCTGCCTGATTCATTGTCCTTCTGCACCATCATATTATACGTAGCTCTTGCGACTTAAGGCATCGGCTACCATTTGCTTTTCCGGATGGTAATGAATTCCCATGTTATAATCCTTGATTAATTCCAACCATCTCCTTTGCCTCATATTGAGATCGATTGAGTGAAAATATATTTCAAACTCTTATGGTCGTATATATCTCACATCTATTTCCAATGAGATAATGGCGCCACAATTTCAAGGCATGCACCACGGCGACCAATTCCAAGTCATGCGTAGGATAATTTCCTTCATGCGGTCTTAAGCGCCTTGGCGCATATCGACCACTTTACCCTCTTGCATCAATCGCATCAAGACCTGTCTTGGCGCATCACGATATATATCAAGCTATTACGAACATTAAGCAAAACCAACACTGGGGCATTGTTAAGCGCTTCTTTAATTCCTCAAAACTCTTATCACAATCTGGCGTCCATGAAAATTTCTTTTCCTTTTTCAATAAGCTGAGTAAGAGGTCTAGCAATCGTCGAAAATCCTTCTATGAACCGCGATAATATCACTGCCATTCCCGAAAACTTGGACTTGAGTGATGGACTTTGGTTGCTCCCAATGCAACACTGCCTCCACTTTGCTTGGGTCGTGACAACTCCTTCTGCAGTCATGATATGGCCAGAAATTCCACCTTTTCCTTCCAAAAGTCGCATTCTTGAATTTAGCATACATTTATTGCTCACGCGACTTTTCCAACACTAGCCTCGGATGATTTGCGTGCTCTGCTTGGTCTTGAATATACCAAAATATCATCTATGAACACAACAACAAACTTGTCCAAGTATTCCATGAAAATCTTATTCATCAAGTTCATGAAATAAGTTGGCGCATTGGTCAATCAAAAGACATGACCGTGAACTCATAATGTCCGTATCTTGAAGAAAATGCGGTTTTGGAACATCTTCCGTCCGAATCTTTAGTTGATGATATCCGAACGAAGGTCTATCTTGGAAAACTCCAGCTCCTCTCAAGCTGGTCGAGCGGATCATCAATCCTTGCAGCGGATACTTATTCTTAATCGTCACTTCATTAAGTGCACGGTAATCAATACACATTCTAAGGCTTCCATCCTTTTCACGACAAACAAAACTGGCGCTCCCCATGGCGGCGAACTTGGTCTTATAAAACCTTTCTCTAATAACTCGTCGATCTGTTTCTTCATCTCTACTAACTCATGGTAGGCATCCGGTAAGGTCTTTTTGCTATTGGTCTTTGTGCAGGTACTAACTCAATGACAAACTCGATGTCACGGTGCAGCGGCATTCTGGCGGATCCTCTGGAAATACATCTGGATATTCTTTGACCAGCACGTCCTCAATCTTGTGGCTTTCATGCTATTAACCATTAATTGACCCTTGCGAGCGATGTAACTCGAATTCCACCTTTTCTCTGTAGGGCTCTCAATGGATACAACCCTTGACCACAATCCAATACAGTCTTATGCTTGGTTAACCAATCCATACCAAGGATAACATCTAAAACTTGGGCATCTAGAATAATTAAGTTAGCTAGGAACTCTACCCGTTAATTATCGACTTTACCCCAAACATCAATATTAGATCTTAACTTTCGGATCACGGGGCTTGAACTAGCATCACACACTTGAGATTTTCATGCTTAAACCATTTTTAGATGCAAAAGCTCGAGAGACAAATGAATGTGAAGCTCTGAATCAAATAATCTTTATTGCAGTCTTGAGTTTACCAAAACTTACCCAGTCTGACGTCGATGCTTCACAGGCTCCATCGGCGGTGATGTGGTTGACTCGCCTCGAATAGTAGCTTGAGGCGTCACTCCTGCTGTCCGGCTCCTCGATTCGCTCCGTCGCCGGTGCCTTAGCAGTGTCGTTCCAAGGTTGAAACGCCTTGGCGTGATTCCTCCTTTACGGGACATCTATTAGCATAATGCTGACTCATTGCAATCTAGCACCTTACGGCGGTGATTCTTGCACTCCCCTTGAGCATTGTTACCTTGGGCGGCGTCGATAACCTTGTCACGATGGTGCGGTGCGGTGTTCTTTGGCTTGTTAACGACTTGTGGTTGGAACCTAGCAAACTGTTGCGGGGTCATCCTCATTCGTAGGTGGTTAGGCGTCCACAGGTTAGTCATCAGCGTTTGCGATTTTCCCCAAGCTCCTTGCGCTTATCCTCGAAATCAAAGCCTTGTTTACCAATTCTTGGAAATCGGAAAAGTGTGGGTGTCATTACTTGCGACCACGAGTTTAGTCCTTTCATGAAGCGGGGTATCTAGCCTTGTCGTCGCTACATCTTGAGGAGCATAAGCGTGCTAAGCGTGTGAATTTGTTCAAGTAATCGACCACGGTTGGCCTCCTTGTTAAGCGCCACGAATTCTTCCTTTTTCAGTCCATCATTCCCTCAGTGCGTGAGTGCTGGCGAAAGGCCGTTGCGAACTCTTCCACGTGATTTCCATGGGTGCCTCATGAGTATACGAGTGGTTCTCCACCATTCTGCAATTGTTCCTCTAGGCGATGGGATGCGTAAAGAACCCTCTCATGCCCTTCACATTGTGTGATGTACAACTTCCTCTCAATGGTTCTCGACCAATCATCGCTTCCAAGGGTTGATGTTGCGAGAATGTTGGCGGTCGGGTCCTCATGAAGTCGACAACTTGGAGTAAGGGCGAGGCCCGCCATTGTTGTTACCTTTCGGTGAGGTTGTTGGCTGCGACCATATTGGTCATCTGCTGCATCATAGTCTGCATCAAGCGAGTTTGCGCGCGAAAAAGCTCCCAAGTTCTGCATATCCTTTGGCGGTGCTTGCTGCGGTGGTACTCCTTCATTGGGATTGTTGCTGAGTGTAGACCACTTCCGAAGCCCCATTATTCTGCAGTGTTCACCATCACCTTGATTGTTTCTTGGGTTAGGAAAGATAGATGTAGCATAGATAAGATGCAAGAATTTCTAAGGCGGAAGCAGGTTAAACCCAACTTAAATAATCTTTATTATTATTACTTGGTATGGTTGCTTACAATGCCTAAGGGCTTTGCAACACATCTTGCACACTTTCGACAAACAATTAGAACCAACTAAACATGCAACTTTAACGTCTACTAAAGGGTAAAGGCTAACTTAAAAGCGCGACTCAACACTCGAGTCTCAACACAACTCTAAGGTGACTCTCACTCATCCAGCCACCACTGGTGAGGCGTCCGGGGCATACAGGGTGGGTGGTGGCATGGTGCGAACCTATCTGGTGACCCTCTGCTGGCTCCTCGGGCTCCACTCACGCTCTTAGGGTCTTCTTCTTCTTCTTCTTGGCGACCTCATCCGGCTCTGGGCGACTTGGTCCGCTATTTCCTCGGCTACTGCAAGGCCTCCTCCAGCTCATGGATGACTCTGGCTGCTGCGTCGCGGGTCTTTTGAAGCTCCCGCTCTGCCACTCTCAACGCCTCACTGCTGTCTCTCGGTTCTTGCGCAGTGTCCCTCAAGTGATCCTCTGGCGGTGGCGAACTCGGCCAAGGTGTACTGCGAGCACTCTCCTTCCACGATCCGTCGTGGCCTTGCGCTTCGCCTTTGTCGGGTGAAGTCGAAATCTGTGTTCTGGCTCGTAGGCGTAGTCGTGGCGGATCCATCGTGAAACAAGTCTAGCGACCTCACGAACTCGACCTCGTAAGTGAACCTGCAGGCGGTGATGTGGATCGATGCAGTGGTCTCGTCGCACTCTCGGCGAAGATGATCGACTGCGAGAAGAACCCCGATGCACACGTTGGCGTTCGATTGCTTCCTCGGTGAGCGGACGATCAAAGCCTCAATCACTTGAAGAACTCTCCACGGCTCCATGGCATAGCCACCTGTCTTGACTCGAAGGATGAAAGATCGGCATCTATTCAAAACAAAATTTTGAATAAGATCTCCACTCAAGCAACAACGAAAAGAAGGTAATTTAGCAAGGATGAGAGTAGGAGGATGAGATAAGCCAAGAGTTTCATATTAGTCAATTTCTTGTTTTCTTTAGAAAATAATTTTGGACACTCTAAGAGATACCAACTACCTAGGGCCAAGACCTATAGTCGGTATGGCTCGATACCACCTCTGTCGGGACCGAATTTGCAAATCCGGACCCTCTGTATATACCGCACTAGTCGAGGATCACGCTAGTGCACAGGCTCAACATAGATGCTATCATAGTCACACACACGTGAAATATAGCATAAACTTCATTAATTAATAATAACTGTTGTCTTACATGAATAATGCCTCATAGGGCTTAAAAGAGTATCAATGAGAAGCGTGGAAATAGAATAAGCGGTGGCGCTCGATTCGCCACGAACAACCGCGAGACTCGGACCTAAGCATTCGCATCCAAATAATCCTCATCCATGGTAGCGTAGATTCTTCCTCTTACGAAGTTGTTGTTGATGGGGTGAGTACATAAAGCACTCAACAAGTTGTGCAAAATAATGCAAGTCTAATATTCTATATGTTTGGCTTAATCCAAAGGAATGGCTAGTAAGGATATTTTTGCAATAAAGCGACATTTAACAAGAATACAATAAATAGATTGGAAGCGATAAAACAAATCGATAATTAATAAATTCGGTATTTTTGAAATACACCAAGTTTCCAATCCTAAATTAATTTTCCACTTTCCATGGCACCTTGCCATCCCAACAAGTTTTGTTTAACAAAAGTCTAACCCTTAGCGTAATTCCCGAGCTTTGCTCAATCACAGTGAGCACGGCTATTCGAATAGATTGTACACTCTGCGGAGGTTATGCACTTTACCCACACGATACAACCAAACACCACCAAGGCGAGTGATCATAACAAAGCCTTTACAATGCTACACCTAGACCCGATCTTTGCTCGCTAAGGTTTCAACATCAAGGTTAAACCACCACAACAGGCCCCCTCTTGCGCCATGTGAGTTAAGCCGTAACCGGGACTCACTATTCACCACGCATCAAAATCTAGGTTTCACAAATTATTCACTAAGGTTGTCCCATTCCGGACATGTGGTTGCAAGAGACTCAGGTCAAAGGCTTGCAAGGTTAAGTCCTTAAGGTGATTAAGGCAAGACTTCCACATACCCACGCCAAACTGGCCCACCTTGGCACACTTGCCCTTGCCACTTGCCTCAATCTAAAATCATTACCACCCAGGTTGATTACCAAGCACCACATGCCATCAACATTTCAATCCCGATGTGTGACCTCCTCGCCCGACAACTTGATATCATTGTGTGACAACACATGACACACCAATTCATAAACATTGTTCCATATTCCATTAGTCAAGATTAAGTATCGACATTCGGACACATGTGATGGCGTGGCATGGCTAAGCAATCTATGACGATCTAACTAGCCCATGTTGATTATCAACTATAATTCCACATCCTAGGGTGACAAATAGATCATGGCATATAATTGACAAGGTATGGTTTAATTCAAATAGGCATATTATCTAATTCCCAGTTAATTGAAATCATTTATACACATAAAATATCATGCATAAAGTTTAAAAGACAAAATAGTAATTTGGTGAAAATTAGGTGCAACATGATCAAAGCACAACTTGCCTTGGAGTAGGTGCTGGTCTTGATCTGAGCTTGGGTCTTGGGCGGCGAATCTTCTTCCGGATCACCGGCGGTTCAACGTCTCACGCAACGATGCCAAAATAGCAAATAAACACCAAACCAGAGAGCAACAAACTCCAAAAATAAAATAAAATTCACCAATAAATAGATCTTGATTTTACAAATTTTTAGAAATTTGAAACACTCAAATCGAGTTAAAATGCAAAAGATATAGCCTTTTGAAGTTTGAATAAATCTGAAAATACGAGAAAATAGAATTTCGATTTTTACGAATTATTTTCTATTGGAAAAGATTTTATTGCGCCATGGCGGCGTCGATACGACTCGGACCAATCGGTGACGACCGTCGCTGGTCCATGGACTCGGTCCACGGAACCGCCTCGGTCCACCGTGGGCGCGCCCACGGCGCCTCGCACCACCAACGCCCGGCGCCGCGCGCTCGATCGGCTGCGGCGCCGCCCGTCGTGCGATGCTCGACACGCGGCGCGCTCTGCGACGATCGGCGGCTAACGCTCTCGCACACGCGCGCGCGATCTCACCGAACAACCACGATCCAGCGGTCACGCTTACGGCTGTTTTCTGCGAGCGAAGCGGCGTGGCTCGTCTGGATGGTCATTGGAGATCCGACGGTGTCTCAAGCTTCAGCTGCGGCGATGTCGCGGCGGCGAGTTCCGGAGACGAGGCGGCGGCGACCCGACGGCGTTACGGCTCTGCCGGCGACGAAGAGGTAGTGCTCGGTGCGGCTCGGCGTGGCGAACCAGCTGGAACCCACACGTCGAGCGGCGGCAGGCGGCGGCGAACGGCAGAGCAAAGCGGCGGCGCTAAAACTACGGCGAGCTCTCGGGCTAAGCGGCGGTGACTCAGCGGCGAAGGCTAGCAGCGCGATGCGCTGCAGGATGAGAACCTCGGTGTGCGGGCTGCGGCTTTATAGCCTCGGCATGCGCGCTAAAGCGGCAACCCTAAATCACGGCGGCGGCGGCAGCGGCGGCAGATTCGGAAAACGAATCGGAGCGAAGGCGGCAATGTCCGATTTACACGAGCGGCGAGAATAGATCCGGTGATACGATCCGATCCGCTCTTTCCAAAATCAGCGGCGAGATCTAAACTTACCAAAACAACGCAAGCGATCCGACCGCTCGATCTCAATCCAACGGTAGAAGGCGCTAGGGTTCGCGAAAGAGCGGCCGTCCGATCTTCATCCAACAACCACGCGGGCGCGCGACGAGCCGATCGGGCCGCGCGTCGATGGGCGCTGCGCGATCTTGGGCTTGGCCCGATCTTTCACTCGATTTTCAAAAGCTTTTGATTTAAAATAATTCCGAAATTAGATTAATCTACTTTAAGCAATTAAAATATCGGGAAAAATCGGAAAATTCTCATAAATACTTTGAGACATTACGAGCACAAATAAAATATTTTTGTAAAACTTTATATTAACTTTATCTATATATATTTAGTTTTCACAAAGGTTCAATATACTTAATTAAATTCAATTCAATTAATTTCGGAAAAAATCCAATAAATTGAAAAATCACCAAAAAGCATATGGCGAAATTATAAGCCAAATTTTTGGGATGTTACATGGTACAAAGCGGAAAAATCTCCAATTCACCCGGTGAAAAAGTTAGGTCCGACGTTCTCGCAATTAATGGAGAAATATGAAAGGATGAGCAGTAGACCACGGTATCATACCCAGCGGTCGGATAACTTGTACCCGAGAGAATGTGGAAAGGGCACATAGAAGATGTCCCTTTTGGCGATTTCTTTGGGAAAGAGGAGTAAGCGTTGCCATCACCATACACCGCCAGATGGAACATTATCCCGAGACGATTAGCCAACGCAATCGGCGGACATAAACTATCTGGGCGATTAGAGCAAAGGCAAGTCATCACGAGAAGGCTGGTCCATGAAAGATTATCTAAGCCGAATCAAAGCAAAGCCAAGCCAAGACACACAAGACCAGATTCGATCAAGGAGACTTGGTGGCGGAATCTGGCCGGTGGAACCTAAACCGGTGGTGCCCATCGAGGCTGAGCAAATCCTATGACAGCGGCTTCGAGGCTAAGGGCGCAAGAAATTCGTGAAGCCGTCTGAGAAAGAGAGAGCGAAGTGTTTAATGAACCGTCCAATGAGATGTGTCAAGAAAGAGTGGAGAAGAAAAGAGCAAGCCAAGAAGATTTGAATCGGTGGCGACTAGATTCTCCCATGATTGAGATGACACACCTCCATGGATGTCAACATGGTGTTCACATTACCGTGAGTTCAAAGTCGGGTGAATCGGCCAAAGAAGCGATTACTCGATTATGCTCCGATCTGAGCGCCATCTTTGAAAAACCCAAAGGCGATCACCGGCATCTGAAACCTCTGTACGAAAGGATATATAAATGGCAAGCCGATATCAAGGATCTTTGGTAGACGGGCGCCACGATGAATTTAATACCATACACAACATGTAAAAAAGCGGGTAAGTCGGCGAAGACTTAATCAAAACTAACATGGTTACGAATGACTTCACGGCGACCCTCTTACCAGCAAAAGGTGTCATAGTCACAGGTATTGTCGGTAGCAAGACCTTGCGGCGGCGTTCTTTGTAATTGATGCCAAAGGAAATTACAAAGTCTTTGCTCGGGCGGGGATTGGATTCATGCAAGCTGCTGTATCCGTCGACCATGCATCAAGCGCTTCGTTCAATGGAGCGGAGAAAAGTTGAAGTCATCACGGCCGATACATCGCCCATATTGCCATGGCTAGCTCGATGCGAATTGGCAACACGAAGAAAATTGGGCGTATATCGGGCAAGTCTTTGGGCGTCGCGATTTCATATCGTAAGCAAAGCGGACTTATCTTGCGTCGATGTCAAGCGGCACCTTTGATCGGGTAAATGAAATATTCTTGTGAGATGGGGACAAGAAAAAACATTGAAGGCGCTACTACGGGACAAAATGCAAAGCTATCGGCAAACAACGGATAGCCATGAAGCCATAGAAGACTTGAAGAAATCGAAAAGTTAGGTCAAGGGTTCACATCCACGATTTGCTTGAAGAAGTCGATATAGGAGGCGATGATAGAAAAGACCAACTTTTGTTAGTGCAAATCTAGATATGAAATACAAAGAAAAGCTAATAAAAATACTTAGAAATTATAAAGATTGTTTAGCTTGGGAGTATCATGAAATGCAGATTAAGCCGTCAAGCTGGTGGAACATCGGCTACCTATAAAATCGGGCTATCGGCCATTTAAGCGATATCGAGCGTTTTAATCCAT
The DNA here is from genome assembly GCA_036346275.1 of Otatea glauca. NCBI lineage: Eukaryota > Viridiplantae > Streptophyta > Magnoliopsida > Poales > Poaceae > Otatea > Otatea glauca. The sequence continues at coordinate 151,567 of JAYEVK010000110.1, read as the reverse complement.
ACTGTACCAAGTCATAAAGAGGAGATAGAGCGATTGTTGGAAGCAAAGTTTATCGGGCCTTGCCGTACGTGAATGGGTTTCCAACATCGTTCGATAATGAAAAAAATGGAAAACTTGGTGTGCGTCGACTTGAGAGATTTGAACAAGCGGCGTAAAAGACGAATACCCCATGCCAATAGCGATATGCTCATCGATCTTGCATCGAAACAAGATCATAAGCCTTCTAGATGGTAATGCGGGTATAACGGATACTCATGGCGAAAGCCGATATACGAAAACGACCTTGGATGTCCGGTGCAATAGGGCTATTCGAGTGGTATGTGACTTTACGGCGAAAACGCTTTGGAGCAACCTACCGGTGAGCAATGAATCTGATCTTCCACGATTTAATCGGCCACATTGTCGAAATTTATATAGATGATGTAGTGGTAAAATCTGCGAAGATTTCCAACATCTGCCCGACTTAGAGGTATTTAAAACATAAGATCACACGTTTGAAGATGAATCCTTACAAGTCGCGCGTTTGGTGTGTCGGTGGGCAATTCTTAGGCTTTATGGTACATGAAAGAGGAATCGAAGTTAGCCAAACAAGGGTCAAGGCCATAGCCAATACTAAGCCGCCAACATGCAAAAGCGAATTACAAAAGTTGATCGGCAAAATTAACTACCTCCGTCGGTTCATCTCGAACCTCTGGTAGGATCAGTGCTTTTACCCCATTCTTGGAAGTTAAAAAGCGAGGAATTTATATGGGGAGCCGATCGTGAAAGCTTTGACAAAGTAAAGGGTATTTATCCAACCCTCCAGATCTGGCGGCACAGAAAAAGGTATTCCCTTCGGATTATATGTCTCGTTTGAAGAAGATACTATTGGAGTGTTTTGGCGCAAGAGGTACATGGTAAAGAGAAGGTTATCTTTTATTTAAGCCGACGGTTGCTAGATCTGAAGTCGGTACCCTTTATCGAAAAACTATGTTTATCATTGTACTTCTCATGCACAAAGTTAAGGCACTACATACTAGCATCGGCATGTAAAGTTATCTGCAAAACCGATGTCATAAAATATATATTATCGGCTCAATTTTGTGAGGTCATTTGGGCAAATGGGCTTATGCCTTGGTCTAGTTCGATTTATCATCGAATCGGCCAGCGGTTAAAGGACAAGTCTAGCCGATTTCATAACGAGGACATGACACAATGCAAACTTAGTCTTGGTGGCACCATGGAAATTGTTCTTTGATGGATCGGTATGCGAGGAAGGATATGGTGTCGATATTGTACTCACTTCACCTAGAGGACATAGCTTTGAATTTGCATTCGGCTAAATAGCCGATGCTCAAACAACGGGCCGAGTACAAAGCATTACTCAAAGGCTTACAGATTGTTGAAAAATATTGGAGTGAGTGCTATTGAGGCATATGGTGATTCACTATTAGTAGTACAACAAATAAAGGGAATACCAATGTCGAGATGAAGTGTTAGTGAATTACTTAGAACGGTGCTTAGAAATCATCGGCTCTTTTACATCATTTTCTATCGGTCATGTTCCTCGAGAATTGAGCGATAGAGCTAATGCTTTGGCCCAACAAGCATCGGGGTATAAAGATGTTGGCGAAGTCAAGAAACTGAATCGTAGATAAAGCAATAATGTGCACGGATATTGCCATTGGAGAACGCCTTGATTAAAGATTATCCGGTCGACCCATCTAAGCCGATTTTAGCGAAGGATCGGCAACAAGCATTGAAGTATGTTGTTATGGGCGATATATTGTATTATCGGACTATGGAGGCTTGTTGTTAAGATGTCTTGAAATTTGAAGAAGCCCGAGTGGCGATGGGTGAAGTGCATGAAGGCATTTGTGGTTCTCATCAATCGGCACATAAAATGAAATGGATGCTTAGGCGACAAAGTTATTTTTGGCCGACAATGCTAGAAGGATTGCTTCAAATATTACAAAGGATGTCGGACATGTCAAAAGTTTGGCAGCGTACAACTAGCACCAAAGATCGACTTTGCATCCAATTATCAAACCTTGGCGTTCGGAGGTTGGGGAATAGATATAATCGGCCAAATATTTCACGCCTCGAGTAAAGGCCATAAGTTTATTTTGGTCAGAACCGATTATTTCTCAAAGTGGGTGAGGCTATACCACTTAAAAAGGTGACCGATGTTGAGGCGATTAGTTTTGTGAATGAACATATCGTCCATCGGTTTGGAATACCGCAAACAATCACGACCACCAAGGTACGGTATTCATGTCAAATGAGTTTGAGGTTACGCTACGAGTTTGGGGATCAAATTGTTAAACTCTTCGCAGATTACGCTCGGGCCAATGGACAAGCCGAGTCGTCTAATAAAATACTAATCAAGTTAATCAAAAGAAAGATTGATGAAAAGCCGAGGAATTGGCACTCAACACTATCGAGTCACTTTGGGCCTATCGGCTATCTTATCACGAGCGACAAAGCTTTCACCTTACCGGTTGGTGTATGGACAGAAGCCGTTCTACCCGTGGAGATCAACATTGAGTCGTCTGAATAGCGGACAAAATGGTTTGTCGGCTCAAGATTACAATAACTTAATAATAGACAACTTGGACGAGCTAGCAGAGTTACGTTTGTTTACACTTGATCGGCTTAAGAAGAACAAGATCAGAGTAGCAAAGGTGTACAATAAAAAGGTCATGCCTAAATCTTTCGATCAAGCCGATTTAGTATGGAAAACTATACTACCTGTTGGTTCTAAAGATAACCGATTTGGAAAATGGTCGCCTACGTGGGAAGGGCCATATAAAATTAATCGGCTAGTCGGTGGAAACTCGTACTTACTAGAAACGCTAGAAGGGCATGTCTTGCCTAAAGCAATTAATGGGAAATATCTAAAGAAATACTATCCTAGCGTTTGGATCGGAGCCTAGCCGACTAAAATCTTGTTGAGCCAAGATTAACACGATCTTTGTTTAATCGGTGAAAGGATTACAAACTCAAAATATAAGCAAAATAAAATCGGTTAAACAGTTGATTATGATTAAAACAGTTACAAAAATATTCGGACGAAACATTGAGACAAGTTTTTCAAAGAGAACAATAAAGTTTTACAAACTTAATATCGGATGCGGATCACGGAAGGGTCGCGCCAAAGCCGACAAAGCACCACCGCCTTTGCAATGATCCTTGGATTTCATCCGAAAGCGTTCATCGTCTTTGGCATTCCAGCACTATTTTTACCTTGGCGATTGCTTGGTTACATTTTCAATAGCCACCGCAATGCCAAGTTTTTCTTCCTTCGGCTCCGTCGCGATGGCCTCCAAGGTTTGTTGGCCTTCTCGATTTGTTTTCAAGCTTGACCAATTCTTCTGGAGGAGTTTCTTTGTTTCTTCAATTTAGAAAGAACTTCTTTCGTTGATTTGAGGCGTTGAACACCAATGTCAAATTTGCGCTTTTGGCCTTGGCATCGGCAGCCAATTCTTCAAAAGTTTCGATCGACCTCTTGGGCTTCACGACGCTTGATCCGATTCTGCCTCCTCCACTTCGATTCTTCTATCATCTAAGTGACATACATCCGAAGAGCTTGCATTGCTTGGGAGGAGATCGGCTTCAACGGCAGCCATGGCACTCCTGTCGGTGATTGTCGGCCGGGATCTCCGATGCGGTTGCATCACAAGCTTGAAGAGCTTGTCAAGACGCTCTTTCATGCCTGGGGCAGAAGTGACGGCAGCCGATGCCTTTTCTGACACTTGAAGAATTTTTCTGATCTCTGCATCATAATCATCAGTAGCCATGATCTCCGGGTCGTCAAGATCGGCCAATGAAAATCCAAGTAAGTTTGTCGGATCTGACAATTCCGGCAAATCAGTGACTGGGGCAGGATGAGTCGGCTTTGGTGTAGGAGTCGGTGCAGTTGAAATATTCGGAAGATCGGCAAGGATCTTCGCGACTTAGGCGGTGCGTTAGCTAAAGAAAATAAATGAAGGATAAGCCAATGCAAATAGAATACACAAGTTATCATACAAGGTGACGTAGCTTACTTCTCCAATAGCCGATGCATGAGGCGAACTCTCGCCACTTTGTTCTGTAGGCTTGGGTCCCTTCTTCGCTGGAGCCTTGGTATACTTTGCCTTTTTCTTTTCTAGAAATATAAATCGGATAAAGGTTAGTTCAAGGAAGAAGAAGAAATGGTAAGCTGATTGTATTTACGCTTACTTGGTTGTTTTTTCTCGATATCCGACAAGGATGGACTATGCACCCCTAGAGTGCCAGAGGTATAGCCCGTAAGGCCAGTCGATTGATGAGCTCTCTTGCCCTGCTCATTCCCGGATTGGCTAGAAACAGGCTTCTTGCCGACATCCTTAGCCTGCAAATATATAGCAAGAAAAGTATGATTACAAAATGCATCCGAATAAGACCGATGTATGAGGCAAGATTATTCAAAGCCAATACCTTATCTACTAAGCTTGAGTTAGTATAACCCGACGAGCTAGCTTCACTACTAGATTATTTGTTAGATACTAAGGATGTCTCTGCGCAAATTTGGAAAAAATTCTTTGTGGTAGTCGAAGAGTCTTCTCCATATACAAACAATCTGCGATAGCCGACCACCATGTCGTGAAACCCCTGCAAGCGAGCATTGAGATGGAAGTGAGGGAGGCGCATGCGTTGAAGTTCGTCGGCTAACTCCAAAACTAGCCTCGTGATATGGCATTGGACCACGGCTCTTGGTTGAAGCCGATCTAGAAGTGGAAGACTTGGTATCACTGGCCAAAGCCGAGCCGCCTTGCATATCTTGAAGGGTGGTAAAATTCGTATGAAATTTGGAAGGTCCGATTCAGAGTATGAAGGCCGACATGGAAAATGCATGGAGAAATAAAATTCTATACAAGTCCAGGGTCTCTGAGGCATCGAGAGAAGTCGGCTTCGGATGGAGAAAAGAAGGCCAAAGAAAATCGATTGGCGCCATAGCTAAAGAAATCTTCTTGCTTGAAACCTTGGTGTTCAATTCCAAGAAGAATGACAGAAACCTTCTACAATATCGGGAAAGGCCCTTGTCTCATTTAAGGAGCACATCATAAATCTTTCACCAAAGGATCGGCATTCTCTAAATTGAATAGGTGCTCCTTCAAGTATATCTTCCTTGGAAAAGGAGTATCATCAGTGAATCCAAATTAAAAGAACAATTTGAATAAACGATGCGACCATATTTGCACGAACCACATTGGGCCACCTACATTACCGATAAGATAAATTTTCCAAAACCCGTATAAAGCCGACTCCTTATTATATAAAGCATTTGGTACACAAACCCAAAAAGATTTTTCCTAAAGCCACCGACGACCCTCAACAAGCGTTCTGCTATCACTTGATATACTTGAGTTGGTCAGAGATGCTCCACGAGCGTAAAACGGTCTAGCCAAAGGTTGGAAAGCTACATGTTCTTACGTCCGATACTAGGCCATTGACCTTGTTATTATTTCCAATATATTTGGTCCAACCCTCTCCTTTAGATCGAATGAGTTTATATTTTGGTTTTCCACTAAAAGCCGATACTTGATCTCCATCGTAGAAGACAACACGGTTGAGCAACATCTAAAAGAGTTGGGCGATGGGACCAGTCAAGGAATAAAAAGCATTAAAGCAATCCGACCAAAATAACGGTAGTGTGCCACTAAGGGCTCATTGGCTTGAGGTCGGCTAAGGAAAGTGAAATACACTCATTATGCCCATTCTTTCCCATTCAATCCTCTTTTGGGCTGCTACCGACAAACCAATTTCTCCATCCTTTTAGAGTATCGTGCCAAGCCACGAAACTCTTATTCCACCCCTCTATGTTGTGACCGGTAAGCGAGTAATCGAGGACTTCTTGGTTTGTTACGGTATGGGCGTCTAGATTTCCCAAAGGACCCGAAAAATATTGGTCATTCTTTGTGCGGAATCGGAATAAGTACACAGCTAGGGTCCATTGTAGCCGATGAAGGAAGATTGATGAGCTAAAGGGTTGCCTCAGAGTACTTCAAGCGGTAAGCTTAAGCCGATTGCGAGATGATTCAAGAGCTTGTCGCGTGAAGAATGACCAAGGTGGGGCCGCATTTTATAGCGTGGTGAAAATTTGAAGCGGCGGAAATGAATCTCAAAAGGCGCGGCGATTAAAACGCAATACTCGCATGTCGAGAATTACAGGCGCAAATAAAGTAGCGATTATTGAGTGAAGTTCAACGGTTAGCCGATTGGAAAAGCCGATAAGTGAAATTTTTGACAAATGACAAGTCATTTCTCAAAAATAGGGGGCATATGTTTGCACCAAAATTTGGCAAACTTGGTCAAGATCGGCAATAAAGTCAAAAATACGGAATTAACGGACAGGATTGGAAAGATTTGAAAGTAATTGGTAACAGCAAGATCTTTTAAGAAAACAACCATCCGAGATAAGGCCAATACGAATCAGGACTTGAAACGTGTTGTAAAAGGATACGATTGGCCGATAGGTATAAAAGAAGGGTCGAAGCAAACTGCAGGAAGGGCCATCACATACAAACAACCAGCTTTACTTTTCATCTATTTTTCCTGTCGACTAGGAGTAGTTCTTGTAATTTAGCCTTTGTAATCGATCTTGATCAATAAAGTTGCGCATCGCCGATTGTTGATCTTAGTCAATTCGCCTGAGTTCGATTTATTCTGATTTTGTTGCGCATCGCCTTCTTCAGAATCGATCTGCCTTTATCCTCTGATTAGCCTTAATCGGCTAATTAGATTTACCTTGTTACTTTGATCTTGATCGGCTTCAAGCTGATTGAGTCTAAGCCGATTGATCTTGACGATCAGCTTGAGTGAATTTTATTGTTTTTACCTTGTCGATTACAGGTCAAATCGACTGGCACGCTCTGAACCCGGTGTTCGTCTGGTGTGCTGCTGTCAGAAACCCTACATCAAGTTTTTGACGCCAACAGTTGTTTACAAGCAATGCTCCATTGTCATCGTACTTAATTAGAGCTGTATTTTTTACTTGAAAATTGAAGCTGAGGTACATGTTATGCATGTGGAGAAGAAAGGGCAGATGTGGATAGTCCAACAGAAATAAAATGGGAAATAAGAGAAAACAACTGCTAATGGAGGACCCCATGTGTAGCCACTCCTTGAATTAACCAACATGTTGCATATTAATCCCACAAATTTTAAGCATTGGAACTGGTATATTTGAAGGTAGAAATCCCTACTGTGCAGATAGAATAGTAGAGTTTTATTATGACCATTGATGTGTATTTTGCAGGTTATCTGTTAAGTGCCTGGCGATGATAACAGAATTCAATTCAAAGTTATCTGCAAGCTTCTTTATCACGAGCTATGGGTAACCAAGAAGTTGGAATGTCAACCATAACAATCTTGTACTATTCTCATACCCCATTAATTGCTGTCAATTATCGACCAGAATATATCATGTACCTAAAAGGGAAAAGGAGAAACTGTGACCTTATCCCTATCACGCGCCCAATTCTGGATTGATACCTATAATAAAGGAAGTTGTCATGGGCCCAATTGTGCATCTTACTGCAGACTATTGAAGGTTTTATGCAATGATCAAAATCAACATATTTCCTAAAAGCAATCCTTACCTTCACTCTCACCCATACATTTCTCACATTCATTATACAACTAAACACATACAACATATGAATTTTTTCAAATGCTGGCAAGCGACAACACGTAAGAACATAAGAACAAAAAACCTAACTACTGGTAAGGTGGAAATGGATGGATACCTCTGGTAAAGGGGATGCAAATGTGGCTCTACTTCTGTCTTCCTCTTCTCCACACACTGACTGAAGAAAATGACTATGGGGCACTCCGCCGCCGCCGCCAAAATTCCCAGCCCCGCAAGAAACAGCAATAAAAGGGAGAAACACGAAATAGATAAGTTATGTAGCAACCGGAAGATAGCGATATACAAGGGAAAGAGTCGAGAAGAAACTCATCTTCTTGTCGAAAGGAAATTTGCTTCCTTCGGAAGGGCATCAATCAATCATCTTGACGAATCGAAAATTTGTTTCCTTCGGAAGGGCAACAATCAATCCAATCCGGATCGAACGGAAGGCAATCCAGATCGGGAGGGGGCCGGGCTGAGCGAGCGAAATCGGCGATGGGGCGTGGTAGCGTGGAGACCGGATCGAGAGGGCGAAGCGAGCGAGGGAAATCCGGCGGGGCGTGGGGCGCTTGAGACCGGATCGGGAGGCGGCGCCGAGCGAGGGAAATCCGAGCGGGCGGTGGCGCTGAAACCAGATCGGGAGGGGACGGCCGCCAGCGCTGCGCTTGCGAGGCTGCAGACCGGAGTGGGAGGGGGACGGTCTGTTCGGCCGTTCGCGAGGGGCGGCGGCGCTTGAGACCTCTGGTGGTGCGTGTGGAGATTGAATCGATGGAAGGGTGGGGGAAGGAAACCAATTGGTTTCCATCCGGCCGAAGGAAACCAATTCAGCCGTATGAATTACTTCTCATTTTTACAATATGGATTTAATTATGGAGTTAATTAAAAACTGAATTACCTTATTTCAAGGAAGATTAGACACACTAAATAATGGCCATCGGATGTGGGTGAGTAAAACTGTGGAAAGATCTGAGATGTTCATTTTGATGAATGCATATTTCGGGGGATATTTTGTTGGGTGCACGAACGTTAGGCTATCTCTAGTGAGGTGCATTATTTAGGATGGACGTAGAAAAAATTTCTTATATGCATTATAAAAGGGTATAGATAAGCCAACCATGAAAACATCCTATTCACTTGCGGCCACTTCAAAGTTCTAACATTCTCTGAATCATACAAAGCTTTGTGGTTTAGTTAGTATTTTTTATTAGTCTTTTACGTTAATTCTGTTTGCGAAATATATATATGTGATGATTAATTTGACAACAATATTTGTGAGTGTGTGATGATTAATGGACAACAATATTTGTTATGAAATAATTTATTTTGTGGAAGAAGGTACTGTGTGTGGTTAATTGGTTTTTTATTTGTGATAGGAGTTGCCGCCCAGGCAACAGGAGTGCATCGCGGGGATGCAAGATGCACGTTGCAACGCAGGTGGACGTACACTACAGGTCGAAGAGATTCCGCATAGGTGGCGCGTAGTCTCAGGAGCAGCACGCGAGGGTCGTAGATGCAGGCGCAACACACGAGGTCGTAGAGGTGCAAGTGGCATGCGAGGTCGCGGAGGTGTAGGCATAGCACGTGAAGGACGCAGGTGTAGCGAAACGAGACACGTAAAGGTCTACGCAGATGGACGACACAGTGTAGCGGTCAGCGGGCTGTGCAGACGAGTAAGTCACGAGAGCGGTAGTGGGCCGTACGCATGCATATGTGTGAGTTTTGAGCTGTGTGTATGTATTGGATTATACGTAATTGGGTCAAGTGATATGAATACATATATTTGATTAGTGATAAAAACTAGGGTTAAGAGAAGGATAAATAGTAGGGTATCTCCTGGTTTCGTCAGCCGCAGCAAAAGAAAAACGGAAGACCTCCGTACGGCGACGGCGGCACAGAAGACGACCTCGAGGCAGCGCAAGAAATTAGATCAGCACCGATCGGTTCGTTCGGCAGAAGGAAAAGACGTTCAGCAGGAAGTTTTGACTTTGAGCGTGTCTTGAGCTCCGCGGGGGGAGGATCCGTGAGCGAAGCGGAGAGGGAGCTGCAGTCCTTGGGCTTGGGGATGCTGTAGCATGGCCTGTGCAGGGACTTATCAAGCCAGAGCTGGAAGGGAGGATTCGTGAGAGCAAGTGACAGCTAAGCAAAAGGAAGAGGGAACTGAGAGAAAAGAAAGAAGAAGAAAAATCGAGAAAAAATTTAGAAAATTATTTAAGGTTTGTGCTTTCATGTGAAAGGATTCATACACGTGTCATTTGATGAAAATTCATTAGTATGGATTTCGATCTATTAATTTATGTTCACATATAATTGCTTTCTAGTATGCATGTTTAATCTATTTTTTCTTCATAGTCTTAGATTTATTATTTTAGATTAATTATTTAAGTTTAGTTATTATTTTATTAATTTTTAGAATTAATAAAAACATAAAATATTAGGTTTATGTGTTAGTTTGCACAAATTCACTTACGCCTCATCCTTCATTTTATACCATATGATTACTTCTCCGTAACATGAGCCAACCGTGAAAACATCCAATTCACTTGCTGCGACTTCAGCGTTCTAACATTCTCTAAATCAAACAAAGCTTTGTGGTTTAGTGTTGTTTTATCAGTCTTTTATATCAGACGGTTTCTCACAAAGATCTCCTTTCAGCGTTGCAAAATAAAAAGAACTGAGCACAACTTTTCAACTTCATGCAGCAGTTTCTGAAGAATCAAAGTCATAACGTGTCTATGCCAATACCTTGGAGAAATGGAATGGAAGTAACTAGTTGAAAGCGGTCACTAAGTCACTGTTCTTCGATCCAAAGAACAGCAGGTGCATTCATTGAGGAGTTCTGTAGCTGCGTAGCTGCAATAAAAATACTGCCAAGACAAGGCGAGCATCGCCTAACGACAGTACGTACCACTGCCTTGTGCACTCCTTGCTTTGAGTTCATGCCTGCATTTGCGCATAGGAGAGAGATGCAAAAGCCAAAGTAAATTTTCACCACGGGGTGGCTGTGAGCCTGTGAGAATTCGTTATATGATCGTATCTCACCCAGATCGAATTCCGGGTTACAGTACTAATGTGCTTTAACCTGTGCCTGTTAACCCATGGTTCTCTTTGTTAAACCTTTCTTTCTTGCATCAGATCACTCATCAGTCATAACTAGTCTTAAGTACTGAGTCTGAATCCTTGTTCAATATGTGGTCCTGTCCTGTGTACAGCCTCGCAGTCCTGCCGCCTGCGTACAGTGTTCCTCTGTTCATTGTCATATATTTCTTGAGGCTCCTCAGTATTCACAACCATCTAGTTATCCAGAAGGTCGAGTACGTATAAGATGATTTAATTGAACTGAACACGAGAAAGAACCAGCGAGTTCAGATTCAGTTTCTTGCCACTTGCTTCTCGTATCACTGTATCAGTATCACCGTCCTTGTGCGGTCCAAAGCCTGCTTTCCAAGGACGAAAAATGAAGGCCGAAGCAAAGGTTTGTTGGAGTTGAGTAATCAATCTATGTCCTTCAATTCATTTCTTCCGACATGTTTGATTAACAACAGTACGATGAGCCTTGGAGAAGGGCCGGTACAAATATCTAACTGGTTGGCACGGCATCGGAGGTTTTTGCGACAAGTAGCAAGTACTGACCGTGTGAATGTGAGTTAGCTCTCCGATCAACGGCGCTCGGCGAGGACCAGGTGGGTGGAGGCGCCGTACGCCGGCAGTGAGGTCCTGGAGGTGCACACGGAGGAGCACAGGCGTGGGCGGTGGCACAACGCACAACGGCAAACAGGGACAGCGAAGCCATTACGTTCCTGGGATACCGCCGATTGCTACGGTCGCTGTCTTGCCATGCATTCGCGGCGACGCCGAGGGCACTTCTAATACATAGTTTCTATAGCTATATCTAAATGATTTTTCTCATCTAGCAACAGTATAAAAAAACAACTAGCTCAATGCACATACAAACATCTCTAGGAACTAGGGTCCACCTATCAACAGCACCCGTCCGGCCCTCCCTCTCTTCTAGGCTTCTAGCTACCTTGGTTTTCTCGTAGCAAGGAATGAAATCTCGTTTAGCTCTAAATATGGTCCGTGGCCAGAGAACGAAATCTCGGTGAGATTTAGAAATTTTAATCAAATTCGAACGAACCGCAGAAATGGATTTTCAAATTCGGATTTTTTCTACCGAGAAAACCGAAATTTCGGCCGGTTTTGCCGAGATCTCAGCAACATTGCACCGAGCGAAAAATTGCTCAAACGACGTCAAATTTTTGAAACTTTTTGTGGAGGTTCCTTACACAATGTTCCCATAACAATTTAAAATGATTATAAAATCTGAGGAATTTTAAAAGTTCAAACATTGCAACTGTCCTGATAAAATGCTGACCGGCAAGTTTGAACAGAATGAAAAATGAAACAAACCACTAATTTTCCCATAAAATTTTGAAATTTTTTGTGCATAGTTATTATGTATCACTAATGTTACCATAAAATTTTCAGATGATAATCAAGGTTCATGAAGTTTTTAAAATTCGGACAGTGCTACTGTCCTCATAAAAGCCATACTAGCAAATTTTAATCAAATGAAAAATGGTACAAAATATGTTAGAAAATTTTCAAATTTTTTGTGGATTTTCCTTATGTATCATTAATACTTCTATAAAATTTTCATATGATTATCAAGCTTCAAGAAATTCCAAAAATTTTGGCAGTGTTACGTCCTGATAAAAGCCTAATGATCAATACATAGATTTTCTTTAATAATCAAAAAAGGTTTAAAATTTTTGAAAAATTTTCAGAAGGGTTCTAAGGAAATTATTAAGATCTCATAAAATTTTAAATCATTATCACACACCAGTGAATTTATAAAATTCTTACCAGTGCATTTTACCATTTATGTTCTTTCTGTTTTTGATTTTTGAAATATAACAAATGAAGTTCAATGCATACATTGATTTGATTAAGCAAACAAAACAAGTTAATTTTTTTAAAAAATTATATAATGTTACTGAGGAAATTATTAAGCTGTCATAAAAATTGTGGATCATGATCACACTCGAGAAAATTTATAAAATTCTGAAAATGTGACTGTCCCAATTATGTTCATTCGGTTTTTGATTTTTTAAAGATAACAAATGAAGTTCAATTATTTTGAAAACTTTTCTTTATGATCCTATGCTTCTTAGGATGGTACCATAAATTTTTCACATCATGATAAATCATGTACAATTTTACAAAAGTCTGACAGTGTTTTTGTAGTTTTTAAGAAATATCTCAAAAATTTGTTTTTTTCAAAAAATTTTATAGGAGATGACTTTCTTAAGGGTTATTGATCAATTTTCGGTCAAAAAGTCAAAAACCGGTCAAAACCCCCGAGATCTCACTAAGATTTTCGAGATTAATGTAACAATTTAAATTTTTTTACTCCGGCTGATATTTCAAAACTCTTCCACCTCCGATAAGCGAGATCTCGCAAAATTTCGGCAAGAATTTAATCCTTGTCTCGAGCCTTACATTAGGCATTCTTACCATCTCTCCCTTAATTACCTTTCCACATTAGTCCTTTACTTAATTGGCATGCTATAGACAATGATTACATCACCGTATTGGGAGTGCCCGGATGAGACGTGTGCCGGTCTCTCCGCATCCACGGCTCAGATGAATCAGAATATGGGCCAAGTATTATGGATTGTTGTGGACCAGAGCGTTGTAGGCCCACACTGTTTCTAACCACCTGAGCCTCGGTGAGTTTCCTGAAGGGCTAAAAGCCTAGCTAAATGGTCATTTGCTGTCGACGCGGCCACCTGGTTGGGAGATGGAAGCAGAGTAAAAATGCCAAAATGGCCATTGCTCTTCGATCCGAAGAATAGGGATAGGATAGCAGCATTCATTGAGCGTCCTGCAATAATGCAGTCGCAGTAAAACCTGCCGAGACGAGGGCGACCATTGGGATTGGGCACCGACCACTGCACCGCTGCCTGTGCTCTTTGCTGGCGCTCCGATCTGGCTCTGCAGCCAATGGTATGGTACATTGGCACTCCATGGTGTGGCTGTCCTTTACAGTTTCACTGGCCATATCTCACCCAGACGAGCAATCTCTTGGGAGCACTGGAAATGTGCTTTTACGTATTTTCTCTTCTTCTTGGGAATCAGGTTATTAGTATTCCGAATAGTGAACGTGGAATCTTTGCCTCTTTTTTCCAAGTTTGATCCCTCTTAAATGAATTTGTAAATCTATCCTCCTTTCGACCTCAAAAACAACAACAGACACCTACCGTGCGCTCTAATGTAGCATGTAGACCTGCCGCGCTCCCATATTGCGGCAGGTGGATCTATTGCGATCCTATATCTCGGTAGGTGCTGCGGTCTCATGCCATGATAGGATACATGTCGTCTCTTAGTTCTTCTGTGATCAAGAAACCATTTAGATTTATAATTTTGTTCACATGAAAACCAAACTTATAAAAAAAAACCAAAAACTCCTAACTGCGTCCATGCTTACTCTGCTCATAGTCGATCCCCCACTCTCCATATAGATTGCTGAAGCAACACTTCGACAGTCTTGATTACCCATAATTTTGCCTTCTCGTATGAGTTCTTCATCTTAATTCTCCAACATTCACATGCTTCTCGAAGGCCTCATACATGATTTGAACTGAAGTGGACACGAGCCACACGACGCACGACTGCAAGGTCGGTTTCAGCTTCGTCCTGAGAAAGCCTGAAGGTGCTGATCATTTACACCTCAGGAGACCCAGTGAGAGGGCAATAAGACAACGATCATTGCTACCCCCCTTGTTGAATACTAAGAGTACAACATTCCCTACCGCTGCGGACTGCGCCTTCCCCAAACTAACAAGTGACAGTGGAACGGTGATTGGAACAAATCCTGGCATGCGACTGAATCGTTAGTACACTTGTATTCTTGAGGGCCAAATCTAGCACGAACCCCACGTATCCGAAAGGCAAGCCTCTATGCTTACGGCCCAGTACGCATGCGGCGTGTTGTTCTTACTTTTTACGGAGCCAAACAGCAGTGGAATAGGTGGGTTTCAAAAGGCACTTAGCGGAAGCCTATTAAATGGAAAACGAGTAAAAGGAACTTGTATATCTATTTAGTTTTCAGTTATAAGTGTGCCAACCTTCTCTAAATAGAGCGTGCTTCTTTGATCTTATTTATTAGTACTAGGAGAGGGTTAGAGGATTACAAAGATACTCACTCCGTCCAAAAATATAATATGTATTTTGACTTTGTATAAGGATTAAGGTTGCGTAGAAATTAAAAAAGGTACGAGAGAAAATAACTTAGATATTCACAATTAATTATCTTGGAAGAAGAGAGATAATACTTTGTGTGTGTGGTAATAAATAAATGTATATGGTTGAGAGAGAATAAATAGGAGTATAGAAAGAAATACCTTATGAAATCTACATGCAAATCTTATATTTACAGACAATGTCATTCAAAAAATAAGTCTTATAAATTTAGATAGAGCGAAGCACAGTGGCAGAGACAAGAGAGTCCTTTTAGCCCTCGGCAATCACGTGTCGCCTCGCGCCCGTCCTAACCCGGCTGTAGCCGGTAGATAGCGGACTTGTCCATGGACGGACTGAATCCGGCGGTGATAGAAGAGATGGTGGTTAGATCTAACGGTGCCAGATGGGGTGTCATCGCCGCCTCGTTTATGCGGCCGAACGACGGAACGGTGGAGGCCACTCCACGAAACGGCACACCCAAACGTTTTAATTTGTTGTAGGAACTTGGAAGCACTCCGACGAGTACGACGCTCCTCGACTTGGACTGTGCGACGACCAACTTCCTACTTGCGCTGTTTTGTTGTTTTACTAGAAATTTATGCGCGGCGTGCCACGCCGTAGGCGAAGCTGTCCACGCTAGTAAATCAACAAAATACGCGATTGACGCTCCACACACGAGTAAATCGAGAAAACATGCGAAAAGGATATAAAAATAAGCCTGTGTTTTTCGCAAAAGGGCTTAAGCGTAATGTTAGAAAAAGCGAGAAAAGTACATAAATGCAATGCATATTTTTTTAAAAAAGACATGTTTTTTTATTACAAAAAAAGGACTTGAACGTAATTTCGATTTCTCTAAAAAGGACCCGAGAGCTACTCCTAAAAACGCTAAAAGGGCATGGACGTAATTTATAATCTTTTTCGGAAGAAGGACCCAATCGTAATATATTTTATCAAAAAGAATCTATCTGTTTTTTTTTAAGGACCCTCGAGCCGAGCCGACTCAAAAACGGCTTGAGCGTGGGGATCCTTCCATCTATAGTATAGGTAGTATACGCGGGCCAGCCATGCAGTGCAAGGATGGGGAGATACTTTGATGCCTGATTTGCGCCAAGACGTGGGGTGAAAAGCGGGATGAGGTACAGAAAGCAAGGCTGCCATGCCATGGCGCGGCGCAAACAAACAGAGAGAGCGGCAAAAGTGATTAGTAGCGATTAGGCAGGTCCCGGCGCTGCTCAGCTCATCGCCCCGCCAACCGGAGGATTATTTGTACTATCTGCCGCGCGGGTCGCTGTTTGTTCGGCTTTTCCTCCATTTTCCTCCTGCAGCTGGCATGGACGAATGGTAGGTTTCATGGATTCGTCAGGGTAATTAATCATCTGCCGCGGACGGGAAGGAGATAATCATGAGATAACCATCCAATGGACGCTTGCTTAGGCGAGGGGATGCGCTGCAGTTTAGGGGCATTTGAGTTTAATTGCGCTCAGGGCTTTGATTTTGAGGACCTCGTGATGAGCCTAATTGGCACCATTTGTGGCGCGAACACACATGATTAGGCGCCGCCGATCGATGTGCCATCGTCCTCTACTCTTTTGTGACTTCCGCTCCTTTCTTTAGTAAAGCTGCCAGTTGTACGCTTCGTCAATTGTTTTCCATCTAGTTTTTGACCTACCGCTGAAAAAGATGCAGAGACTTTGCTAACTTTTATATGGTGTTATTTGGTCGTTTACCTGCACAGTTGCAGAATTATGCTTCTATATATCTTATCCTTTTGGCTATGTCTTCTTGTGCTAGTATATTTAACATGACCCAGTTCTTGTGAGAGATGCGAAGTATAGTACAAGTTCACAAGCAAGTTTGATAAACTAGTTGATAGTTTAGTGTATTGAGTTGCATGTACCAACCCGTTCACCCAAAAGCTTAAGCTTATGAGAAAAGGTGGTCAATTCACTTATACTTCAACACTCTCCCTCACGTGTAGGCTCCATCAGGCCTATTACGTGGAATAGAAGTAGACTGCAATTTTTTTTTAATTGCGTCAACCGGGTCTTGAACTCGAGACCTCTTGACTCTGATACCATATTGAGTTGCATACACCAACCAGTTCACCCAAAAGCTTAAGCTGATGAGGAAAGGAGAGCAATTCACTTATACTTCAACACTCCTCCTCACGTATAAGCTCCTCGGGCCTAAGACGTGGAATAGAAGTGGATTGCAATTATTATTTTTTAATTACGTCAACCGGGTCTTGAACTCGAGACCTCTTGGCTCTGATACCATATTGAGTTGTATGCACCAACCAGTTCACCCAAAAGCTTAAGCTGATGAGGAAAGGTGGGCACAATTCACTTAGAATAGAAGTGGACTGCAATTATTATTTTTTTTAATTGCGTCAACCGGGTCTTGAACTCGAGACCTCTTGGCTCTGATACCATATTGAGTTGCATGCACCAACCAGTTCACCCAAAAGCTTAAGCTGATGAGGAAAGGAGAGCAATTCACTTATACTTCAACATAGTGATCAGCGTTGTTGTTAATTAAAAGCAAAGTTTATTCGGTGCAGTTCGCTTACTTAGAATTGGGCTCTTTCAGAAGTGAAATTGATTGGATTTTGTATCAGATTGTGCCTGACATATGTACCTGATCACTCCACTTGTAAGTTACACCAGACGGCCTACCAGATCTGATTATCGGTTTAACCAATGGTATGCTCATGCTAATTGGAAAACAACCCGTTCCCAATTTGCGCATAGAAGTACCTGTCCAGATAAGATAGACCGTTTAGTTCGTACCAAATGGGTTGAGCTAACGACAATTTGAAGCTAATTAATTCGACATGATTTTAACTTGAACAGGTGGTGCAACAGGGTATACATTTTGCCGTTGGGTATGTACGAATCACCATTTTTCATTTCTGATGAATAGACGCTGTGGTTTTGTTTTTATTCCCTTGTAAGCATATATAGGCATAGATAAGGTGGAGGATAACTCAGCATCAACCAATATGCTTTTTTTTTAGATGATGCACTATTGTGGAATCCCATTTGTTGTAAAATCAATCACAAAAGAAGAAGAATACGAGACGTAGATTTTTACGTGGAAAACCCTTGCGGGAAAAAACCACGGGCGCCAACCGGCGATATCACTATTTGAGGAATTGTGTACAACGGCTAGGGTTTACAATGAGCGTCTTACCCTCCCCAGCAGATTACAAGAGGTATTTATAGAGAGATAGAGCGACTCGAGTCTAAACGGGCTACACCGAAATATGGGCTAAAGGCGTCCCTAAAGCCCAACAGCAAATTCGGATCAATACCCAACAAACTCCACCTTGAGACGAATTCCTCTTGCAAAGAAAAAACATCATCAACGAACTCCTTTCAATAATAAATATCACCGCGCCAAAAGTCTCTAGGACTTAAATCGAAACTCCAACCAAGCTTGAGCATAGCTCAAACTTAGTAATCAAATTGTCTTTGTCATCATGTCACGGATTATCATGAGTACTTATCTTGGATATTTTGATATCTCCATGAGCAATGACATCTCGAATATAATGATACCTCACATCAATGTGCTTTGTCTTTTCATGAAACATTTGATCCTTTGTGAGGTAAATAGCACTTTGATCATCACAAAATAAAGTAACACAAGAAGTAACCTCACGAGCTCGGTGTACAAACATCTCAACCAAGTAGCTTCTTTACATGCTTCAGAAATAGCCATATATTCAGCTTCAGTAGTTGAAAGAGCAACAGTAGCTTGCAAACTTGCTTTCCAACTGACAGCACAACCATCAATAGTAAACACATAACCCGTGAGAGATCTCCTCTTATCTAAGTCACCAGCATAGTCAGAATCAACATAACCAACAAGTCCATCTCCAGATTTTCCAAACTGCAAACAAGCATTAGAAGTACCACGCAAATATCTGAAAATCCATTGAACAGCTTTCCAATGCTCTTTGCCAGGATTAGCCATGTATCTACTAACAACACTTAGAGCATGAGATAAATCAGGACGAGAACAAACCATGGCATACATAAGAGAACCAACTGCACTGGAATATGGGACTCTAGACATATACTCAATATCATCATCTGACTCTGGACATAAAGCTGAAGATAATCTGAAATGTGCAGCTAAAGGAGTACTCACTGGTTTTGCATCTTGCATATTGAAGCGACGAAGGACCTTTTCAATATAACCTTGCTGACTAAGGTATAATTTTCCAGATTTTCTTGCTCTAATGATTTCCATGCCAAGAATTTTCTTTGCTGCACCTAAATCCTTCATCTCAAATTCTTTACTCAATTGTGCCTTTAGTTTAGCTATTTCTGACTTATCTTTTGCAGCGATTAACATATCATCAACATAAAGAAGCAAATATATAGCTGAACCATTAACAGACTTTAAGTAAACACAGCTATCATAATTGGACCGCTTAAAACCATGAGAGAGCATAAATGAGTCAAATTTCTTATACCATTGCCTAGGTGATTGTTTCAAGCCATAAAGGGATTTCTTTAACCTACAAACAAGGTGTTCTTTTCCAGGTATAACATAACCTTCAGGTTGGTCCATATAGATATCCTCCTCTAACTCCCCATGCAAGAATGCAGTTTTAACATCTAATTGCTCAAGTTCATAATCATGCATGGCAACAATACTGAGTAGAGTGCGAATTGAGCTATGCTTCACAACAGGAGAAAATACATCATTGTAATCAATACCTGGAATCTGGCTATAGCCTTTAGCAACTAACCTTGCTTTATACCTTGTTGAGTCAGTGGGAGAAATACCTTCTTTTCTTTTGAAAATCCATTTGCAACGGACTGTCTTCTTGTCTTTAGGCAATTTTACTAAATCCCAAGTGCCATTCTTTTCAAGTGACTCCATCTCATCTTGCATAGCGGTCATCCAATTTTTACAATCAACAGAAGTAATAGCCTCAACATAATTTGAAGGTTCGGCATTATTTTCAATATCTTCTGCAACACTTAAAGCATAAGAAGCAATATCACATTCTTCAATAAACCTTTTAGGTGGATGAATAGACCTTCTAGATCTATCAATAGCAATAGATTGTTGTGGAGGCTGCACAACTGGAGAAGAATGCTCAACAATATGTGAATCATCAATAATAGGTGCATCATGAACATCAATACTAATATTTTCTGGTGTAGATTCAGAATCAATAAGGTGCTCCACCTGCACACTAGTTTTCTGTTGTTTCTCAATAGGAGCATCAATATCCAATTTGTCATTCAGCATAACAGATTCATTAAAGATAACATTCCTACTGATAACAACCTTTTGAGTTTGAGGATTCCACAATTTATAACCTTTAACACCAGATTTATAACCAAGAAAGATGCACTTAATAGCTCTAGGCTCCAATTTACCATTATCAACGTGAGCATAAGCAGTGCAACCGAAAACTCTCAATTGTGAATAATCAGCAGGAGAACCAGACCATACCTCAATTGGAGTTTTCTTATCAATAGCAATAGAGGAGACCGATTAATAAGATAGCAAGCGATGAAGCGCTTCACTTAAAACGCCTATGCAAACCAGCATTAGACAACATACAACGAGCCCTTGAGATAATGGTTCTGTTCATACGCTCAGCTACACCGTTTTGTTGTGGAGTACCAGGAACAGTGTAGTGACGCACAATACCTTCAGACTTGCAATATGAATTAAATTCATCAGAACAGAATTCCATCCCATTATCAGTACGAAGTTTCTTTACCTTCTTTTCAGTTTGTCTTTCAATCATCACCTTCCACTCTTTAAATGCTAAAAATGCTTCTGATTTATGCTTCAAGAAATAAGGCCAAACTTTTCTAGAATAATCATCAATAATGGTTAACATATAACGAGAACCTCCTAAAGAAGTCTTACGAGATGGCCCCCATAAATCAGAATGCACATAATCAAGAATACCTTCTGTAGTATGAACAGAAGTGTTAAATTTTACCCTCTTATGCTTACCAAATATGCAATGCTCACAGAAATCCAATTTTCCATTATATCTATCAAGAAGTCCTCCTTTACTCAATACTGCCAAACCCTGTTCACTCATATGACCAAGACGCTTATGCCAAAGATTAGCAATATCGGGTGATGAATGTGAAGAAACAAAGGCATCACCTGCAATTGTAGTGCCTTGAAGACGATATAAATTGGCAGATTTCAAATCACCTTTCATTACAATGAGAGAACCTTTTGATACTTTCAAAATACCATTGCCACCAGAATACTTATACCCTTTAGAGTCAAGAGTACTCAAAGAAATGAGATTCCTTGTCATACCTGGAACATGCCTCACATCTGTCAAGGTTCTGATAATGCCATCATGCATCTTGATTTGAACAGATCCAATGCCAACAATAGGGCGTGGCGAATCATCACCCATCCTAATGAACCAAAGATCTTTAACAGACTCATAAGTGATGAACCAATCTCTATTAATACATATATGAAAAGAAGCAGCAGAATCAATAATCCATTCATCACCACTACTAGCACATCCAGCGAAAAGCAACAAGAGTCTCACCATCGAACTACTATCGTGAAACAATGAAGCTTTACCTTCATCATCAGGTTTACCTTTTGGTTTGTAGGTGCCGTTCCTTTTTTCTTTGTTCTTTACCTTATAACATTCAGATATGTCATGATTATTTTTCTTACAATATCTGCAGAATTTTTCTTTACCTCTGGACTTAGAACGGCCCCTGTAACTGCTTGAACTTCTGCCTCTATACCCATTGTATGATTTCTTTTCTCTTGTTCGTCCCCGAACTGACAAAGCTTCACCTTGGAAACTGGAACTCTCAGAAGACACCATTAATTTCATCTTTTCTTTTGCATGTAAGGCCTCATAAACTTGAAAGAATAGTTAATGTATCACGACTATATAAAATAGTGTCTCTAAAATTTGAAAATGACGGAGGCAGGGAACACAAAAGAATAAGACCTAGATCCTCATCTTCAAATTTTACCTCCATAGACTCAAGGTCAGAAACGATCTCCTTAAAGGCCGATAGGTGATTTAACATAGAACCACCCTCTTGCAACTTATGCGAAAATAATTTCATCTTCACATGCATTTTGCTCGTAAGATCCTTTGACATGCAAATTGACTCCAACTTTAACCATAAAGAGGCTGCGGTTTTCTCCTGCAAAACCTCTTGCAAAATATTATTTGATAAATGAAGATGAATTTGAGATAAAGCCTTACGATCCTTTCTTTTTTCTTCATCAGTCCAGGCCTTTTAATCTTTGTTCCCGAATTTATCGAGCGCATCATCCAAGTCCGTGTGCGCAAGAATTGCTCTCATCTTGACTTGCCATAGCGAAAACCTGGTGTCACGGTCTAATAGAGGAAGATCATACTTCAACGAGGCCATAATACAGAGAAATATTATTCAGTGCACAAGCAAGAAAAAAATGAGCTTCTGAAAATTTTCCTAGTAATAAAAAAATGATTGGCTGGCTGCGTCCTTCACGTGACTAGCTTCACAGGTGAGATGGACCAAATTCTCTCGGTTGTTCTGGTACTTGTCCACGTGGCTCGTGATTGATCCACTAGTACTGCTTCTCCAATTGAGTTCTTCACGCGTCCTTGTGATTCTCCAACCACTAGAACTGCTTCTTGTCTGCTTGATGCGGCTCGCGCGAAGTGGCACCACGGGCGTTGTGGAAGGTGCGGCGAGTTTCCGGGGATTCGGCCGAAGGACCGCGCGGCTCGGGGTGACCGCCTGGAAGCCAAGGCCGGCGAGATGGCGCGACGGCGAATCGCCGACAGATGAAGAACGGACGGCGCTCGATGAAAAGATCTGACGACGACGCGACGGCCTGGAGAGCGCGCGGGTGCCAACGCCGGGCACGGCGCGAGAGGCGGCGACGGCCGGAAGAGGATGAACCGGCGGAGGCGGCGCGACGGAAGCTTGGAGCGTCGGGTGCGACGAACGAGGTGGCCGCCGAACAGATCTGGAAGAAGAACTGTAGCCGATTGTACTGTAGATGGACGGCGGCGATGCGTCGAGTCGCGGCGACGCGACAAACGACGAGCGAACCGAGCAGGTCAGAAGATGAACAGACGCTGCTCGGGAAGATGAACAGTCGCCCCTGAAACCGATCCGATCTGATTTTTTTTCTCGTGATTGATCTGCTCTGATACCACTTGTTGTAAAATCAATCACAAAAGAAGAAGAATACGAGACGCAGATTTTTACGTGGAAACCCTTGCGGGAAAAAACCACGGGCGCCAACCGGCGATATCACTATTGAGAATTGTGTCTGTGGCTAGGGTTCTGATGAGCGTCTTTACCCTCCCCAAATGATTCTGAGGTATTTATAGAGATAGAAATGACTCGAGTCTAAACGGCTACACGAAATATAAATTAAAGACGTCCCTAAAGTCCAACAGCAAATTCGGATCAATATCCAACACCATTAAACTACATATCATCGTTGGATTGACTCGGAACTTGGACAACGTACGTACTCCATTGTTCTTTTCCTTAATCGTGTCCTTCTGATGCCGCCGCACAAGAGGCTTTCGCCAGCGACTCATGTTTGTCACAGGTTTCGCGATCCGTGATTTTTTCTCCAGGCCCGCCGCTGGCCGCTGCTCTAGACGAATAGCAGTGCGCAAAGCGGCTAGGTAGCATGTGTGGCGCGTGCGGGTGCGGCCGGCGGCTCATTGTTCGCCGCGGGCGGGCAACACGTAGGCGTTCGTTCTGGCTATGCCGAACTCGCGTACACCTGCAGGAACGTAGTGATGCCATGGTGCGGCGCCAGCGAATGCACGGCGTGGTAACCCGTAACCATCGGCCGTGGGACAGTGATCCGACGGAGAAAGTCCACGCCCCAGCTAGCGGCAGCTACATGCAGCAGGCTCGGCTTCTCGAGCTTCTTTTATCCCTTCCGTTTGTGGTCTCGATCACCCTCGTCTTGTCGAAATGAAGCACTAGTGTTCGATCGATTCCTCTGCGAGTTCGGCTTCCTATTGATCGATGTACTGGTTCTCTTCTCTCCTCTAGCCTTTCATTCCCGTCTTCGTCTTCTTTTTCACGAATATGTAGGCACAAAAAGCTTCAATCATCGAGACCCGTATCTGCACCAGTGGTGGGAGAAGACCCGATTCTGTTAGGCGGTAGACATCGCCAACATCTATTTCCAGATCGCGACACGAGGAGAGAAGAGCTCCTGCGAACTTAACAAGAATACTTGCAAAAGCATCATGGCATCGCTTGATTTCTGTCTCCCCGAAAACAATAGAGCAGCTAGCGCCCGATTCGTTGCATCGGAGTGTATGAAGTACTAGTTAGGTAGTGTGCAGTACTGCCGCTTTATCACAATCCGCAGGGATTGCGCATCAAGGCTTTATCCAAAAGCACAATCAAGGTTTGGGTGCGCTCGTATATCACCATGTATATCGCCTCGCCTGCCTGCCTGCCTGCTTAGCCGAGATTGATTATATGTTTTTGGTTTGGAGGTGACCACCTATCATAATGTCAATCATAAGGTGCACTTGCACCTACTAATCTACTATGATGATATTACACCTCAACTAATCCTCTCTCCTGCGCCACGCGCCGCCTTTATCCCCTCAGTTTTTCCAAAAAATGGCCCTCTACTTCTGCCAAATCACAAGCACAATTAGGGTGTTTGCCCCAGATATCTGCCAAACTTTTAGAAGCATCTGCCAAATCACAAGTGCTGAGTTTGAGTATGATACAAATTTGTTTTCTACTCCATCTCAAATCTACTCCTATACGAAGTCTATTATATACCACTATAAATATACCACTGTAGTATATAGAAAAAGTAAGAGTTTTGTTGTAAACATCTCCTTATATAATAAAATATCTTCGTACACCCGTAGATATTTTTTCCAAAAAGGTTTTTTTACGTAAAAATCCCTGTCTCCTGTGTTTTTGATGCTATATTTTTGCCGTGCTTTTTTGTAACAGCAAGCATCGTTACTTTGGTCATGGCCGTCGCTATAAAAGGAGGAGGGTCAACTATGAATTCTATGCAGCATGCAGGTTGGCAGGGTACTGCAGCCTGCAAAACTCGCCGCCTCGCGCCGCGCGCGTAAAAGCCAGGCTCCACTGTGACCTCGCGAGGGACATGGTGCCAGCTAGTTTCAAGACTCATCCTGGCGCCGCGCCGGCGGCTCGGCCTCACGCGCGGCTGCCTTGCCGGACCTACGGCCTCGCCGCCCGCCCGCCTGCGGCTCGGCTTCGCGGCTTCGCAGCCGGCCGGCTTCGGCCTCGGCTTCGACTTCACAAACATAGGACGGATATACGACGAACCTCCCTGTCTCCTGTGTTTTTGATGCTATTTTCTTTTAGATTATGGTTGTTAGCATTTTCTTTTGAATAATGAATAGTAAGCTCTAGAAGAGCATACTTCTCTCATGAATATATATGCAATTTATTCTTTATTCGGTATTCTTTCATTTACAAGCAATATTTGAATTATTTTGCCTCTGTTTGGTGGGATTATATTTCTTTTATCTAGAAAACGTGTAGCGCCCAAATGAAAAGATATGCATTGTTGATAGTGGCACAACAAATACCATCTTAAGAGAGTCTAAGTATTTCCAGTCGATCACGAAGAGCATTTGGAAAGATTACTCTGATCGCGAGGCGACTCATATGTGTCGGCTCGGGATTTTTGCCGTGCTTTTTTGTAACAGCAAGCATCTGCACTTGTACAACCGTCCAACTATGCTATGCAGCATGCAGGTTGGCAGGGTACTGCAGCCTGCAAGAATGTCTACGGGCAAACTCAATAAAAGCCAGGCTCCACTGTGACCTGCGAGGGACATGGTGCCAGCTAGTTTCAAGACTCATCCAGCTAGACTTCACAAACATAGGACGGATATACGACGAACCTTACATGAATCGTACTCTAAATAACAGTGGGATTTTAGTTTTGATCACCATGCTATAATTGCTAGTGCGTTCAGCATTTCAATTTCCAAATAGAACAGTTGTTAAAATAATTGGCAATTTATATGCCATGGACGACACACTATGTATAATTAATTTGCAAGGATATCAGAGGATCCAAATTCGACGAACATTTCCATCGTAACATGGAAAAAAATTGTGTAGTTAGGTATGCTTAGATGCTGGACCGGAGTCTAGCTTGACTTCATCATGCATGCCAGATTGAAGCCTGAGTGTCCAACCTAGTAAAGCCCGGCAACCCAAGATGTGAGTTTCGACCTAGCTGAGATAGATATATGTCAGACAGTTCGAGATAGCTTCTGCATAACTTTTGCTTAAAAGAAAAGCGGATTGTCCGTCGAACAGGAAGATTCTGGACAGCTTCTCCCACAATCAGAAGCTGATTTGTACACGAATCGGAAGTCACCATCCATCCGATTACGCAAATTCACTCGGATTACGTGGGTTCCGCCTCCCCACGAGTCGCCATAGGTCCCGAGGGCTTTCGCCATCGGCCCTAGACCCCTCTGCCACCCTCGTCCGCTTGTCCGTCGCCGATGCTGATCAACAATCAGTACAGACAATCAGGATTGCCAAACGACCAAATTCTCCAACCAGCAGATTCTTCAGGCAGCCGCTTCTCCAGACAGCTGGCTATAATTTAGAATCTGCATAATCGAAACTTGTCTCGAAGGAGGCCAGTAAGACTAGCGCTAGGACCTTTTGTACTGTATAGAGGCATCAAATCTTTATCATTTTTACAAATGAAGTAGAAATGAAACATTGTACGATCGAAAACTAATAATATTATCGTTGGTTAGGCCTCCTAATCAGTATAAAAATGTACAAACAACATGACGACGCGTTAATTTTCATAAATGATGATTCGACTATTTGCAAGCAATTTACCATGGATTTTTACTTTCAGAGCATTGTAAACTATTTCACATACATAATACAACAATGTGATTAACAACAAACATTATAATAGTCCATTTATTTACAATCGCCTTCATGATGATCTACTCGCATGTAATTGGCTCCATGTGTGTCGTCATCCCCGCTAAGACAGGCCCCATCTGCAAATGAAGGTATCTCATCGAATTGGTTATACTCTTCTTTATCTACAACATCTTCAACTCCTACAATCCGTCTCTTGCCATGAAGAACGATGTGCAACCTCGGATTGGCCGGATCACACACGTAGAAGACTTGAGTTGTTTGCTTCGCAAGGACGAATGGGTCATCTTTGTAGACGAGTCTGCTGAGATCCACAATAGTAAAGCCTCTCTTGTCGACCTTCACTCCATGTGAAAGTCCTACCCACTTACCTCGGAACAATGAAACTTGGTATATTCCGTAATCGAGCTCCCAAATTTCTTCGATCAACCCATAGTAGGAGTTCATTGTGGTTGGAGAGACTCTTTTCGAGTGATGATAATAAGAGAAAGCATTTATGCACACACCACTGTTTTGGACAGTACTCTTGGCATCTTGACTCTCAGTGTAAAAGGTGTAACCATTAATATCGTATCTCTGCCATGTCTGTACATTAAATCTTGGTCCGTCAGCCAACCATTTTACGTTCTCACTAAAGGAGACCTCCGCTTTTTCTTTGAACCATGTGAGGAATCGATCGTTGTGTTCTTGTGCGATGGAGAGGTCATCCATTTATGGATTCTCTTCCTGTAATATCAACTTATGCTGCTCGATGTATAGACAAACTTTTGCGCTGTTCTGCAAGACTGTCAAATGCGCTTTGCAATACATATCAAACCTCGGACTCATTAGTTTGGACCCAATGGTTCCTTTACCAGCAAGTTTGCCCTCGTGACGAGATACAGGAACACCGATTGCTTGTCTTTTACCTAGGTAGTCCACACAGAACTCAATAACCTCTTCAGTCCCATAACCTTCAACAATATTACCCTCAGGCTTCGACCGATTCCTCACGTAGGACTTTAATATACCCATGTACCTCTCGAACGGATACATGTAACGTAGGAAAGCGGGCCCACATATCTTAATCTCTCTGACAAGGTGAACAACAAGGTGGACCATTACGTCGAAGAACGACGGTGGGAAATGCATCTCAAGCTGACACAGAGTCTGCACCACCTCACTCTGTAAGTTGTCTAGCATATCGGGGTCAATAACTTTGCAGGAGATCGCATTGAAGAAAAAACACAGCTTCGTGATTGCTAACCTGACATCCTCTGGCAGAATATTTCGGATTGCAACTGGGAGCATTTGGGTCATCAATACATGGCAGTCGTGGGACTTCATGCCCAACAACTTCAAATCATCCATGAACACAAGCTTCTTAATGTTTGCGGAGTAGCCAAATGGAACTTTAATACCTTGGAGACATTTGTAGAGATCTTCTTTCTCCTTCTTGGACAGGGTGTAGCATGCAGCGGGGATGTACGGACTTTTTCCATCCTCCTCTATCACTGCAAGCCTTGGCCTGATTCCCATGTAGGCCATGTCACGACGAGCATTCACACCATCCTTGGTCTTCCCAGGTATGTTCAGCAGGATGCCAACCAAATTATCGCAGACATTCTTTTCAACATGCATGACATCAATACAATGTCGGACATCTAACTCCTTCGATCGGTAAGTCCCAAAATATTGACCTCTTCTTCCAAATTGTCCTTGGGCGAACAGTTACTGGCTCTTTCCGTCTCGAACATCGATATCCTCTACACGTGAATATACTTGCCTTCCACTCATAGGTCTGCGGTGCGAACGGACTTCCCTCTTCCCATCAAATTTGTCATCCATCTTACGGTATCGATAACTTCGAGATAGAAACCTACGGTGACCCATATACACAGTTTTTTTTGGAATTTGGCAGCCATAGACTCTCAGTCTCCTCTTCACAAATAGGACACGCTTTGGCTCCCTTCGTACTGTAACCCGCCAAATTACCAAGAGCCGAGAAATCATTTATGGTACAAAATACCATAGCCCGTAGGGTGAAATGCTCTCTTTTGTACGCATCCCACACCACGACACCCTCATTCCACAATTTTACCAAGTCCTCGATCAGTGGTGCAAGGTACACATCAATATCATTTTCCGGCTGTTTGGGTCCCGAGATTAGTAATGACATCATGATATACTTCCGCTTCATACACAACCAAGGAGGGAGGTTGTAGATACACAATGAAGCGGCGTGTCTTTGTGGACGATCGCTCATGTTACCAAATGGATTCATTTCGTCGATACTCAACCCAAATCTTATGTTCCTCATTTCGGCACCAAACTCTTCATGTTTCCAATCGATGTTTCTCCATTGAGCCGAATCAGCAATTGGTTCTCAAATGCCGTGACGTCACCTATCTTTATTCTAAATTTCCCGCTCCAGACGGGGAATGATGGGCAAGTACCACAATACCTTGGTCGGTGCACCTTTAGTGACCTCTTCACCGTCGTTGCCCCGACTCTTACGCTTCTTGTCATTACGCTTCTCCTTTTGTTTGTACCGGGCACACATAAACCGGACACGTCAGACTCGATGTGCGTTACGGTACAAGATGCAATCATTCGAACATGCATGTATCCTTTCTATTTCCATTCCCATGGGACATAGTAGCTTCTTTGCTTCATAAATGCTTGTTGACAACTCGTTTCCCTTCTAGCGGATCCGATAGAAGAACTAGAAGTGCATTGAAACTTGTATCATCCAACGGTGTTTTGCCTTGATTCGAACAATGCAAGGACCGAACCCAACTTGGTGTATTCCGCTTTGCAACTTGTGAGCAATGGTTTGGCATCGCTCTTCCATCAAGATTTTAAACTTTTCAAACTCTCTTTCGTGTAATTACCTCCACATCCCGCAACATTTGCTCCAAATTATCCTCCTCAAACATATCAAGTCGCAACTCGTCATCCGGTTCCACTGTGTCTTCGTTGCATCTGGGAAGGGTACTACCGCCTCCCGTGATGGATCCAATATGTGTAATTCCTCACGGCCACGTCGAATCGGTGGTCCTCAATTTGAGTGAGTTGCTAAATCTCCTCAGATTAGTGCAATCAATGTAAGGACAATATATGAAGTTTAAACCCCTCCTCACCATGTCCTCTTCTGCAATTTTTTGAACTCCTTAACACCCTATGAGATTCAAAGACTCACACGGCTTTTCTGATACATCCATTCCTCACGGTCCATCTGCAATTAAATTTCGCACAATAAATTAAGGAAAAACTAGAGCGACAACTAGCTAGCTATTTTAAATATTGAGACATCATTTCAATTAATATTACCTTTGCAAAATAGATGACAGGTTCCAAGATATATAAATGTACTCCCGATCGATACCTAGCTTCTTCCCTAATTTAGAGCTTCCAATTCCCTAGATAGGAGTCATAATCTAATTATATAGCTAGTGCAGTAGCTTGCAAATCTTTTTACTACAACGAAACAAAACAAGGGTACTAACGATGACACCTAATCTCTAAATAGGTTAGGTCCTAATCCCATTCGAGGATATGTGGTTCGAGCAAGTTCCTAAGCCGTTGTACAACTCCAAAGAAAATTTCGGTAGCATCTCCCCACTGTTCTCCATATACACGTCTCGACAACAGGTCAAGAGGGGTGTGCATATGGAGAACACCGAGAGACGCTACGAAATCTACTCGCAGCTTGTACAACGACTCGAGAACTTGCCCGAACCATATCTTCGAATATCAAAAAACATGGACAATTCGAGAATGTCAAACATAAATATGCCATTTCATTCGGCATATTTGTAAATAAGCATCCTCGAGCAGGAGACATAGGTTCCATGAACCTAAACTCTAACATTTATCACATGATAGCAACAATAATTCCATATTAACATGAGAGCACTATAATAATTAAATAGATGTGTGCTTATCAAATAAAGAGTGTGAAATCAAGGCACGTACACAATTCCAAAGTGCAACCTAAACTTTATTCACGACATATCGAAATTACCTAGTGCAAAATTGAAGGGTTTAAAGAGTTGCTCACATTTTGAAGAAAACCACAAATGAGGGCAAAAGAGGAATCTCCTCAAGATAGGGTTTCAAATTTGCCCTCTTAATACCCACCCATGAGGACTTCAAATTTTCTCACCCAAGTATTGCTTTGAACCACACAATATGAGATGTTTTCTCGGGTGGCGGCGAAGAAATCTCCTCTGAGCAACAACAGAGAAGAGTTCATTTCGAGTGCTATATATGACCTAGCGAGGCACATCGAATCGGTTCTTTTCAAAAGCGATAGTGATATGAGCGCTCATCACTATCGGTTCTTTTTATAGAAGCGATAGTAATGAAGCGCGTGGACATCGAAATCGGTTCTTTTAGAAGCGATAGTGATGTCTTGTGATCATCACTATCGCTTTATAAAAAGAAGCGATAGTGATGATCACGCGATACATCACTATCACTTTTTTTAGAACCGATAGTGATGTATATCACATCACTATCGCTTTTATCAGCGAAACCGATAGTGATGTGGGCGTGATCATCACTATCACTTCGTTTGTTAGAACCGATAGTGATGACCATTCACATCTCTATCGTTTTTTAGTTTAGAACCGATAGTGATATGCCCAATGTTACATCACAATCACTTATAATCTCAGAACCGATAATGATTATTACTAACACCTCTCCGAAGTTATTTATCACAATCGTTTTTTCCTAAAAACTTAAGAACCGATACGGATAAAGCGATAGTGATGTACCGTTCTGTAGTAGTGACGTTTGGACTTCAACCCCATCACAGAATTGCTTCACATATCAACATATTTGTACCGAATATGAAACATTATCAAAATAGCTGATTTCATCCACACTTTGATTTAACTGAATTTGATTATACATATTATAATTTGCACACAAAAAAATTGTTTTGTTGCTCCTGCAATGTTAATTATACACCGCAGTTGAACTTCCTTTCGAGCGAGTCTACTGAAAGTCGCTTTTGTCCAGCCTTTACAGCGCGGTTGCTCATGAAAAGATCACTCGGACAGCTTGGACTACGATGGCATTTATGCAATTTACTTCCGCTGACGCTACGTAGCAGGGCTGCAGGAGTACCATTTACATCACTGATGATTAACTGAAGAACAAGGTGTTCTTGCATAGAGAACCCTTGATGTTTCAATTTTTATTTGCGAGGGATGTTTCCATTGTTTAGTAAGACTAAATATTGTTGTTGGACATACTATGTGGATAACGAGATTTTAAAGTGCATACATAGCATAAATTCCTATTGGCACTATCTGGTATTGTCCATGGAGTCACTATACTGCATTAAATATTATGAGTTTTCAAACACTTTTTTTTAAGGATGAATTTTCGAACGTTGGAATTTAACATAGTCGTTCATCTACATATCCATCCTCTTCACGCTATATTAATTTGTCTAGAAAAAGACAGCTAGAACTATGTTTGTATTACATTATTATTGGGCAAAGATAAACCATTTAACAAAGCTTGCATCTTAATTATGGTGAAGCTAAGCCTAACAGCTTGTTTGGTTGGAGGAATTGGGAGAGGGAATGAGAATTTAGGGTGGAGGTTATAAAATCTCTTGTTTGGTTAGTGGACATGAGAATTTAGGTGGGATAGGGATTGGGAGGGAATTATGGTCTAGAGAAAGAGTAATACATCTCAGCACTTTACCGTCACTTATGTTAAGATATCTTAGAAGCTATAAAGCAGTCCCACCCCATGTCTCATCCCTCCTGCCAAATAGAGGATTGGAACTAAAAAAAGCAGACACCTTTCGACTTATGTCAAAAATCGCTTAGAAACTAAGCTGTTTGAGGGTTACTAGTTTTTCAGAAACTGAAAGCGGTTTTAAACACAAATTCCCGGCTCTAAACTCTTGTTCCCCTTCCCAATTGTAGTCAAACAGGTTGTGTTATAGTTGGGCAACAATTTTCCATTTATACCGAAAATAACATCTCAAATATAATTAGAGTGTGGCATACGGCAATGGAACTTTTTTTTTACTCAAGAATTCCAAATCATTTTGTTCTTTTCTTTTTAGGTTATTGAGGTCGGGTGATGTATTTTGCCAATGCTGACCATCTTTAACTAATATTATTAGTGGGTTTCTTCATTTTGCTAAGCATTTTGATCGCTACTTCTTTATCATTGTACATGCCATCGGTTATGTCAAATTTTTTATGCCAAAAATAGCTGGACACATTACTATTTAGTACAGTGTTCCCTGGAAATTTCATATGTTGTTATATGCATGATGAAGTGATGAACCCCGGTCAATTTTGTTCTTGTTCCACCCCCTGAGCCCTGATCATATTATAATAGGCAAGGTCTGCAGTAGTAGATTCGTTATTGAATCTTACAAGGACAACGTCACTATACAGTATACACCAGTAACTGATACAGTAGCATTTAGCAAATACCTTTATAATAAGACATTTGACTTGACTTTATTACATGTCTTGTTTGACCTTCCGATTGCATTATCTATTGGTTAGAGTATAATCTTAGTCTACAAGTACAACGAAGGCTTCAAATAACGTCCACTTAGCTATCTTTGTACAACGAAGAAATATTGTAAGTTGTACACTTCCAATTCAAATTCATCAATTGTACGACAGACTACTAGTCTTCTGGTACTAGTACTTAGCTCTCAAAATGCATTTTTTAATGCAATAACGTGCAAAGTTTTTGTGTGTTCTCCGAAAAGTTCTCAGAATGCAAATAAAAAAATCAATTTGATCCCTGAACTATTTTCAAAGTCTAAAAATCAGCCTTGAGCTGCAAAACTGAATATTGAACCCCCTCAAGTATCAATACCGTTCACTTAACCCTTGAGACCAAAACTACCCTGGTTTCGCTGACGAAGCATCTACCGTGGACAAGTTTCACTGGTGTGGCATCCACGTCAATGTCCATGTCAAAATCCACATCCTCCTTCCTCCCCATTTTTCTGTATTCCCCATGTCCGCCGATCGTGGAGGGAGCAACGTCCCGCTCCAAGGACATCGATGATTAGGCTCAAC
This sequence comes from Otatea glauca, assembly GCA_036346275.1. Lineage (NCBI taxonomy): Eukaryota > Viridiplantae > Streptophyta > Magnoliopsida > Poales > Poaceae > Otatea > Otatea glauca. Next base: position 117,707 of record JAYEVK010000110.1, on the reverse strand, counting down.
GGGATGTCTTACACCATCGCGTTCATGATGCCCCGCCGCACAACTGCCGTTGCCGTCATCTTATCCCCTCTCGGGACATGATCGAATCATCAGGGACCTTCTGATGGAGCAACTGGCGATGAACATCGGCATAAAAGGAACCATTGCAGCAAAGGAGCCAGTGCTGATTTTCATCATGTCAAACACCGTGAGGCCATCAAACTCTGGCATTCGCATGACTGATTATCTAAATTGGAGGCAACTGAGGTTTTGATAACTTTACATAAATTAGAGAAAAATAGAAAAAAAAATTCTAATGGCTTCATTAAAGAAACAGAGAGGAGGCACAAATTATTTCTAATATCTTCATCCCAGAAATATGGAGGAAGAAAAAATCAGCCAAAGAAAAGAGAATCTGAGGGCATGGCCATGTGAAATCGCAAGGAGGGGGGGATGAAGGAAAGACCCAACGACTCCATCATTGCCGGCTTCCTCGAAATCTATAAAGACTATGTCGCCTACAACAGCATGGTCATGCTCTCCTAGTCATCCTCTGTCTGGCGAGGTGGCTCAGCAATGGCCAAAACAAGCAAGAAGGTGGTGTGGTCGTAGCTCAGCTAGTCAAGTAGCTAGTGCAGCAACTTGATGGGCACGTGAGTAGATGACGTTGGGGTTGTAGGGCGTCCTAAGGTGTGGAGGGGCCAACGTCCTGCTGTAGCTCCGGTGTGGGGGGAGGGTGGCGTCATGGGAGGCATCGTGAATGGTGGGGAGGGGAAGGGGTGTAGTGATCTACAGAAAAAGAGGGGGAGGAAGGCAACAATGGTGTTTAGAGAGGGCGAGAAGAGGAAGAGGAAGAGGAAGAGCAGATGATAGATGTTGACATGTGGGTCTTTACCATTGTTTTGAACAATTTGCTAACTTGTATGTTAACTCGGTCAAAAACCAGGTCACTATCAAAACCACTGCTTTGCTGATTTAGATGTCAACTCAGTAAAAAACCTGGTCACTGTCAAAACCACTGCAATATCTATGCCACGCCAGTTGAAAATCGACATGGTTTTAGTCTCAGGGAGTAATGTGAATAGTATTGATAATTGAGGAAGATCTAATACCTAATTTTGGCCCTGATTAGGGTTTAAAACCAGCTTCAGTTTCTGAAAAGTCAATAAACTTCCTAAACAGCTTAGCTTTTAAGCGACTTTTAACATAAGCCATATATAACTAATAAAAGCCAAAAGCTGAAAGCTAGGCTGGACCTGTTTTTGCAACTTATTACAAAATGAAATTAGTTATTTATTAAATGATATCTTATAAAAAATGAGAGCTACTAGTGAACCCTATACCGTTAGAATTGATTCCAACGGTATAGCAGGTTCACAGGTTTTAGAAGCAGGTTTCATAGGTTTCATAGCAGGTTTTAGAGTCAGATTTCAGAAGTTTCATTGCGCAAAAAAAGTATACCGTTTGTACGGTATATCATACGTTAGTTTTTCTGATAAAAAATTACATCTGATTTTCAATTCAGAAAGCTAAAAGGCAGGCTATGGCTTCCTACCTTTGTAGTTTGGAATTGATTTCCAAACTTTTGCAATATTACAAAATGACAGGAATCTACGTGCACAAAACCACCAAACTACTCTCTGTCCCTCTACTCTCACACACTCCCTTTCTCAGATCCGATTACTCTCCTCCGGTCCTCCCCACCCTCTGGCCTCTGCCTTCCATTCCATTTCCCTGCACTTGTCGGGTACCCTAAACCCAACCACCACTGCTTGTCGCCGTCGTCGGAAGCATCGGCGGGGGCGGAAATGGAGGCGGCGCTGGAGGCGGCGCGCGCCAAGGACACGAAGGAGCGGCTTGCCGGGGTGGAGCGGTTGCACGAGGCGCTGGAGGCGGCGGCGCGTCGGGGGCTGACGGCGGCAGAGGTGACGTCGCTGGTCGACACCTGCATGGATCTGACCAAGGACGCCAACTTCCGCGTCGCCCAGGGCGGGCTGCAGGCGCTCTCCGCCGCCGCCGTGCTCGCTGGCGACCACTTTAAGATCCACTTGAATGCTCTCGTGCCCGCCGCCGTCGAGCGCCTAGGCGATGGCAAGCAGCCTGTTCGCGACGCCGCCCGGCAGCTCCTGGTCACGCTCATGGAGGTCAGCTTCTTCGTTGTTGCCTTTTGCAATCGATGAGTTGGGGTCAGTGGGGAAATGTGGGTTCGATGCTGGGTGAGGTTGCAATGAACTGAAGATCTGAATTTGTCAGTGTACTGAGAGTGCGCACCCGCGACGTGCTGTTTTGAAGTGGGTGAGTCTGATAATGTGGAACTTTGGGGGGTTGGTGGTGTTATGCATTTCGAGCTTGATCAGAAGTTGTGAAATTATAAGTTGGTCCGTTCTGATAGATTATGGGTTGAATTTTGGGGGAAGTATACGTCTTGGGTTTGAATGCAGTAGCAAATTTGAGTTATGGAGGGGAATTTTATCTATTACCTGACTTGAAATTTGGACAATTTCTGTTTTGGACTTCAATGCAGTACCAAATTTGAGTTATGAGCAAACAGGTCATATACTTTTTAAGGTGAAATCTGTTGGTTGCTCGTATGAATTAACAGTGTTTGGGGCTTTCTGTAATTGTGGTTTTGAGTAATTATATTGATCTTTTTTATTTCTGCATTTTGGTGTTCACTTGAGTTCGGAGGCGTCAGTATCGGAGCAGAAAATGGAAATTTTGGTATGTAAGCTATTGTTGGAGAACTGGAAATTTGTTTCGGGGTACTCGCTGTATGCCTTTCAGGCTACTACAATGTTGGTGTATCTGCATGCTGGGCACTGTCCTGTGTCGAACATTGCTTTCCTTTCCTTTTAGGAAAAAGTCTATATAATACCCTAAACTTTGCTCGAAAGTTGCACCCCAAACTATGAAATCATACATTGGACCCCTGAACTTTGCAATCCGGTTCAAATAACACACCGACCCGATTTCACATAGTGGTATTACCCATGTGTCATGATGAGTGGACAGTTTTGCCAGATAGGATGACATGTTAGGCAAATTTAGGTAAATGATAGGTGGGACTCACATGGGCTTCTTTTCCAAATCGAAATAGAGAGGGGGGAGCTACAGGGACCGACTACAATGAAAGCTTGATTGGGAGCTTGGTGGGGGATAAGCATATGTGGGCTTCACGTATCATTGACCTAACTTGGTCAACGTGTCATCCTAAATGGCAAAACTACCCACTCATTGCACCACACGGGTAATACTACTATGCGAAACCGGGTTAGGGTGCTATTTTAACCGGATTGCAAAGTTTAGGGGTCAAATGACTGGTTTTATAGTTCGTGGTGCTAGATGGACCTTCGACCAAAATTTGGGGTGTTATATGGTCTTCTTTCTTCCTTTTAAGAATTAAGACTCTACATTTAGATTTCTGCAAAATGGACCATAGGTATCCACTCCTTACTGAAAATAAACATGTCAGGGGAATTCTAATAATACTTAAGTGAATTAGATGATAATTTCTAGTGAAATGAACAAACTTGACCTGAACTGAGGCTGGTGCAACATATTGATCTGAATGGAGGCACCAGTTTGGAGTTCACTACATTCCATTGTGCTCTTTTATTAATTAATGCTTACTTGAGTGGATTGAGATGGAGATTTGTAGTAGAATATGTATATATAGACTTAAGTGGTTAGTGTATTCTGGTTTTCAGTGGAAGGATGTTCTCCATTGTGTCCCATAGTTCAAAAATTGCTTCATGATATCTGTTTTAGGTGAGCTTATGGATTTTGGCCAAGCAGTGTTAGTCAATCAAACTATTGTTTCCCCTTCTTTGTGCACATGGCTGCTTCTTTTTGTCGTAGTTATCCATGTCAAGTTGCAGTGATGTGGATGTTGATTCTTGTATCCTGTAGTGATGGGTGGATGCAGCACTTTGTAAAATTGATGTTCTGTTTGTACTTGAAACAAGATGTTGCCCATCATCACAGCATTAAAATTCTCATTTGTACTTTGAATAAAACCTTTTCCTTAGTGTTCTGAGCTTCAATATATCATATATTTCCATATGCTGCATATTTCTCTTGTATGCACTGCAATTTTGTTATGTTAATGATCATTATCTTCTGTGGTTTTCTTGCGGGGCATATTGAACTAATTTTCTCTCTACGCTCTTAGGTTTCTTCACCAACAATCATTGTTGAAAGAGCTGGAAGTTATGCTTGGATTCACAGGAGCTGGAGAGTGCGGGATGAGTTTGTACGCACTGTTGCAACGGCTGTTGGGCTTTTTGCTTCTACAGAGCTCCCTCTACAGCGAGTGTTGCTTTCACCTGTATGTCATAATGATTTTTTTCCTTGTTGAATAGGTTCTAGGTTCTAACTTCATTTTCTTGCATAATTGATAATGCTGACTTCTAAGCTTGTTTGGCTGCGCAGGTCCTGCAATTAATGAATGATTCGAACCAAAGTGTTAGAGATGCTGCAATCTCATGTATTGAGGTGGTGGTTTATTGCAAACCTGCTCAAGTTGACGCTTTTCAATTTCTTACACAAAATGTTGTACTCACACTTCTTCTATTTGTTCAATTGTTTCATTAGTTTTTCTCTCTCTCTCACGACTAAGTTCTCAGTTATACTTCCATCCTTCACATGTTAAGTGGATTGTATACTAGGTTGACTTTCTTCTCGTTCGAAGTTAATGCGCTTAAAGGATGCAAATTATATGCTTGGATGTTCTCTTCAGGGGTTGCTTTCCATTTCTCATGCTCAACCTCTTCTATTTCACCCATTCAGCATTTTAACTATATACTTAGTTGAACGTATACTTAGCAAGACACTATTACTTACTGTGTGGCCAGTGGCTCCTTGCCGCATACTAAAGTTCACTTTAGTTTGGTACCAACCAGGCAACCATTTTGATGTTGAAAATAAAGCAAAACCAACTTTTGTGGTTGTGCAATTTACCTATATCCAAAATCCAAATGCTAGGAAGGTGAACAAAACAAGAATTTTCTTCTACTTTACCTTTCTCAAAGTTTTACAACTTAAACAAGGGTGTAGGGATAGTCTTCATGAAGGTCTAGGTATAAGGTAGACATGATAATATGAGGAGTGATGAATGTATGAAAGTGAGGATGAATAAAAGGGATTGAAGTCATTTACAGACTGAATGTGGTATTTTTTTTTGTTCCTTGGGTGCACGCCAATGTAGAACACCATTGACGACTTTGCATGTGACTTCCCCTGATGTTCCACACAAATATTTTATTAAAGTGTTTCATTCTGTAATCGAATAACTATTCACTACAGGAGATGTACAAAAATATGGGATCTCAGTTCCACGAAGAGTTGCAGCGCCATAATCTGCCCTCTTACATGGTAATTTATGTGGTCTTTTACTCCTTTATCACGGTGATATCCCCATTGCTATCAATTTCTTTTATCTTGGTAGTTGCATTAGTAGTAAATTGGAGGATTTAGCTCTTACCATGCCCTAAAGTTAAAAGTTAGTCATGTTGATATATTCTTATTATCCTTTCTTCGCCTTCGATTTTTTCAGCTAAAGGAAATAAATTCAAGATTGGATAAAATAGAGCCAAATGTTCCATCATCTGATGGCGCTAGGATGCAATACAAGGCCATGGAAAGATCTGTTAGTGCTAATCCAAAAAGAGGCAGTCCAAGGAAAAAGAGCATACCAAGGGAAAGCGCATTATTTGGAGGCAAGTTTTACGTTTTTGCTTGCTGCAAGCTCCCATTCTATTTGATTAGTAATTTAGTACTAAAGATATGACCAAAGGTGTTATTAGTTTGTGTCAACCAAGATTTTAAGTAATGGCGAAAGATTCCTTGCTCTCGTTCGTATGCATCTGAGTGGACTTTTTGGTTGTTACAAGAGCATGTACCATGATTGTCCACTATGTTAACTCTCCCCCCCCCCCCCCCCCCCCATTGCAGTGAGTATCCTTTTATTTTAGCACTCCTTGATCTGGTAGTTTATGCTGTTATTCAAAAAGTTGAATTCCATAGTTTGGATTTAAGAACAATGATATTTGTTGGCTTGTTCCTATTAATGATGTGTAAGTCAATTGTATCGTCAATGGTTTTAGACTTTTTGCAAGATGTCCGCATGGAAGGGTTACTTGAGCAGACTGAAATTGTTGTCTATTGCTACTGATCTGGTGAGGTAGTATTACCAGTCTTTGTGTGCTGAGTGCTCTACTCCACATGGCACTCCTTTGTAGTCATGTATATATAATGATCATTAAAAGGCATCTGGTTGGTTCATGACTTCAAAATTCTGGCAGACAGCAGCGGCAGATGTTTCCATGTGTATCCAGTGAAGCACTTAAAGCGGTCATCACGTGTCCCTTCACAAAACTATGCTTAGATATTAGCCTTGAAATATTTTGCGCATTTATTATTGCCAAATCCATTCTGATGTTGCATCAATTGAAAGTCCATTTAATGTGTTAAAATGCAGTTGTTCCTACCAGGGGCATGCACTATCATATTTATCCCTCTGTTAGAAACGACAGCATCACCTCTTTGCTTGGTATATAAGCTAGAGGCTTCCAGTTCCACTATTTTGGTAGGAAATTTTGTTACCTAAATAATTTAGCAAACAGAGTGTCAGTAGTCAGAAGTTCGGGCTGTTGTGGCGATATTGGGTTTATACCAACTTATGATTTCTGAAGTTTTGTGTGAATAGCTACACATTCTCCATATTGATCATGTGCTGCTTGATTTTATGCCATTTACAGGTGATACAGATATTACCGAAAAGCCAGTGGAATCCATTAGAGTTCATTCAGATAAAGAATTAGTTAGAGAGGTTGAGAAGATTGCATCTGCCCTTAATCCAGAAAAGGACTGGTCTATACGTATCGCTGCAATGCAAAGGATTGAAGCCTTGGTATACGGAGGTTGATATTTGTTACCCATGTCCTATTTTCATATCTACATTTTGTTTTGTCAATGAGTAGCTTTCTTTAGAACATATACCTGTTATGCCTTGAAGTTCTTGTAACATGTAAAAGATGAACTAAGGAAACTCCACGCTCCAGATATAGATGATCCTTTTTTTATTAATAAGCAAAATAATAAAATAGAGCAAACCCATCCCATTTTTCAAGCTAGGATGCAGTTTAACAAGGCATCTGGGTCTGGATGCTGGAAACCAGACTGTCTATGAGAGACACTTGCCATCTCATCCGCTTGGGTCATAGCAAAAGCGTTTCAAGTATTTGTTGAGTCTTGGGCATCAAAATGGTGTTAGTGGGCATGGTGCCTTCTCACCGATCAGAAACTACGATTCTCGCTGCTTAAAAGAAATGAAAAGCAAGTGTGAACCCCCTGACATAAGCATATAGTGTGAGTATGCTGTGCAAGCTATTGTCCTTTTTAATTGGACCAAAATAAGTAGGTCTCAAGTGTCAGTGTTAATTCATGCAAGGAAGGGGGATAGCCATATGTATCTGTGAAACGGGTGTGCCATTTGGGAACCCACCCAACACTGACCACCTAGATAATGCTTTGTTTAAATTATAAGTCTTTGCTGAATAATGGGTGCTATAATTAAGGCTGACAGACTGACATTTGTTAGCACCTTAGTTCTGAATTTTCCAATTAAATTGCACTTGAGTTCCTTATATTTGTCCAACTATTTCATTAAGGTGCTTAAGCTTCAATGTTTTTGTCCATATGTTTGAGCATATTATTTTGGTTCATGCTTTAGTTAAGTGGTATACAAATAACAGGCAAGGGTTAAAGGAGAAAGTGTATGGTGAAAGTGGACATATGGTGAAGTCATGAAAGTAGTCAAACAGGGGCGTTAGATCAAATTTGAATGGTTCAGATCTAGGTGGAATCCCACCTCCACTCAAGGTGTGAAATTTTGTAATTTTTCTGGGGGGTTATATGTAAAATGTGTTTAAGTGAGGAGGTGTGATTTTACCTAGATCTGAACCATTCAAGTTCAATCCAACGCCTCTATTTACTTACTTTCATAATTTCACCATATATCTATTTTCACCATATACTTCCCCAGGGTTAAAGTGTCAGAATTGGACAAGTTCAAGGACCTAGCTGGCACAGTTAGATAAGTTCAGGGACCACACCATGGTGCCATGCCATTTTTTGTCAAGTAACTGTTGGATGAATGTTATTTTCACAATTAAGCAAATTTATGAACCGGGCATGCTAAAATCAAAGTTTAACCACCTAAGAAACAAGGCCTTTTTTTTAAGAAATCAATTGCTCTGTTTTAAGAACATTCCTTAATATGGTTCAATTTGCCACCAGACTGCCCTATGGTCATTGTTCCTTAACATGGTGACCCACTGACCGGCCAGCGGCCATGAATTAGAATGCCATATCGATATCAGTAGTTTACAAAGCAGAGATGCCAACTGTTGAAGCTTACAGCTGTATAGAAATTCATTTGAGCGAGACGAGCTAAGCCGTGAAAATTAATAGATTGGAATAGTAAAACGAAATTGCTTCACATTTATTAACATAATATTACATGATGCTGTGGTTCATAGCGTTGGCTGCTCAAATATAATGTCACATATTCACTATTACTGAGCCCTTGCTAACATAATTTTGTATATTTTGCTTGAAACTATGCCTCTCTCTTTTAATCAGGTGCAATTGATTATCCATCATTTCTCATGCTCTTGAAGCAGCTAGTTCCCCCATTGTCCTCTCAGCTCTCTGATCGGCGGTCCAGCATAGTAAAGCAGGTGCTATCTTCTTTCCTGTTGATCTTTGTTTTGATAACTGAATGTTACTTTTATTCTTGCGACAGAAACATGCATTTTCCCAAAATCACCGGATCAGCGATACAGATACATATATATTAAAGAATAAAAAAGGAGAAGATAGTTGATAACGATAGCAAGGTTATTAAGTCGGTCGAGTTGCCAGAGGGGCGACTAGTCTCCAGACTAGGAAGTATGTTAGTAGGACATGTCACATACTAAGTTGTAGCAATAATTAAACTCATACACATATTGTAACGCATGAAATGAAGAGAAGAACAACGTAAACATGATGATGAGTTGATGACTTGTTTTGATCCCAACATGTCTTTCTTGATGAATGCCTTTCTTTGAAATTGAGAAGCAATCTATACCCCTTTATAATGCACCTAAGCAATTTTTCTTACGTCCACCCTAAATAATGCACCTCATTAGAGATGGCTCAATGTTCGTGCACCCAGCAAAACGTCCCCAGAAACTTGCATTCATCAAAATGAACATCTCAGATCTTTCCTCAGTTTTACTCACCCACATCCGATGGTCGTTGTTTAATGTGTCTAACTCATTCATTCATGTGGCCCACAACAGGAGAGCCCACACATATATATTTCAATTGAACTATATATATGGAATTTATGTTGTAAATCTAAACCCATTTGATAATATTATTTAGCGAAAAATATTATATAAGGAATGTGTTCATTTAAGGACTTATTTCTAAATACACTATGGAAAGTAACAGATATTCTGATAATAATTAGCCTCAATCAGGACGCACAAATGGTGCTATATGTTAGCATTCATATTTGGATGACAATTAGGGAAGCCATTATTGGTCCAGCTTTCCAGATGACATCTCGCCGCTCGCATGGCGTTCGACCCTTGGCCCGACTACACCAGAGCTTGCGCGGCGCGATTGCTTTGTCGGAGATGGACCCAGCGTACACTTTTCGCGAAGAGGGGAGGCGGCGGAGGCGGCCGACGCCCTTGCTCGCGAGAGCGATCTTGGCGGCCTTGCATGCGGAGAGGAGATCAAGGGCAACACCTTCGGGCATGCGGATCCTCCTTATTTATTTCCTTGTTTGATTCGCTCTCTTTCCAAATATGTAGTACATACAGTTTTGGCAATTCAAGTCTGGTTTCCTTGCATGCAGATCCTCCCTGTTTATTTCCTTGTTTGATTCGCTCTCCTTCCAAATATGTAGTACGTATAATGTGATCACAAGATTATTTATTATTAAGTGTTATATTCATACTTATCTTTTATTTAATTGATAAGCAGATGTACTGCTGTCGTAGCGTTAGCACTGGCACTATACTAGTACCCTGGAAGTTAAGAATAGAATAATGAGCCAACAAGTAAAACAACATAAGTACTGGATAGCAAGTAAAATAACAGGAGTTACATGATATCATCACATTCACATTTCACAATTCAGACTTCCTATCAAGTAAAAAAATAAAATTCAAGATGATCATCAATAAGGCACTTGGCAGCCACCAGCCAGCTAATCATTAAGCAATAATATAAGTGCATAACTTAATAAGAAACAAGTTCTGAAGGACAATGATAATTGATAGATAAGTAGTCTGAAAGTAGCAAAAGTAACGAAGGCATTTATGTTTGGAATCAGCCATCCAAGTCATCATCCAGTTCAAATTCCTAGCTAAAATAGCCAGTTGGGTAGGCAAGTGCGGGTGGCTATGGTCAAAGTGAATATGTCTTGTTTCGGTTAGCGGTTTCCTCTTGACGACTTGCTCCACCCTCATGAGAGTAGAAGGTGGAGTCTCATCATCATCCAATTCTGCATCATCATCAATCGCATAATGTTGATCATTTCCAGCATCATCTTCACTCATTGTTCAGCTCATCAACATTTCCACCAGCAACTTTTGACTTTGAACGCTGAGCATAAGTGGTATGGGGACCTATGGGCCGGTCACTAGACTTGCTAGCAACAACGTCACCATGAGCACTCCTAGGATAATTGTGACCTCTTTGATTGCACCGGTACCGCCTTCATGAACCGGTTCATCATTGATGTTGACCCATTCATTATCCCATTGATATTCTTCTAGGATCAACAGGTTGGATTTCTTTCCTTTAGAGCCTTGCTCACGCAGCTTTTGGAACCTAGTTGCCATCTTTCGGTTGTATGAAATGCACACCAAGGTATTCAACCTCTTGTGTTCTAAACGGTTTCTCTTCTTGGTATGGATCTGCAAAGACAACAATACAAATATACAACAAACAAGAAGAATGTCAAAAGCGACTGCAATCAACATAAGGAGTTAAAGACTCATTAATTTGTCAAGTAAAGTATGCTAGCTACTTACAAATGCAAACGTATTCCAATTGCGCTCGCATCCAGACGTTGAACAACAAAGACTAATGATTTGCTTTGCTAAACATTGGAGCTCATAAGCAGGCCCAACATATACACCCCACCAAAGAACTACAAAAGATAAACAGATGATGCACTTTTAAAGTTGAAAAATAGAGAGCCTAAAAAGAAGAAATTAAGAAATCATTACACTTAATTACTTATACTGACGAGGACTATGCTTGCACATGTTGGCCAAGGCGAGGAATGATGTAGCAAAGCGAGTTGCTGTGGGCCTCACAAGATCCCTGCCACCAGTCTTATTCCTCGTTTCGTGGGCCTCACAAGATCCCTGCCACCAGTCTTATTCCTCGTTGCATCAAGAATCCTTCCATGCCTATAGATAAATTTGCATATCTCTTTGCTTTAGCAATGCAATTGTTGAACTGCTCTATATTCCCAATGTCCTCCAGCAGAAGGTCCAAGCAATGGACAGCACAAGGGGTCCAAGCAATGGAGTAGGAATCCTATCTATTAGAATTCTACCCGCTGCCTTGTAGTTAGATCTATTGTCTGTGATGACTTGGACCACATAATCTCTCCCAATAGCATCAATTTTTGCCTCCAACAAGCTTGCTAACAAGTGTGCATCAGCTGATTCACTTGAAGCATCAACTGACTCCAAGAAGAAGGTGCCTTCTGGACTGTTGACAAGAAAATTGATGAGATGATGCTCACTCATGTCCATCCATCCTTCTGACATGAGAGAGCAACCATATTCTTGCCATGGTAACTCATGCTTCTCCCTCAATTTATCTGTCTTGTTTTTTTGCTCTTTCAAGCACTGGCATCCTTATGTCATAGAAACCAAGCGATCTATACCAAACACCATACTGCCCAATAGACTCGAGGTGAATCTCCCAACCTCTTGAATTTATAGCATTGAATGGTATATTGTTCTCGTAGAAGAAGTCGGCTACATTACCATCGACTATTTGTTTTTCTTCCTTTGTCTTTTTGTTGAAGTGCTCTAGTGCAAGTTGAGAAGTGCTCGAGCTGTGCCTCAAAAACAACCTCTTCTGTTGTCTTCCGAAGCACAAAAGCAACTGATTTGGTATACTTCTGTGGTGGCCCAGGCACTACAAAAGAAGCTGTTGATTGCTTTCTTTTTGCAAATGTCTTAGAACTTGGATGGACTTCTCCTTCAACATCATCTTCACCTCCTCCCTCTACATGATCATCCTCATCTACCCCCTCTGTGGGTTTGAACTTCCTTGAATTGTTCATCAAGTAGTCGTGCATCTCTTTTCTGATTGCTGTGGTTGCTTTAGCACATTTCTCTACATCTCCATAAACCCCAGCAAGGTGCTGCTTCAACCTCCATACTCCAGCATGGACTGTCTTGTCACAGAGCTTACATTGGAGCAAATCCTTTCTCTGTAAATCAGGCCAAAATCCATATTTCCATGCCAGGTCGTTGGACTTGGTCCTCTGCTTAGGATCATTGAAAGGATCATACGACTCAGCAATTGCAGTTGCAACGACTTGTTGTTCTTCGTTTGCCATGGAACCTCACCTGCACAAGTGCACTTAGAGATTGGTGACGGCTTTTGCTACGCGTGTGAAGACAGAGCAGCGGAGGGTATTACCTGTGTGAAGACAGAACAAAGATGGGTGAAGATAGAGTATTACCCGTGTGAAGACAGAGTAGAGGAGGCAGCGATAGAGGAACCTTAGGTGGAGGCCGAGGCAGCTCGAGTGGAGGCCGCTCGGGCGGGGGCGAAGGCGGCTAGAGGCAGAGGCGGCTCGGGCGGAGGTGGAGGCAGCTCGACGAAGGAGGCGGCGGCTTCGGCGGAGGCAGATTGTAGCATTGCTAGGGCGCAAGGACGGGCATGGGCGAATTGTGGAGGCGTCTAGGGTTCGGCCACTGCAATCCTAGTATATGTGTTGCTCATCTCCTTGTCTCTAAATGTGGGCCATTAATCGCTCGGCTAGGCAAGCGCGATTAGTCGCGGCTAGTTGCCGATTAGTCATCCAGCCACCCGGCTAGCCTCTCCAATCAAGTCGAGCGCCCTAGTTGTCCTCCATACACCGACTGGACGACTAATCTTGGATTAGTTGCTGACTTAATAACAATGAATGATAGGCAATATTAAAAGTCAGTCACAGCCACTACAATGCAAGTACCATCAGACAAACTAAGATAACCAGTTTCTCCTAAGTTTTCAACATGGTTCAAAAGAGGTTTAGAATCATCTATTATATGATGCACTGGAGCTGAAAGAATGGAATTAATGCTAGTAGGGCTGTTCATGGGTGGGTTACAATGGGTTAAGGTGAGTTTTGGCCCAACCTGTGGATAGACAAAATTAGATGGGTTGGGCTGGTTTGGGGCCGGTTGAGGGGGATTGAACTATTGGGTCAGACGGGTTGGGTTGGGTGGGTTACACGGTTTACGTGGGTCGGGCAATAGTTAGTTGGCAGACTTACTCACTTTAGTCTCACTTCAGATCCAATCCAAGTTTAGTGGGCCAATCAGAAGCGATGCTTTTTCTCGACTGAGTAGGTGTTTTTTTTTGCCTGTGGAGAAAGCCCATGCGTGCAACTAGAAGAGATCCAATCCAAGAAGTCCGAAGCCATCTTATATCGGAGAGGTCGTTGTCCTCATCAAAGAAGCCGAGAAGAGACGACATTCACCATAGAAAGTCCTTGCCGCTCGCCGGAGAAGCCATCACCTCTCGCCAAAGACACCAATAAGCCACCACCGCTCCCCGGGGAGCCGTCGTTTGCCACCGAAGACGCTGGAGGAGCCGCCACCGCTTGCCGGAGGATCTGCCACCGCTATCCAAAGAAACCGATCTGTCTTGTGGAAGAAATCTCCTCTGGGCAGCGATGAGATCAGATCACACAGATCCCTGGGTCTAACTCATGTTTGACTCAGTCCAGCTATGTTTTAAGGCGGGTTGAGCCGTGACCCGACCTACCCGGCTCTCAACCCAGTACACGCGGATTGTGTTGGTTTGGTCTGGGTGGGTTGACGGGTTTGCAGAACCCGTGAACAGCCCTAACTGCTAGTGTCCTGGAATGGAAAATGAAACATTTAAAATCATTACATCTATGCCCCCTCTTGTTTTAGTCCAGAAAGAAATGAGAAAAAACCTGTGCTAGCTTATTCTTTAAGATAACATGAGTGCTGCATTATAAGTATTCATCTTTGCTTAGTTGTTGACATTGCAGGGTTGCATGCATGTGTGTAAGTCAAGTCTCTCATCTAGGACATGCAGGACACACTAGATGGAGTCAACCTTTTTCCTTTGAAACTTTCAGTAAGCCATCAGGCATCAGCATCAGTTGGCAAAAAGTTTCCAACTTTCAAATGAACACCAATTTTTTAGTTACTGCTAAACATCTGTTCAATCTAAACTTACTTCATTTTATAAGAGTGTAGGCGTTATGGAATTCTATTAGAACATTTTTCTGGTTAAATTTGCAGTGAAAGGACAAACTTCTTGGTGATGAAAATCTTGCTGACTCGTTTTTTCCCCCAGGCATGTCATCTACTTAATGTATTGTCAAAGGAACTCCTTGGTGACTTTGAAGCATGTGCTGAAATCTTTATTCCGGTAATCCTAGAAGCTGTTTCATTGTTTTGCAATTGTTGCCTTATGCTTTATCAATAAAGCTAACATATTGGTGAAATTCTAAGGTACTTTTTAAGCTTGTTGTCATAACTGTGCTTGTGATTGCCGAATCTGCGGACAACTGCATAAAAACTGTGAGATACCTGCATTCTTTTGTTGAACCATGGTACTTTCATTACGCATTTTTCTATTCTGACATGTATTATCTTGCAGATCTTGCAGAACTGCAAGGTTTCACGTATTCTTCCACTTATAGCTGACACGGCAAAGAATGACCGCAATGCAGTACTCCGTGCTAGGTAGTGTTTAGCGATGTCTCAGCATCCATAAGTTTTAAAGCTTCTCATGCCTACTTCCTACTATGGCAGGTGTTGTGAATATGCACTCCTAATATTGGAATATTGGACAGATGCTCCAGAAATACAACGTTCAGCTGATTTATATGAAGGTCTAATAAAGTGCTGTGTGGCAGACGCAATGAGCGAGGTAGGTTTAACATCATCCATGTTTTCTTACTTAATTCATCATTAATGTAATACTGTTCAGTATTGAAGGCCTGAAACTTGTCTGTATTTGTATTGTTCTGTATTGAATGCCTAATTGCAAATGCAGGTTCGTGCGACTGCAAGAACATGCTATAGGATGTTTACAAAGACATGGCCTGAGCGTTCACGTCGGCTTTTTATGTCATTTGATCCTGCAATACAGAGGGTATATCATTTTGCTTTTCTGCACGCTTTTCCTCTTCACAATCTAACAAACCTATAACAGGAAAAGTGAGGTTGAAGAAGCTGATTTTATATTTATTATTGTTCTGTGTCACCAATTCAAGAAAAACATGGAAGCTATAGCTCTTTGTAGAAAGAACCATGTAACCATCTTCCACCTAAGAATATTATATCGATCTTTTATGGATATCATGGAAGCAGAGTTCCGGATATTGGTTTTGCAATATCTTTCCACTGGGTTATAAATATTTAATAGCAATGTGTGACAATCCTATGTTTAATTTGCAAGCACAATTCTATATGATTATAACAGCTCAGAATTGTTTGTAAATTGGTGTGAAGCAGTGCAAAGAAAGTACTCTACATTTTTAGTTAGTACTCGCTCCGTTTCACTATATTTGTCAATTGTCTCGTGAGTATTCGTTTCAAAATATTTGTCCATTGGAAGAATCAAGGGTGTAGTTATTGCAATGTTTCCATCTCTTCCCCTACATAAATGCTTTGGAAGAGGTTAAGTGGTTGTGTTATGTCATTTAATAGGGGTATGCATGGCCATTTCTTATTAACTTTTTCTTAGATATAGTGTTTCCTTGGTCTGTGCGCATGGTGGGTTGTGGACAAATATAGTGAAACGGAGGGAGTAGATAAGATGATTTACCCTGATTAGTTCGAGGCTGAGGAGCATTGCTAGTTGTTTTACAAACCCTGTAAATTCTTTCAAGCTTAACCTTAGAACTTGATTATTTTTGCAAACATATTTTTGGATAACAAAAAAAAAATCAATTTATATATGACAATTTGTATTTTTGTTATGTCAAAAATGTTTGCTAGAACAGTATGGATGTTAGGCTATGCTATTGTGCAGGATTTCTGTTAGTTTGTCTAAAGTTGGAAAGCATTTGCAGATAATAAATGATGAAGATGGGGGCATGCACAAGCGGTATCCTTCTACGTCATTGCGTGAGAAGGGTGTTCAACTTTCTCGTGCTTCATCTCATGCAAGTGGTACACAGTTAGCCGGATACGGCACTTCATCTATTGTTGCAATGGACAAGAGTGCAGCAATTTCTTCTCAATCGTCTCTCTCGTCAAGCATTCTTCTGTCACACTCAAAGACAATTGGTAGAAGTGCTGAAAGAAGCATAGAGAGTGTGCTTAGTTCAAGCAAACAAAAGGTTTCGGCCATTGAAAGTCTATTGAAAGGTGTAGGCATGCCAGATAGGCAAAATTTCTCGGCTGTGCGCTCAACAAGCTTGGATCTTGGTATTCTTTAAGCTGCTTAATTGGAATTGTAAATAAAATATTGAAGTTCTCTTTTATTATGTAGTCCAGTCTTCTTAGTTATTGCTTTCATGGCCTATTTTTCTATTTACTTGAGAAATCTTAGTTTCCTTTTCTTTTCCTCCTAGTGCAGGAGTTGATCCTCCATCTGCTCGTGATCCTCCTATCCCGCTTGCTGCACCTGCTTCGGATCACCTGTCTTTGCAGAATTCTGCATTGTTGGATTCATCCCTCCCTAGCGTCAGTTGCACAAGAAATGGTGGTTCACGTTTGGTAGATACAGTGACCCCTCAGGTAGCCACCAAAGAGCGATCGAAGTCACCATATTTGAATAATCTATCATCCGAACCAATATCAGGATTGTCACTGCCTTACTTGAGAAGATCTTCTGGGGGCTTTCAAGATGGTAGTATTATGGATGACAGTAATGATAAATGGATAACCAGGCGATTGCCACAAATGCAGACGGACAAACATTATGTTGATATGCCTTATAGGGATGCCAGTTACAGAAGTTCATACAACAACCATGTTCCACACTTCCAGAGGCCTCTTAGGAAACAAGTGGTATCAAGGGCTTCTGCAAGTGGCAGGCACAGTTTTGATGATGGTCATGTCCCATCTAATGACATGTCTGGATATACAGATGGTCCAACATCTCTGAATGATGCACTCTCTGAGGGTCTTAGTCTAAGTTCAGACTGGGTAGCTAGAGTTGCAGCCTTTAATTTTGTGCAGGCATTACTGAAACAAGGACAGAAAGGCATTCAAGAAATTACTCAGAACTTTGAAAAAGTCATGAAGCTATTTTTCCGTTATTTGGATGATCCTCACCACAAAGTTGCACAGGCAGCTTTCTCCACACTTGCAGATATTATTCCAAAATGCAAGAAGCCATTTGAGAGCTATGTCGAAAGGATGTTACCTTGTGTCTTTTCAAGACTTATTGATCCAAAGGAATTGGTTAGACAACCATGTTCCTCAACCTTGGAAGTTGTTGGCCGAACATATGCTATTGACACATTGCTACCTACACTAGTACGTTCACTGGATGAACAAAGGTCTCCAAAGGCAAAACTTGCTGTTCTTGAGTTCGCTAATAAGTCATTCAGCAAGTACACAGCAGACTCTGAAGGTTACAGTAACAGCGGCTTTCTTAAGCTCTGGCTTTCAAAACTAGCACCTTTAATACATGAAAAGAATGCAAAGTTGAAGGAAACATCCATTTCTGGAATCATATCGGTTTATTCTCATTTTGATTCAGCAGCAGTCCTAAATTTTATTCTGAGTTTGTCGATTGAAGAACAAAACTTTGTGAGGCGGGCGCTGAAGCAATATACTCCTCGTATTGAGGTCGATCTGGTAAACTACTTGCAGAGCAAGAAAGAACGTCCACGTCCCAAATCTTATGACCAGGTTGATTTTGGAACTTTTTCTGAAGATGGTTATGCTCTGACATCAAAGAAGAGCTATCCTTTTGGACGGTTTTCTGCTAGTTCCTTTGACAATGAAGCTGGGAAGAATATGAAGACAGTGCAGGAATCTTCATTGCTTAATGTTCCTATTGGTCGAACAACCTCTGATGTCAGCATTGATCATGCTAACGAATGTTTCAAACCTGCCTCTGAAGCTGAAATTCTTACAGCAAGTAGGGAATCAAAGAACAATGCTCGCTCAATTGTAGAAGCTGTGCATTCATGGACAGATTATCCTGAAAAATCAGATGCCAACATCGATGATCAAAATTCTAATGGTACTCCTCGCCTGGATTTTGGCTGTCTTCTAGTTTCTGATGGACGCAATGCTGTTGTTACAACTGCTGGGGAGAACACTCAAGAGGGAGATCAACTTGTCGATCTTAGTTCTGTGAAGACTATCCCACACACCAGCAATGGGCCCAGCATACCACAACTTCTTCATCGGGTACATCTGATATTTCCTTTTTTCTCCTTTTATCTTTGTTGGTTCTGCTAGTAATGCTGCAATGTTTTGCTTTTACTTTTCGCAGTCCTATATAACATTGCCATTACTTGTTTTCTACCCTTTTAGATAAGCAATGACGGTGAAGTTTCAAGCCTAGACAAGCGGGAGGCATTACAGCAATTGGTTAAAGCTTCCACCAATAATGATAACTCTATATGGACAAAGGTTTGTAACCTTAACTTTTTTTTAATTCCCATCGAAAGCTTTGATTCTTAGCATTGTCTTTTATTTGTTTTGTTCATTTTTGTAAAATTTCTTCTTGACAATTGGGTTAACACTTGCATTGTATGTTAACGTTCATTCAATCTTATAACTCTTTCCATTTGGTGCTACATTCCTTTTGTGACTGGTAAGATAAAAAGGAGAATTTTTGGAGAGTCTGTGCCGGGAGGGAGAGAAACAGCAGGACACGCATTACGCGTGATAATGCATTATGTTCTTTTCTATCTTGTTGATTTATTTTTCTTTTCTCTCCTTTTTCTAACATATGAATAGAATATGGTGACTCGTCATTATTTTTTCATTAGAGAAGTATTGCTATCAGTTAAAAAATTACCTCCTTTCTAGTACAATTCATCTGGTTGATTTTTGACTGTCGTTGAGATGGTTTCTGTAAATGATGAATGCCTCACCATTTCAACAACCGAGAAAGTGACATTTGATTGTCATTGCTTTCTAAATAGTCAATTGTAACTGACTGGTGTCCAAAAATTACTCCACAACGCACAGTTACTTTCTGTTCCTCTGCATCTAATATGTTACTTCGCATATTTCAGTATGCTATAATCCAATTTATGATATTTATATTCTAATATCAGCTCTCCTGTGTTTCAATAGTATTTCAATCAGATTTTAACAACTTTCCTCGAGGTGTTGGATGACTCTGATTCTTCTATCAGGGAGCTTTCTCTATCATTAGTTGCTGAGATGCTGCACAATCAGGTTCTGTATTCACAAATAGTGCATGTAAGTAGGTAATCTAGTTGATAGCTTGTTGATTAATATTGTCTATTATTTTCTCAGAAAGATCCTATGGAAGAATCTGTTGAGATTGTCCTTGAAAAACTCCTGCATGTGACCAACGATGTTGTGGCAAAGGTATATTTTCCTTCATTTAAGAAGTTATCTCTTGTTTCTGGTGTGCTACTGCTAATATTTTCTTAATGCTGATGCAGGTTTCAAATGAAGCAAACCAGTGCTTAAATGTCGTGTTGGCAAAATATGATCCTTTTAGATGCCTTGCTGTATGCCCAGAGCTTTTTGTTAAAAATGATATTACTACAGTACTACTATCTTTGTTTATAGTTGCTGTAACTAGCAACTTATACTACTGTGGACTTTTTTTTTTTTTGGGTTGTGCTGCAGGTTATTGTACCTTTGTTGGTTAGTGATGATGAAAAGACACTTGTCATGTGTATCAACTGTTTGACGAAGGTATCTTATTTTTGCGCTGTAATTATGATCGGTGCAATATCAGCTTCATAAGTAATTGATATCAGATAACGAAAGGGATAATCAACTCGTATGTAATTTGTCATATATTTATGTGGCATATTGTCCTATTTATGATTGCTGCATTAGCAATCCATATTTAATACATATTACTGTAACTTATTTGTGTCAATTGGCCTGATTCCATAACTGTGTTTTGACCCTTGTTAGGGGCTGCAGCTACTATTGGCACTTATTAAACTTGAATAATTTGAATTGTTGAACTGCACGACATTGCAGTTTCCTGGACTGTAGCAACTGTGATTTCAACTTATTGTTGACAAATGATCTGAGTGTGTACATTGAACAATCATCTCATATAGGTATCCCTGCTGGATATCTTTTAGATAAGAGAACAATAAAATAATATTTTTTATTGGAAAAATCATTTGCCAAGCACTCTATTCAAATTTCTTCTCATTAGCTGGTGGAGCGGTTCTTGTTCATCCTGCATTTCCCTGTACTATAGCCACCAGGCCCATCATAGCTTGAACATCTTGATGACTATTATCCTGACCACCTATGTACCTTATAAAACTATTTCATTTAAGCATCATTGCTGGATCTGTTAGTTAGGGGACACAGAGAATAGATATTTTATACAAGAAGAATCATATGTCAAGATTCAAGAACACTATTAAAGATTAGTGTTAGTTCGCAGTCGTCCACTTATTCTGATTCATTACAGCAATATATCCTGATCAACCATGGTTGACTGTTGGTATTCTCCCTGTAATCTTGCAGCTTGTTGGGCGGGTTTCACAAGAGGAATTGATGACTCAACTGCCTTCGTTTTTACCAGCACTCTTTGATGCTTTCAGTAACCAGAGTCCAGATGTTCGCAAGGTGCTTACCTGTTCTTCTGGTGAATGTCCTTACAGTTTTCATAGGACATGCTAGTTCCTCAACCAGGGGATATTTGAAACTTATGTAAAGAAGTCAATAAAAACCAGGGTTTCATGTGCCAACACTAATCTAGGCTTCTGGTTGTGAGTGGTACATGAAAAAGGAGGGATAAGGGTGCTAAGCTTACGAGCGGTACATTAAGCATGTAGATAGGGCCCAGAATTGTTTTTACAACATTAATTCTGCATGTTTTTGGGTGACCACATATTTGCAGCTATTTCAATGTGAACTCTATATACTGGGTTATGATTTATGAGGTTGGCAAGCTTCAGTCATTGTGAGAGCACACTAATCATGCTTGACCCTGCACTTGCTGGCAGCCATTGCTATCTGGATTATGTATGGCAAAATCTACTTTTAATGCGTATTTCTGGTGGTCTACATCTGATATCATTTACACTTTCTTTCAGACTGTTGTATTCTGCTTGGTGGACATCTACATCATGCTTGGGAAAGCATTTGTACCATATCTGGAGGGGCTTAGTAGCACACAGCTACGGCTAGTAACAATCTATGCAAATCGGATATCGCAGGCAAGGACCGGTGCACCGATCAATGCTAACCAATGAATCATATTGCTCTCTGTACCATATGGGGTGATTGTTTGGATGAGCTGGGATTTTGGGTTTCATTCATTTGTGTATTTGTATAGAACAGACAAAGCCGCCCATGTATTGAGCTGTGGGCTATTCTTGTGTGACATGTCTTCGTTTTCTTGTTTATTTTCTCCCCGTGTTCAGACATTTTGTTATGTGTTACCATGTACCATCCACACTATACAAAGAGAACGGAAAATGTAACTTCATGGGGCAGACGATTTGACCACATCCATTGTGATGTAAACATTGGTTGTGAATATTTAGCAGTCTATTTGATGCAGACGATTTTTTTTATTAGAGACCTTCAGATGGTTTTGTTTTCTATATGTAGCATGCTAACATTGGATATTAGATCCTAAGATTGACTGCAATTGAAATGTGTGTATCACA
Source organism: Otatea glauca (assembly GCA_036346275.1). NCBI lineage: Eukaryota > Viridiplantae > Streptophyta > Magnoliopsida > Poales > Poaceae > Otatea > Otatea glauca. The sequence goes on along the minus strand of JAYEVK010000110.1, from coordinate 95,626 downwards.
CGTGCTAACCCAGACGCATTGCTAGGGAGATACTTTTATGTACGTGCCTATAGGCCTCTTGGTAGATGCAACGACATATTCGGCGTGATTGCTACTTCCATCTCAATTTGTGCCAAGATAAAGCACCTGGATGTAATCATACTGTGGAATGAAGATAATTCGCATCGCATCGCATCGCTTACGTTAACATTTACCAACCTACCATGTGGCAGGCTTGTTCGGTTGTTATATTACGGTGTTGCCACTTCCGCACGAGTCCACGACTCGAGACATGCGGACGAGTAGTTTCTGTAACGCGAGAACCGAAAGCGTAAACCGAGGCTTCCTTTCTTTCTCTCCCTCGAGTTTTCGCGCGCGTCGGCGGCCGATGGATCGCCTCCAGCGCCGGAACCCTAGCAGTCGCTCCCATTCCTCTTCTCTGAAGCCGCCGCGGCCCCTGCGAGGCCCGGCTTTCCAGCCCCCGCCGGCGTCGAGGCCTCCCGCCGAGCCCTCCTCCCCTGGTCCGTCCCGCCCATCTCCACCGCATTGTGCTTGTTGTTTGTTTTGGGTTTAGGAATCCATTTAGGTTTTTTTTTTCGGTAGATGATGCGAGCTAGGGTTCTTGGAAGTTAGACTCTTGCCTCTTGGAAGTTTCCAGCTGGTGGGTTGAATTGGGATTGTGTGGGGCTGGGGTTCAGGAAGACGGCACAGAGGTATGTCTGCGGTACGATTCTGATTGAATTGGAATGTGAGGTCCTGCGTTTTGTTCAAGAGAAATAAAAGCGATCATGGCGTCTGTGGGGGAGTTGGGATAACTTCCCTCTCAATTTAGTAGGATTTGGCGTTGGTTTTAAGGCCGTACGCTCATGAATCAGAAGTTCTGATCCCTACCTACAATGTGGTGTTTTCAATCTTTTGTTGAAATTTGAATGTGTTGCTTTGAAAGTGGCATGTGACGGTTTCTTTAGAAAGTTTTAGTTAGGATTTGCTTGGAATTTGCATATAGAACTCTGGCTAATTTAGATAATTTACCCTCAAGTACCATCATGTTGGTCATTGCAGCTTTTTCTCAATGAGACTTTTCTCCTGGAAATCGTTCTGCATTTTCTGGTTTGATGTAATGATTGAGTACCTAATGACAGATGGAAGGCCAAGGAAAAAGGTTCGATTTGCATGTGAAGCTGGTAGTCATCACTCGTGCGTGAGGCAGGGTGCTAACATTGGCGAAGCTGAGAAAACTAAGACCCAAGGTATTTGCTCCTAGTCACTGTAACTCCTTTCCTTTTTGACCGTAGTGAATTTAGATAATTTCCCCCTTTTAGGTCTCACAATGTATTAATTTTCTGTCAGACACCATCCGTTTCTGTATCTTGATATTCTGCAATTATGGCTTACAGGGCATTGCTTGGTCTTTCATAACATATCATGGGTCTTGTACCAATATAATCTCTTCAATGTTATATGATGTTCTTATAGAGGATCAACCTATCTGCTTATTCAAAATTCCCAATCATAAGGTTTTAAATCACGATTTTCGCTGCAAGGTCCCAAAAAAGCTACAACAACTATCGCGGAAGCTATCCTTCGTCGTGTTTTCAGTATTAAAAAATTTAGAAAATTAATATTTATATAATATAAGTCACCTTCAAAGTTCAAACAAGTCATAAAACCATGGTACTTTCGAAGGTATTAATATTTTTATAATAAGAATATGAGTCAAATCCGGAATCAGCAAACATGCTAATACATGTCAAAGACCATAACCGATAACTATATCATAATGTTCTCAACAACAAGTACTTAATCACTAAGAAATATGAATGCTGGATTATTCAAAAAGGGTGAGATGAGATCTTTTACTAGATTTTCTTATAGTTCAGTCTTACAAGAGATGCATTTGGACCTTCTAGTAATGTTAGATTTCAAAATGGGCCCAATGTTTTGGTCCGTAGGTACCTATGTAAAATAGTGGAGCTATCGCTAGTTACAAGCTACGGGCATATAGCAGAGCTATTGCTAGTTATAATGCTTGTAGCTAATATAACAGAACATTGGTCCAGTAGCTTCGCTTAGGGTCTAAAAAGCTATAGCTAGCTATTTAGAACACTACCAATCATAATAACCAAAGGATATTTCTAAATGTAGCTGCTAGATTGTTGAAGCCATTTAATACGTGCTTTAAGCTGTGCTATTATACTTACACTGTTTCCTTCCAAGAGTGATTTTGTTTTAGATGGTGTTCTATGTGTTATTTTATCCTTATCCTATTTGGTCATCACATGCTATGCAGGTTGCAATGCGAAAACTACCGAATACAAATTCTTTAAGAAATTGTGGGAGCAGTCAGGCTGTAGTTCCCGTTCCTTCAAACAACCTCATCAACATGTTGAGCCAGACATCTCCAAACAAAAAAAGGGCATCAGAATGGGTTTGTAACTTTTTATAGACTTCTGTTTGCTGTCCTATACTCCTATTCTCTTTGGTGCTCTCACTTCAGACATTTAAATGAGCTGCAATGGGTCATTTGCATGAATTTTTTGTGTTATTGTTGCGTCTTGTAGAATCGCATAATATGATGTCGCACCGGAAGTTCCCTGTCCAGAAGAGTACTCTGTGTTCCAATGAGATCCCTGCTACACCTTCTAAGAATGAAGAAATTTCTGATGAGCAAGTGCATGTGCAAGCCTCCCATTATGGTCTGATATCCTTTCGCTGACCCCCCCTTCAATCATGGACGATACATCTTTAGACTATTCTGACTATTTATCCTCTTCTCTGCAGGATATGACAATAAGGATACACCTCAGTTAAACCCACGTGATTCCCTGCCATCTATTCATGTTCTCACACCCATATTTCAGACATCATTTGAAGTTACAGGGATTTCAAGAAATACTGGTGAGCACATGCTCATCTTTCGGTATAAATACAAAGCGTAAACACTACTGTACTGCTGACAGTTTTACCATGTCAAGTGTTGACCTTCCTGGAAATTGTCCAGTAATGTCACATACTTGAAAAAGTTACACAATGTTTGTGACACTCTGAAGACTATTCTAGGGAGACATTTTCCTTATCTGATTATCCCTCATATTAACAATGTGTAATGCCTTTATTTTTCTCTGAGAAACCGCAGGAGATCTGCACGTCATTGTAGTAAGATAGAAGAAAAAGCCTACAAAACCAAACCACCGTCCTAGAGACCCTGTTCGCCTAGCTCGCCTAGGCCTCTCCCTCCCGCCAAGCCGCCTAAGCGATTAGGTGCTAGGCACCAGTCTGCTGCTTGACTAGCGCCTAGGGGAACACTGCCTAGAGAACAACTACAGCCCTACAGTTGAACACCTTAACAAAATCCAACATTAATACACATTTACAACCGAGTAACTTCACATAATGTCTTAGCATTTGTCATTCCATTCTACCATAATAGTGCTTTTTTTTTAATGTAGTGCTTTTTTTAATGTAGTGCTTTTTTTTAATGTAGTTGAAGTTTCATTCACCAAGGTTGGTAGCTAACAAAATAAAGATGCCTCACTAAAGGAGGATACAATGAAGTTATGCCAGTAATCATGGGCTTTTTTTATATACTTAAAAGTATTCCCTTCCTTGCTGACTATGACACATCTATTCGGAAATGCACATAACTTCTCCTTGCTTGTATGCTGATATGTGCCCTGCAATGATTGGCTTATATAAGCACATGTTACTGAATATCCCTTGCCTTGTTGAGATGATGATTCATCATGTCTAGATTCTGCAATACTTCTCAAGTTCCTAAAAGCTTACATAAGTAGGACTTGTGATATCCATGTTGACGGCAATTTTTTTCTAGCAATTTACATTTGCTACATTTAACTGGGACACTAATAATCCCATAATGTTTGTACCTGTGGTTATAGACCTCGAGCCTGGGAGTGGACAGATCTTTTCAGAAAAGAAAAGAAAATTATTAAAGCTAGCTGCAAAAACAGTGTCAATGGAAAGTTCTGAGTTATTGCAAAGAAGGTTATCATTATATATTGAAGAATTCTATTACTTTATATCATGTAGTCTAATATTGTTGGCCTGATGATTATTTCTCAGATCAAAATTTCTTGCTGAGATCCTGCAAAGGCTAGGCTCGAACAACATAATAAGAAAGGTATTCTTTGCTGAACATCTGTAATTTGAACGCTTGTGTGTACTGATGTGCTATCACCTACTCAAATTTAGTTCTATTCATTGTTTATCAGTTCCACCTTTGATAGTTATCTAATATAATGCAGCACCATAAAGAGTCTATGGGACAGAGGAAAATGGTTTGCAGACATACTCCTGCTGATCCCAGAGGTCATTTTGAAAACTTGCTTGATTACAGGCTTAGTGACTTTGGTTTGTTAACTAAACTGAGAATAGGAAACGAGTCATCCTCTTATTCAAGTGACGAAGCTCATCAATTCACGGCTTTGCCACGGGGATTCAATCGGGGCCTTCCAAGTTTTCTTGATCGGAAAAATGACTTACCTTATGGGGGTAATGAAGCATGTGAGCGCATGCCATTACCATCAGCATATACTATAGATCTTTCAAGTTCTAATTGGAAAAGAGACACTGTTGACAACCAGGTTTCCAACTTGTTGCTAGAGGAACCAGCTTCAGCTAATGAGTTGAGCTGTAATATTCAAACTAGGACATATGATCATCATGGATGGGAGCCTATGTTTTCAGTAGCGCTCTCTGGGTTGATTTCAAATAGGTCGTCCTTCCCCTATCAGATTGAGGAGCAGTATGCGGTACCATCAAATACTTTCTGGCAACCTGACCTTCTCAGCTCCCTAGAGCAATGCCTTTCTAGTTCAGTTGGACTGGAGGCGGAAGACCCAAAAGGGGCAGGAATGTTTGGTAATTCTGATGCTGGACTTCTATCTAGATTTGATCAGCTACATGCGAATTGCTCTGCTTCAAGCTTTTGGATCCTAGAAATGGAATTCTTGATCAGAGTGGTTTTAGCTATGTCTCCAACTTTAATGTAAATGAGAGCAACAACATTGTGTTGAATGCAAACAGAAGTCTGAATTCCATATGTTCAACTTCAACTTCAGAGCATCCTTTTGACCTGGGCCCAAAGAGCTCGTGTGACTCTGCTGTCCGTGTATATTGCGACGGAATGGAGGAGAAATATTCGATGGAGGCAGAGCCGTTTGATAACTCTGATATTGAGCTTCTGCAGGGGTTGGATCAACCTGTGAAATTCACTGCTTCAAGCTTTTCTAACTACACATCGGGAATTCTGAATCATCATCTCAGATACATGTCTAACCCAGAGGACAGCAGCAGCATTTTAGATGCAAATTGTTATGAATAGCACTTATATTGAACATGAGGCCAATGGACTAGAATATAAACATGTACATATGGGTATAGAAGGAAAGCTTATATAAGGCTATTAATCTCCATATAAGGCAACAAGCAATCACTTATATAAGGCAATGAGGATACTATTTAACATCCTCCTCAAACTCATGGTGGATTAATAACACTGAGTTTCGAGAGATAAAAGCTGTGCTGAGCTTTAGTCTGTGTCTTTGTGAAGAAGTCTGTCAACTAAAGCTTTGAAGGCACATACGGAAGAGCCACAACTTGATCTTGTGACCGCATGTAGGAAGCATCAACACCAATATGCTTGGTGAGCTCATGCTTCACTGGATCGCGAGCAATGCTAATAGCTCATATACTGTTAGATAAAAGAGGAGTCGGTATATAAACAGAAACACCAAAATCCTCAAGTAGCCATCGTAGCCAAGTGACATTGCTATCAAAAGAGCCATAGCTTGCAATTCAGCCTCCGCACTCGAACGAGAAACTGTTGTCTGCTTCTTAGTCTTCCAAGTAATGAGAGAACCACTAAGAAAAACACATTAAGTAGAAAGAGATCGATAACCAGAGTGATAACTAGCCCAGGTAGCATCAGAGTATGCTTGGAGTTGGAAGGAACTGGAGCGAGGAAAGAAAAGACGGCGAGAGATAGTTCCACGAAGATATTATAGAACATGAAGAAGATTACTATAGTGGAGCTGAGTGGGAGTAGAAACGAACTGACTCAAGATATGAACTGGATATGAAATATCAGGATGAGTGACACCAAGGTAAATAAGACTCCTAATAATATGGCGATAACGATTAGGATCCTCAAAGGTTCACCATCGATGAGGTCGAAGGTGATCATTGAGCTACATGGGAGTCTCAACTATGCGTTGATCAGTGAGATAAGCATGATTAAAAAGATCCTGAATATACTTCTCTTGGGATAGAAATAAACCATTAGGTGTATAAGAAACCTCAATCCCAAGGAAGTAGCGAAGAGGACTCAGATCAGACATAAGAAACTGCTCACTGAGACGTGCCTTCACAAAGGCAATATACTGATAATCATCTTCAGTAATGATCATGTCATCACTGAGATGTGCCTTCATAAAGGTAATATTCTGAGAATCATCTCCAATAATGATCAGTCATCAACATATAGGAGAAGAAGAGTTCATCCACGAGGTGAAGTGTGAATAAAGAATGCAGGATCATGAGCACTAGCAGAAAAGCCAGCAGCAGTGACTACAGAAGAAAAACGCTCAAACCAGGCACGAGGGGCTTGCTTGAGCCCATAAAGAGAGCGACGAAGACGACAAACCATACCCTCAGGAACAGAATACCCCGGTGGAAGTTGCATAAAAACCTTCTCATGTAGCTCACCATTAAGAAAGGCATTCTTGACATCAAGATGAGAGATAAACCACTCACGAACAGAAACCACAGTAAGAAGAGTGCGAACAGTGATCATATGAGCTACAGGAGCAAAAGTCTTATCATAATCACGATCATGCTCCTGCTAAAAACCACATGTCACAAGAAGAGCCTTACAACGCTCAAGAGAACCATCAGAGCGAATCTTAACCTTATAGATCCACTTGCATGCAATAGGATGGACATACGGAAGAAGGGGCATAAGATCCCACGTGCCAGTGCGCTCAAGGGTAGTAAGCTCCTCTGCCATCGCATGCTGCCATTCTTGATGAATAACAACATCGAGGTGAGAAATCGGCTCGACAATAACTGCACCAGCAAAGCCAAGGCGCTCAAGAGGCCGAATAGACTGACGATCGCGAAGAGCGTAGCAAGGAGGAGGCACTGAAGAAGGTGACTCAACAGGAGAAGATGACACATCAAAAGAAGGTGGTACACCAGAAGAATTCTCAACTCGCGGACGATAGAGTGTAATATAGAGGATAAGAAGGAACAATGTCAGAAGAAACATCTAGAGGAGGCACGGGAGGTGAAGACTCCTGTAGAGAAGCTAGCAAAGAAGGAGACACCAACTGTGGAGAAGGAAAAGCGACAACTTTAGTATTAAGAAAAGTCAGGAAAGAAAGTGGCTCGATAAGAGAGGCTGGAGTGGACGAAGGACGAGGGTAGAAGGGACGAGACTCATCAAAAGTAACATCCTGAGAGATTCGCATTCGTCGGCCAATAGGATCCCAACAGCGATATCTCTTATGCTTAGCACTATAGCCCAGAAAAATGCACTCAACAGACTGAGCGATCAACTTGGTGCGTTCACGAGGTGCAAGGAGGACATAACACACACCCACCCAAAGAGGCGAAGACTAGAATAATCAGGAGGTATACCACAAAGATGCTCCACTAGAATCCTACCTTGTAGAGCAGAAGAAGGCTGAATTAATAATCAAGTAAGTAGCAGTAGAAACAGCCTTAGCCTAGAAGTGAGGTGGAATAGCGAAGCAAGTAACAGAGCATGAGCTGTCTAAAGAAGATAACGATGCTTGCGCTTAGCTACACCATTCTGAGCATGAGTACTAGGACAAGAAAACTGAGAAAGAGTGCCCTGGGTAGCAAAAAAAGCACGAAGGGCTCCTGACAGATACTCTCTTGCCGGGTCAGCACGAAGAAATGAATGGGAGAATCAAATTAAGTACAGATCATGATGACAAAATTCTTGTAGATGGATAAAACATCACTACGAGAAGATATAAAATATATCCAGGTGTGGCGAGAGAAATCATACATAAAAAAATAATATTTATGACCCTCTTTTGAAACAAAAGGAGCCGAACCCCAAACATCAGAATGAACAAGATCAAAGGGACTCTGGGATACAGACTCAATAGAAGGATAGAGAAGTTGTAGCTGTTTACCAAGCTTACAACCCGCATAATCTAAAAAGGTATCACCAGACACAGATCCTAAAAGGCTACGACGAACTAAAAAAGACAAACGTGACCCACAAAGATGTCCTAAACGGTGATGTCACTGAGCAAACGACCCGGTAGAAGATGCAACGGAGGCAAAAGCAGTGGAGACTAAGAGACTGGCAAGGGCAGCGGAAGGAAGATGAAGTCAGTCAAGCTCCCAAAGACACTAAGAGTTATGACGGCGAGGGCCAGTACCAACCAGAGACCCCGTGCGGTGATCCTAAACACGACAAGAGTCAGAATCAAGGATAACACGACGGCCATGATCAGTGGGTTGACCAGCGGACATGAGCTGGCCAGCGAACATGAGCTGCATGGTCAGTTTAGGAACATGAGAAACAATAGGAACATGAAAAGAGAAGATAAAAGAGTGCCTCATCCTACAACAGAAAGAGAGGTACCATTTGCGGTCTAAACAGTGATAGGAGCAGCAAGAGGATGAATGGAATAGAGACTCGTGGTATCAAATGTCATATGAAAAGAAGCACCAGAGTCAAGAATCTATGGTGAGATACCTGAAGAGGATGTGGATAGTGGGGTCTCACCGGACCGAGTAATGTAACTAGTAGAAAAGAGCTAGTAGAACCTGACGGTGCAGAGGTAGCTATGCGACGTAGCAGCGTAAGAATCTTCTGAATAGAGTTAGAACCAGCAGAGGTCTGCTGAGGGGAGGCGCCCAAGAGTCCAGTGCCCTTAGAAGGGTGTCCATCTCGACGAGCAATATCCTTCTTCTGGTAACAGAACTGCTTCACATGTCTGTTCTTGCTACAGTAGGTGCAGTGAAGCCTTTCACCCCCAGTAGCTGACACTGGAGTAGGCGCAAGAGCCTCCAACAATGTCACACGAGGTTGGCGAGCAAGTAGTTGGGCACGAATCTGCTCGAACTCAAGCTAAAGACGTGTCAAGAAGTCGTAAATGCAGCGAAATCCCAAATGAGAGTACTGACTCTAACAACACTAGCAAGTGCGGCATACTTCCGGTCCAAGAGAGTCAAGCTGGCGCCATACTGAGGACAATTGTGCGTAGAACTTATCTATAGTAGAATCACCCTACTGTAGCGACTACTCCTATCACACAACAGCAAGGTACAAAGAATCACCAGCAGGCTTATAGCGCTCGCGAAGATGCGCCCACATCAACTATGCCGAAGACAAAGCAATCACGTCTCCAGTAAGATGCACCTCCATACTAGCAACCAAAATAGCGGTGGCATGACCATCCTCATCAATCCACATTTTATATGCAGCAAACTGAGTTTGAAAAGACTCAACAGCATCATCATGATCATCAGACACCTACCGAGTAGCATCATCATCCTCTTTGAGAATAACAGGCGTAGCGGGGGGAGCAGGACAACGCAGACAAGATAGCTCTCCAGTGAGAAACTCCCAAAAACACTGACCTCGCATGTGAAGACGCATATGCAGAATCCAGTCTCGATAATTGACACCATTGAAGATGACCGAGCAGCAAGGAACAAAGACAATTCTCGAGGAAGAGCCTGAAGACGACGACATAATTTTTTTCTTTTGTTTTTCTTACTTAAAACTGGATGGCCCGAAACCCACAAAGCCTTAAAACCAAAAACAACCCGATCGGATCAAATCCGATCAGTCGGGCGGCTCAAGGACGGGAGGAGATGCGACTAGGCGTCGGCGTATTTGCTCGAAGAGGCCAGCCACGATGGCGGCGAGAGATGTGACCAGCGTCGAGCTCGACGGGCGCCTTTGGTCGAGGAAGTCGGCGTCGTCACGAATCCGGTGTTGGAGGCGGGCATCAGTGTCCGGCTCGGAGGAAGCTGCGCTGTCGGTCATATGGGAAGTGGACCCCGGAGAGCGGACAGTGGCAGCGGACGACAGAGAGATAGCGGCTGAGGACAGGAGGAGTAAGAGTTAGCGGCATGAGCCGTAGGTAGAGGCACCGTGCTAGTCGGCCGACGGTCAGGCGATGGAGAGAGTAGATCCGGCGGGTAAGACGCGTGAACGATGAAGAACCGACGTTAGAAGAACCCTCGGAAAGAAAAAAAACGAATGGCGCAAGTGCAATTCCAAAAAGGTAAACTTAACTTGGCTCTGATACCATGTTATGAATAGCACTTGTATTGAACATGAGGCCAATGGGCCAGAATACATACATGTACATGTGGGTATAGAAGGAAAGCCTATATAAGGTAATATCTATACAAGGCTATCAATCTCTGTACAAGGCAACTAGCAATCACTTATATAAGGCAACGAGGATACTGTCTAACACAAATGACACTCGTCTGAATCCCCGATATTCAGAGCTTCCTTGTAAGCAAGATTGGAAAAGTTTGTGTGATTCTTCCAGAGAGTTCTGGTTTGGGTTCTGTGCTTGGTTTCACATCGAATGAAAGTAATTGCAATGATTTGGTAGATCACCACAGCGTCATGCTAGTCGAAGGCAACTAGAGATGGCAATCGGGTGCGGCGGGCACGGGTAGTGCTCGCCCATACCCATACCCGCGAACCAAAATCTCCCTCACAGGTATACCCGCAAAGGGTCGCGGGTGAAGAATCTCGTCCATACCCGTCGCTCGTGGGTACCCGATACCCGCGGGTATACCCATTTACCCACCACCATCAACAATCCTTCCAACCAAATAGCACTAGAAGCTAATAAGCTATGACACTAATACAATCCTTTTGATAAAATTATGGGAATCATCTACATTCTATGGATTGAATGATTATCAATGATTCAAAATTTCAAATGTACATGAGTATAAGTATTAAAATAACATATGTAGACAAATAACAAACAGATGCTCAAGTTCAACAATTACTGATATGAGGTACCACAAATTAGGGATCAGGGGGTTAATTGGGCGCTTGTTTTAGCCCATATGTCAATAGAAGGTGGTGGGTAATCGGTAAAGCAGTGCGGTGAAGCTCCCCCATACCTGTACCCGTTTGCCGGTCGGGTAACATTTGCCCCCCATCAACATGCTTGCGGGTAATAAAAGAGGAACATACTCATCTCTATTAGGATTTTTACCCGCGGGTACAAAGATAATCGGGTAAGATTGCCATCCCTAAAGCCAACCCCAACTACTTGTTTTGTACTTCTAATCACTCGCTCTTTGGTACTTGCTCTACTCTGTATAGCATCAGGGAGACACCTGTTGTCTCCTGATGGCATAAGGTGGCAGTCCTACACTCCAAAGTGTTCCTCCAAGTGTTATTTTTGTCCAGGTTAACCCTGTTAGTGGATGATACCTTCCTACAGATGCAATTTTGACTTTTAGATGTACGTAGGTGAATGATACCTCACAATATACATGTGAAGTTATGAGCTCTACACTGTTGTTCACCCGACTTTTGGAGAGGATAGCCTAGTCCAATTACAGGGGGTGAAAGCTAATTATTTTTATTACCGCCATTATTTGAATTAAAATTGCTTGAACTGATGTATGTTTTTTTTCGAGGGAGATGTATGATTTGTAAATGTTGCCACAAAATGTATAATAGCTTTTCCCTCAAATTTGTTGCTGAACGAGGGTGAATTGTGTGGAGCTGCTCAATTTTGTTTGTTGTTTGTTGAATAGTGTTTTTTTTCACCACACCTGGTGGGATTGAACGTAGAGCCTGACTGCCCAATATTTTGCTCAATTTTATTCTAGAAGCATGTTTCCCTTGATACTCCTTTCCTTTTTAAGAATATAAACAAAGGACAACCCAACTTGAAATGATCCTGTCGTGTAACTATTAATCGGTAGTATTTGTGAATTGTTTGTTAAAAGTGCCAGTATGCCACGATAGAGATAATTAACTGTCGTGGTAATCGTGGTTAAAGTAAATCGACAACTCCGCAGTCAAAGACACTCAAAAGTAAATCCTTGGGCTGTGTCAAGGTCAAAATTTCTCAAGCTTTTTGACTGAAGCCTTTTACCCCCCAGACAAGTGAGTATTTCTTTCAAGAAATTCCAACGGGATAGAGAACTACTGCACAGTACGTTCTCGCAGTGAAAAGCTACATATTCTTGCACAGCTGAATTCATGCTTCTCTTTAGAAGTATTTGGCCGACCAAAACGTACTTTTACTAGCTCTCCAGAGGCAGGATTTGGCCTCTCCCTGATATGAAAAGACACATTCCAGCCTAAACGATATTTAATTGTGTCATCTGCCGTCAGTACGACCGAGTTAAGAAGAACCGTTTATATAAAATGGACTCTAATCGCAAACGAATCTTCTGAAATGATATAGGAAACTGAACTTTCGACATGCCTCGTACTCCCTTTTAGAAGCATTCTTAGAAATAAAAGGTGCACGACTTCTCACGCATATGTCCTCGAAAAGCCATGTTCCTCGCCTCATTTTGAGCGTATATAGTTTCTCCTAGTGGGACAAGATAACATCGAATACAACTAGCAACAATGTGGGGTAAAAAAAATCTACCTTGCAAAAAGCATTCGTCATCCATGGGCTCAGCGCCTCAGCCTACCTGTGACAGTTACTGCAAAAGTTGCACTCATCATTTCTTCTCCCAAACCTGTTGCACGTACGATGAAATATATCGGTGAGATGCTAGTGCTACGCCTACGCCTCAAACGGCGAAGGACGGGGGAATGATGGCGAGTAAAGTTTGCCGACCGGCGCAGGAGTTGGACATGGATATTGTTCTTACTTCTTACCATGGATGTAGGAGCAGTAGAAAACGGCCACCGATTACCATTTTGGTTGCTTTCGATCCCATTGCTAGCCCTGCGTTGTCAAAGTTGAAGCACCCGAAAAACACGATGTCGCAATTTGCAGTTGCCTTAGAGCGTGTACAGTGGTATAGACGGCAACTGTCTGTAATATATCTACATATTATCTATAGATAACACTAAAAATAACTTATACAATAGATTGTCTATATAGTTGTTTGTAATAGTCTCTCATCCAATTAACAGACTGTCTATACAATAATACACAAAATAGAAAACTGTCTAGAAAACCGTCTGTTAAATAGTAGACAACAGATTTCTCTCTTCTCCTTGTCTCTCCTTCACATCACCTAAAATCTTGCATGTCATAGGCTTACAGACATTGTACATGTCCTTATGTCGGCTGTGACGAGGTGCCAAACTTTTCAATTAGTACTCCATGATCTAGGAGTATGCGCACACAAAATGTCACTCCCCCCTTTTTATAGGACAATGATTTATCGTGGTTTATAAAATTAGAAAAACTGTAGAACGGCATACCGTTCTTCTCCGATTTGACGATATAGAAAACGCCTGCACAATCGAGTCAGCGACGCACGAATCCTACAGTGGTGGAAAAATAATCTCCCACTCCCAATGTACGCATTTTCCCCATTCCACTCCACTCCTCTTCCATTCACTGGCGCGTCGTCACGTTCCTCCTCATCCGTTAGGGTTTTGGCATACAGCGTGCCACCACGGACGGTGACCGGAGTACGAATGTGACGTGTGCCCTTCCGTGCTCCTGCTCGGTCACCACATCTAGGCGGATGGCGATTAATTGGCGTGTGAGTGCGATTTGAGCACCCGCTGCACTCCACCTCATTGCCGCCCTCCCGCTCGATGACTGCATCCAAGGGCTCTCCCTCATCGGTGTGTTTTGCATGGCCATTGCATCAAGGCGGCGTGTAGGTGTGATTTTGAGCACCTACCACGGGTCTCCTTGTTGATGCCCTCCTGCCCGACGTCTGCATCCATGACATGACGAACTGTGTGTGGGTTCGACGAGAAGTATCTCCTCCTTGGCCGCGCACTACCCCTCGTCGTGCTCCTACCCATCCACCACATTCCGGCAAACAACGACCGGTGTGAGGGTGCCACGAGCAAGACGCTTCTCCTTGGCAACCTCTCCACCTTACTCTGACATTTGTGCTTCCATTTTTTGCTTTAGGTTTTCTCTATGAAATACTCTCTGAAATCTGTAATTGAACTTTTTGAAACTTTGCTTGTCACTGTCTCGTGGATCATCACTGTAGCTTATTTGTTGTTGATTTGACCAAAGAGTCTGTTGAGATTTATGATTCTTTGAGAAGCCAGAGGCACGCAAAGCTACTTATACCAAATTGTGGTAGAACATAGTGAGTGGTTGCTCCAAAGTGTCTTCTTTTTTCCTCCAATCATAATTGATCTTATTTAACCGAATCAATTTTGTGTTTGTGGACCATCAAGCTCATATTGGGGATGAAAATACGACCAATTAGGAAAATAAGATCATAATATTTCTACTATGATGAAGCTTAATTGAAGTTCCGCGTCTTGATCAAATATTTTTTGGGGATTTGATTGGCATTCAATTGTATCATCACCTTTAGAATGTGCTCGCACAAGATCACCAGACACAACTGAATGATCGATCCTCCAAACTAGCATGAACCAAGTATTTCCTGTTCAAAATTCCACCACACGCATTGTGGACTTGTTGGCGTCAAAAACTTGATGTAGGGTTTCTGACAACAGCATACCAGACGAACACCTGGTTCAGAGCGTGCCAGTCGATTTAACCTGTAATCGACAAGGTAAAAATATAAAATTCACACGAAGCCGATCGTGAAGATCAATCGGCTTAGATTCAATCAGGTTGAAGCCGATCGAGATCAAAGTAACAGGGTAAGTCTAATTAGCCGATTAAGGCTAATCAGAGGATAAAGGTAGATTGATTCTGAAGAAGGCGATGCGTAACAAAATCAGAATAAATCAAACCTGGGGCGTAATTGATGAAGATCAACAATCGGCGATGCGCAATTTTATTGATCAAAATCGATTACAAAGACTAAATTACAAGAACTACTCCTAATCGACAGGAAAAAGTAAGAAAGTAAAGGCTGATTGATTGTATTGTGTTGGATCTTCCCGTAGTTTGCTTCGACCCTTCTTTTATACCCGTCGGCCGATCGCATCCTTTTACAACACGTTTCAAGTCCAGATCCGTATCGGCCTTATCTCGGACAGTTATTTCTTTAAAGATCTTGCTGTTACCAAATATCTTCAAATCTATCCGTTAATTTCCTCTTATCTGATTTTATTGCCGATTTTGACTAGACTTGCCAAATTTTGGTGCAAACATATGCCCCCCATTTTTGAGAGATGACGTCATCTATCAAAAATCGCAATAATCGGCTTTTTCCCATCGGCTAACTGTTGAACTTCGCTCAATAACTGCTGCTTTATTTGCGCCGTAATTCTCTGACATGCGTGCAGTGTGTTTTAACTGCTCGTGTCCTTTGAGATTCATTTCCCGCCGCTTCAGATTTTTACCTCGCTATAAAATGCGGCCCCCACCTCGGTCATTCTTCACGCGCTCGAGCTCTCGTGATCTTCACAATCGGCTTCCTCCTGCCTGGCTTCTCATCTGAGTCAATCGGCTTCTTTCTTCTGCTTGACCTCTCCTCTGAGTCAATCGGCTTCTAACACCAAGATCGACTGAATGGATTCTTCCTAGGTACTCATACCGATTCCCAACAGTGTTGATCAGTTTTTCCTGGGCCTCCTAGGAAACTTAGACGCGGTTACGATTATTGATTAGGAAGTAACTCGCCTTCATTTGTCGGCTAGAGGGTATAATATCGAGGGTTGGAGTAAGAGTTTTAGGGCTTAGCCGACTGCACTTAAAGGGTGGAAGAACTGGTATAATCGGGTAGCAGCCCAAAAAAGAGAATCCTGGGAGAGAATGGGCATAGTCGAGTGCATTCCTTTGAGTTTAGCCGATCCAGAAGCCAATGAGCCCTTGGTGGCTACGACTTGTTATTTCTGGTCGGATGCCTTCAACGCCTTCATGTTTCGTACCGGTCTGGTTGGCCCAACCTTGCTGGATGTTGCTCAACTTTGTTGCCTGAGACCAGATGGGGAACAAGTATCGGCCTTTAGTGCCAAACCCAAATATAAACTTATTCAGTCCAAAGGTGAAGGCTGGTCCAAGTATATTGCCAATAACAATAAAGTAAATGGATTAGTATCGGACGAAGAGCATGTTGCTTTCCTTAACCTCTGGCTTGACCGATTTCTGTTCTGCGGAGCTTCATTAGGGCCAACTCAAGTATATCAGACAATTGCAGAAGGATTGGTAGAGGGCCGTCGGCTGGCGCTTGGAAAAATATTTCTGAGAGCAGTGTACCAAATGATGCATCTATACCCCTTTATAATGCACCTAAGTAATTTTTCCTACGTCCACCCTAAATAATGCACCTCATTAGAGATGGCCTAATGTTCGTGCACCCAGAAAAACGTCCCCAGAAACTTGCATTCATCAAAATGAACGTCTCAGATCTTTCCTCAGTTTTACTCACCCACATCCGATGGCCATTATTTAGTGTGTCTAATCATCCACCTGGCCCACAGACCTCCCCACTTACATATTTGGAAGGAGAGCGAATCAAACAAGAAAATAAATAAGGAGGATCCGCATGCAAGGAAACCAGACTTGAATTTTTATGGCCAAAATTGTAATGACACATATTTGGAAGGAGGTGAATCAAACAAGGAAATAAACAGGAGGATCGCATGCAAGGAAACAAGACTTGAATTTTTATTGTCACGGCATTGTGATCGTATTTTTTCCGAATATGACCCTTCTCGAGATTTTTTACAGATCTAGCCCCATAGATTCTAATTTGAGAGCACGGAGAGCTTGAATTTTTGTTTTATTTTTATCTAAGAAACCAGCGATGCGTGAGTCTTTGCTTAATTTTTTTAATTTTTCTCGCGGAACCGTGATCGGCGACCTTTATTTAATTTTATCTTTTTCCTTGCGGATCCAAATGATTGTGGCGCAATTTATTTTTTCATATTTTTCCAAATCATCCCTATGGTCCACAACACACCTTCCTCACCTCCAAAGATCAACAAGGAAAAAGAAACAAACGTCTTGGAATCAAGGAAAAGGAAACAAACGTCTGAAAAGGAAAGGACCATACATTACATCTTTGGGAAAAGAAAACCGGAGATAGGGCAGCGCGCGGGAGAACGCAGGTCTACAATGGCTCCACGGTCGCCATCGGTGGCTTTGCCGACACAAGGCGAGTTCTTTGGTCACGACCTCGCATGACAATGTGCCTCGACAAATTTATAATTTAAATTTTTTGAAAATAATTTTATTAAGTACAAAATAATCGAAAGTTTTTTGAGATTTTTCTAGAATTTTTAACCTAATGTGCTATCTTTTCAAAAATCCTTCTATATTTAAAAAATGAAGGCAACTCACTGTAGCTTCTTCTAACTGCTGCCAGGACTGAGAAGCTTCTTCTCTTCCTCCTCCATTAAAGCAAGAAATAAGCTCCAAAGCTCCATCAATCCCGCACCAAATCTCCTCTTTCCATTTATGGTATTAATTCCCCAAATTTCGTGCTCTATTGCCAAAATTTCCTCCCAATCTGATTTGATCCCAAATTATGGTTTCCATAAATATGTTTGTTTCGGGGCTATAAAAGCCGGCGAGCTCTCCTCCACCCCATCACATTGCGTACATCCCGAAGTGCTCCCTCTTGTAAAGATCGCCGGATTTTGGAGGTAACCCAAGCCATCACCGTCATCTTTCCCGGAAAAATTCACCGTAACCGTGACTCCTCCCCCGCAGGCGCCGGTGCCGGCGATCTCGCCATACCAGTGCCGACCCACTGTGACTGCCGGCCACCCCTGGCCTTCCCTCCCCCTTGCGTTGGCCAAGCCCAGAGAGCACGCTGTACTCTCTGTGGAAGCTGAAAAAAAATAATCTAAAATCAGAAAATTCTTTTTTCTTTCTCTTTCTTGATTTAAAATCTTTTGGGAGCCCGTTTTCGCCCATTCGACCTCCATTTAATTCCGTTTTTCTTTCTAAATTCATTTAAAATTCTAAATTTCTCTTTTATTATTAAGTGTTGTATTCATACTTATCTTCTCATTTAATTGATAAGCGGGTGTACTGCCGTCGTAGCGTTAGCACAGGCACTATACTAGTATCATTAGAAGTCGGCTTTACACGGGTTTTGCTGATTTTACTGTGGGTAATGTGGGTGGTCCTTTATGGTTTATCCAAGTTTGGCTGTATTGCTTTTTTAGCTGACCCTTTGATCTAGAGCCTGCCGATGATACAGCTTTCCCAAGAGAAGACAACCCAGAGAATACTATTCCCCAATATCGAGCAAGCCGATCTTTTGGTGAACGGTTCATCATGTGTTCTGGTAACGAGACGAAAATCACAGCAGCCGACTCGAGGAAGTACATGTCTTTCCTCCTTCACTTAAGCAATGAAGATTTGAAACAGCGAGACTTCTTTAGTTATAGCTGTGTGGCTGATTTTCCATGGCCTTCATTTCTGCATCTCAAAGCCGACAGTTCTTCAATGCCCCAGGAGACACTAGATTTGTATAAAATTTTCATTTCTCCTTTCATTCTTCATACTGGTCTTCATACAAGAAATCGGACATACCAGCCGTCATATGAATTCTATCATCCGTCTGTTTACGCAAGGCAACTGGGATTCGGTCAAGTGATCCCAAGTTTTCAGCTTCTTGATCGGCTTGAGCCAAGAGCCAGAGTCCGCAATGCTGTATCGGCTGAGATTGTCCTTGAAGTAGCCGATGACTTGCAAGTTCAGTCTTTGCCACACTTTTTCCTGAACACCAGACGGGCAGGAGGTTATACTACATGGTGGTCAACCATTGCAGAAGCTCTCTACCGGTCCAAGTCTCCGTTGACTATCATCAACGAATTTTTTCCAAATCTTTCGGAGCCGACGTTAGTATCTAACGCCGATTCTAGCAGTGAGGCCACCTCGTCCGGATATACTAACACGAACGTAGATGTTTCTGGCGAGGTATCGGCTTAGAGTCTAAAGCTTCCACTTTGTTTTTTATGAAGTCTACCTTGAATCTGATTTTGTCTCTTCTCTGTAGAATAAGGCTATTGGAAAGAGGGCGGCTTCAGGCCCATCGGGTGACAATCGGCCCAGGAAATAGCAACAATCAGTCGCTATCACGGGTTATGCTTCTGGGTCCTTGGGTATTCAGAGCCCATCTCTGTCGGACTTGGAGAAGCAGAAACAACCTAGTAAGTCCTTTTATCGGCTTTCTTTTAATCTTCAACCAATTTTCATCTAACAAGATTGTTTATCCGATAAACTCTCAGAAAAGAAGCGAAAGTACACAAAGGCTGCTGCCAAGAGGGTCTCTAAGCCCAATGAGCAGAGTGGCGAAAGCTCGCCAACCATATCGGCTACTGGAGAGGTGAGTTTCTTATATTTTTGAGCTTGCATAACTTTTTGCGCATTGTTCTCATCTTGATTTTATTCCTTTTGCAGCCGACACCATCTGCGCAGGCAGCTGCCATTCTAACCGATCTCCCCGCTATTTCCCCCAAAGTTCAACCACCACTGCACACTCGGACGACCACCCCTACTGTCGATTTGCCAGGCTCGGCGGCCTTTCTTTATCCAATACCATCGGTTCCAGCCTCCAATCCTTCCATGTCTTCCGATCCAATGGACTTATTAGGATTTACTCTTGATGAATTGGAAGATCCAAAGGTAATGGCCACGGACGATTTTCCTGCGGATATTAGAAAAATCCTTGAAGTCGCAGAGGAAGCGTCGGCTGCAGTAACTTCAGTACCTGGGATGCAAGCCGGACTGAATAAACTTCTCGAAGAAATAATGCAGCCTGAAGCCGACCTTCTAGCCAATACACAACCTCTGCGCAATGCTATGGCGGCTCTCGAAGCCGACCTCCCCCCAGAAGCCATGGCTGCCCTTCTTGAAGTATGTCACCTAGATGGCAAAAGGGCCGAAGTGCAAGAGGCAAGGGCCAGAATTGCAAAAAGGGAGGCCCAAAAAGCCAACCAAATCATCCTGGACAAGCTGGTGGCTAACACAAAGGCCCAAAATAAAAAATTTGATGAAGACAATCAAGCCCTTAAATCGGATAAGGCCAGCATTCTTCAGTTGGAATCGGCCAAAAAACGCCTTGAAGAGGAGTTGGCTGAGGTGAACAAGAATTTAGCCGATAAGCAATCTTCACTTGCTACAACTGCAGCTTCCCTCAAAAACCAAAAGCAAGAGATCAGCCATGCTGTATCTCAAATCTCGGCAAATGGCCAAGATCACTCCTGTCCCAGGTAGTATCAAAGAAGATGAAAAGTTCCTGGATGAAATTCAACAAATCATTGCTAAGGCAGCAGGGGCAGTATCGGCTCTAGGGGGTAGGCTCCTTAGTTCAGGGCTCTGATTTTAATCTTTTTCTAATGATGAAACATTGCTTGCTGATGGATTTTTGGAACACTTGTAACTCAACTTTTTAATCGGCTGTTTAACCGATTAAATTTACCTTGCTGTAATCTTCTCTTTTGCAAATCTATGATTTTTCCTAGCCGATTAGCAGCATCGTGTTAACTTGGCTTTTTAATGCAATTCTCAATCGGTTAAGCTCCAATCCAGACGCTAGGATAGTACTTCTTTAAGTATTTCCCGTTAATAGCTTTAGGCAATACATATCCTTCCAACGTCTCTATTACGTACGAATTTCCACCGACTAGCCGATTAACCTTGTATGGTCCTTCCCACGTAGGTGATCATTTTTCGAATCGGTTATCTTTCGAACCAACAGGCAATATTGTTTTCCATACTAAATCGGCTTGATCGAAAGATTTAGGCACGACCTTTTTATTATATGCTTTTGCAACCTTGATTTTATTCTTCTTAAGCCGATCAAGCGTAGACAAACGTAATTCTGCCAACTCATCCAAATTGTCGATCATCAAATTGTTATAATCCTGAGCCAACAAACCGTTTTGTCTAGGCACTCGTATAGATTCAATGTTGATCTCCACGGGTAAAACGGCTTCTTGACCATACACCAATTGGTAAGGTGAAAGCTTCGTTGCTCCGTGATAAGCTAGCCGATACGCCCAAAGCGACTCCGATAGAGTTGAGTGCCAATTCCTTGGTTTTTCGTCAATCTTCCTTTTGATCAACTTGATTAACGTTTTGTTGGATGACTCGGCTTGTCCGTTAGCCTGAGCGTAGTATGGGGATGAATTCAACAGTATGATTCCCAGACTTGTCGCGTAACTCTGAAACTCATTAGACATGAACACCGTACCTTAATCCGTCGTGATTGTTTGTGGTATTCCAAACCGATGGACAATATGCTCATTAACAAAGCCGATGGCTTCGACACTCGTCACTTTCTTAAGTGGTATAGCTTCAATCCACTTAGAGAAATAATCGGTTGCGGCCAAAATAAACTTGTGGTATTTGCTTGAAGCAGGAAATATTTGGCTGATTAGATCTATTCCCCAACCCCTGAACGGCCATGGCTTGATAATTGGGTGCAAGGCTGATGATGGTGCTAGTTGTATGTTGCCAAACTTTTGACAGGTCTGACATCCTTTATAATACCTGAAACAATCTTCTAGCATCGTCGGCCAAAAATAACCTGTCCGTCTAAGCATCCATTTCATCTTATGAGCCGATTGGTGAGAACCGCAAATGCCTTCATGTACTTCACCCATTGCCACCCGTGCTTCTTCGGCTCCAAGACATCTCAACAGCAATCCTTCCATCGTCCGATAACACAACGTATCATCCATAACAATGTATTTTAAAGCTTGTTGCCTAATCATGCGTTCTGTCGGCTTAGATGGATCAATCAGGTAATTCTTTACTTGCGTTCTCCAATCCATGACATCTACGCACATGACAGCTTTATTCACTAGCTCAGTTACCTGATATCGGCCAAAGTCTTTGTATCCTGATGCCTGTTGAGCCAGAGCATTAGCTCTATCGTTCAACTCTCGAGGGACATGATCGATAGAAAATGATGTAAATGAGCCGATGATCTCGAAGCATTGTTCTAAATATTTCAACAGTACTTCATCTCGACATTGGTATTCTCCTTTTATCTGCTGCACAATTAACATAGAATCCCCGTATGCCTCAACTGCACTTACTCCGATATTTTCTAATAATTGCAAATCGTTGAGCAACGCTTCATGCTCTGCCTGATTATTTGAGCATCGGCTGTTTAATCGAAATGCAAATTCAAAGTTATGCCCTTTGGGTGATATGAGCACTACACCGATTCCATCGCCCTCTCTGCACACAGACCCATCAAAAAACAATTGCCAAGGGGCTACAGATACCAAGTCGGCAGCAGTGTCATGTCCTGTTATAAAATCGGCCAGAACTTGTCCCTTAACTGCTTTAGCCGATTTGTAAATCAGGTCGAACTCTATCAAGGCATAAACCCATTTGCCAAGTCGACCTCGTAATATCGGAGCTGATAACATATATTTTATAACATCGGTTTTACATATCACTTTACAAGCCGATGCTAAATATAATGTCTTAGCTTTGTACATGAGAAATATAAAGACAAGCATAATTTCTCGATGAAAGGGTACCTGACTTCAACATCAAGAAGGCGTCGGCTTCAATAAAAGATAACCCTTTCTTTTCTGTCGATTTCTTGTGCTAAAACAGACCCGATAGTCTCGTCCTCAGCCGATATATATAACCTAAAAGGAATCCCTTTTCGTGGCGCAGCCAAAATCGGAGGATTGGCTAAATAGTCTTTGACGTCGTCGAAAGCCTTTTGCTGATCGGTCCCCCACACAAATTCTTGATTATTCTTTAATTTCAAAAGTGGGGTAAAAGCACGGATCCGACCAGAGAGATTCGAGATAAACCTTCGGAGATAGTTAATCTTGCCGATCAACTTCTGCAATTCGTTTTTGCATGTCGGCGGCATTGTGTTGACTATGGCTTTAACTCTTGCTTGATTAACTTCAATACTTCTTTCATGTACCATAAAGCCCAAAAATTGCCCAGCCGACACGCCAAACGCACATTTAAAAGGATTCATCTTCAAGCCATGCGATCTTATGTTCTGAAAAACCTTTTATAAATCGACCAAATGCTGCAAGTCATCCGCAGATTTCACTACGACATCATCGACATATATTTCAACGATGTGACCGATTAAGTCATGAAAAATCAAATTCATGGCTCGCTGATATGTTGCCCCAGCGTTTTTTAAACCGAAAGTCATAACCGTCCACTCGAATAAACCTATGGCACGGGACATCTAAAAGTCATTTTGGTATCGGCTTCTGCCATGAATATCTGATTGTATCCGGCATTTCCGTCTAGAAAACTTATGATCTTATTCCCCGATGCAGCATCGATAAGCATATCGGTTATTGGCATTGGGTATTCATATTTTGGTGTCGCTTTGTTCAAATCTCTAAAGTCGACAGAAACTCGAAGTTTTCCATTTTTCTTCATGACTGGAACAATGTTGGAAACCCATTCCGCATATCGGCAAGGCCTTATAAATTTAGCCTCCAACAATCGCTCTATTTATTCTTTTATAATTTTATACAGGGCCGGATTAAAATGTCTAGGGTACTGTTTAAACGGCCGATAACCTTGCTTAATGGGTAGCCGATGTTCTACCAACTGTCGGCTTAAACCAGGCATCTTGTGATACTCTCAAGCAAAACAATCTTTATATTCTCTAAGAATTTTGATTAACTTTTCTTTGTATTTTACATCTAATTTTGCGCTAATAAAAGTTGGTCTTTTTCTATCACCACTACCTATATCAACTTCTTCAAGCAGATCGGTGGATGTGAAGCCTTGACCCAACTTTTCAATCTCTTGAAAGTCTTCTATAGCCTCATAGCTATCCGTTGTTTGCCGATAGCTTTGCATTTTGTCTTGTAATGCCTTCACTGTTTTTCTTGTCCCCATCAGCGCAATACTTCGTTTGCTCGATCAAATGTGCCTGGCCTTACGCTGATCGGCACAAGTCCTGTTTTGCTCACGCAGATGAAATCGCAGTCTTCTAGTGTTTTTCCCGATATGCATCCGGCTTCTTCATGTTGCCAATTCGCATCAGAACTGGCCATAGCAATATGAGCCGATGTGTCGGTCGTGACAACTTCAACTTCTTCTCCGTTCCACTGGACAAGCGCTTGATGCATAGTCGACGGGATGCAGCAGTTGGCGTGAATCCAATCTCTTCCAAGCAGAACGCTGTAGTTTCCTTTGGCGTCAATGACAAAAAATGCGGTCGGCAAAGTTTTACTGCCGACGGTCAGTTCTGTAACCATGACGCCTTTGGCTTCTGTAGGATCGCCTGTGAAGTCGTTTAAAACCATGTTAGTTTTAATCAAGTCTTCATCGGACTTACCCAGTTTCTTGCAGTCGATAGGGCATCAAGTTTCTTGTGGCTCCACTGTCTACCAAAGATCCACGATATCGGCTTCTATTTATATACCCTTTCAGATACAATGGTTTCAGATGCCGATGATCATCTCTTGGTGTTTGAAATATAGCGTTTTGAACGCCTGAACATGATTGAGTAAAAGTTTCTTTAGCCGACTCAGTTTTGATTTTGAATTCGGCTGGCAATGTGAACACCATATTGATGTCCATTGGAGGTGTGTCATCCCTAATCATAGGAGAATCTAGATCATTTGCCGATTCAAAATCTTCCTCGACCTGTTCCTTTTTTCTCCACTCTTTCTTGACAACCTTGACCGGACGAAGCTCATTGAAAGTATCATCCCTCTGCTTCTCTGCGTCGGCTTCTCGAATTTCTTGAGTCCTTAGTCTTTGGAGTCGTCTGCGCTGCGATCGACTAAGACCAGATGGACACCACCTGGGTTTGGGTTCCACCAGTTTTCATATTTGGCCAGCCAGATTTTCCCGGTCTGTATTGGGCCTTCGTGTTTCGACCTGGTTCGGTACCTGGTTTGGTTCAGATATTCTTTCGTGAACAGGCCTTCTGTAACCCTGGCCATGATCTCGAATCAGTCCAGACGGCCTATCTCTAGCCGATTGTCTTGGCCAATCGTCTCGGGGGTAATGCTCTATCGGGCATGTATACGGAGATGGCAATGCTACTCCCCTTTCCCAACAAAACTGCCAAAAGTGACACCTTCTATGGGCCCTCTCCATGTTTTCGGTATATAAATTATCCGACTGGCGAGTAGGATATCGTGGTCGGCTATTCATCCTTTCATATTTCTCCATCAACTGAGAAAATGTTGGTCCCGGCCTTTTAGCTGACTGCCTTGATGGTGATTTTTCAGCTTTGTACCATTTACCCACCTGAGGATTTCCCTTGGGTTTAATGGTTCCCAAATTTTTTCCTTCATGACCGGCTTCTATTTGTAATAAGCCGATTGTAATTTTCAACGTCTGACCGCCGTTTGAATTCGACTGAATGTTGACTTGCCGATCCTTTTTTGGCTCATCATGCATCGGCTCTTTCCCTTTAGCCGAACATTGAACCATGTTGATTGGGAATGGATCAGCGTCAACTTGCATCGTCGGTTCATCAGCAAATTTTAGCCGACCATCCTCAATAGCCGACTGGATCTGTTGACGAAAAATATTGCAGTCATTAGTATTGTGAGAAAAAGAATGGTGCCACTTGCAATACCTGCGTTTCTTGATCTCGTCAGCCGATAGTATGACATGTCCCTCGGGGAACCGTATTATCTTTTCTTGTAACAATAGATCAAAAATACGATCACACTTGGAAACATTAAAGGCATACTTAACCTCCGACTTATTTCTAGTCGGCTTTAGCCAAGAACAGACTAAGGACTTTTTAGACCCTTTTACCCATTCGGCTATATTTATTTCTGCTTCATCGTCTTCTGAAGAATCGCTCGGACAATAATCCACCATATTAACTTTGGCTTTATCCTTTTCTTTATTGCCGTTATTTTTAAATCTATCTTTGAACACTTTATTATCTGGGAATCGGCTTTCCTGAGCTGATACACGATGAAGCAAATGGCTTAAATCGTTGAACTCTTGCCCTCCAAACTTCTCTCTAAGCGGTGGAATTAATCCTTGAAAAGCCAAATCAGCAAGCTGGTTATCGGGCAATGTGACACTGAAACATCGGTTTCTAGTTTCTGAACCTCTTAATGTAATCGATTCATCGATTCTCCAAATCTCGCAACGTAACTTAGGTCAGAAATCCTGAGTTCTAAATTGCCTGAGAAAAAGTACTCGTGGAATCGGCTTTCCAAATCGTTCCATAAGTGGACCGAATTTGGAGGCAAACAGGTAAACCAAGTAAAGGCTGCCCCGGACAGTGACAACGGGAACAGTCTTATTTTCAGTCCATCGGACTGAGCTGCTTCGCCTCATTGAGCGATAAAGCGTCCGATGTGTTCTAGAGTGGTAGTCGAGTCATCATCAGAGAATTTTGCAAAATCTAGGACTCTGAAATTGTGAGGGTAAGACATGCAATCTATATAATCAGGATACGGCTTTCTGTAGCCGATAACATTCCCCTTTGGCTGTATGCCGAATTGGTCCCTTAAGACAGCGGAGATTTGGTCGGCCCAGTTTGCATTATCGGCCATTGGCACCGCAGGCCCTTGATAATGTTGGTCATAGTTGGCATTACGCCTCGAGTGCAAACTCGGTTGCCAATTATCTTGAGCCGACAAGATCTGAGTATACCGATCATACCTATTATGCCTGACTTGAGGTTCTGGTATTGGGACGAAAGGCTCTGAATAAGTTACTACCCTATGCAGACCTGGATTTCTAAGCAGGGTAGGTTCATGTGGGTATCTTTCAGGCCTAATCGGCTGTGAAACCGATTATGAAAAAGCATAGAATGGAGCCGATGGCGGCATATTTGTTGATGCATCTAACTTAGCGGCATCGGTGTATACGTGGTAATGGCTCACCCCACTTGGCCGAGGGTCTTTAGGCAATATTAGGTGGGTTGAGTAGGCATCATGGTAGGGGGTGAGGTTATAGCCGATGGTTTAGGATCGATCGGTGTGCTCTGCGTATTTTGTGCTACTGAAAAAACAGGGTAATTTGGCAGAGCTTGCAATGGGTCGAGTAGACTACCTGACGAGGCTAACTCCTGGGCTATAGTTTTAACACTATTTGCTATCACCGGCTTAAGCGTTGTCACAAGAGCCGATGATTGGTTTATTAAGTCGTGGTGCACGGACTGATTAATCATAGCCGATAATTCGTCTTAAGCAGGCAGATATCGGCTTACCGGTTCTGTGACACCCGCATCTCCCAGGGCGTTGATCGTCGGCAGGGCGGATTTTTGAGTGACGCCACGTCTAGTTTTCTGATAACAGCTTAGCATCATCTCCTCCAACGCAGTCTTCCGATCTTCAATCTCTTGACGTTGTTCTGCTGTCAAATCGTCTATTGTTGGGACGATTATGACTTCTGTGTTGAGATCGGATGGCGGGATCGACTTTCCTGATGAAGACATTGTCCTACCAGGCGTGCCAAGAGTGTGTTGGCGTCAAAAACTTGATGTAGGGTTTCTGACAACAGAACACCAGACGAACACCTGGTTCAGAGCGTGCCAGTTAATTTGACCTGTAATTGACAAGGTAAAAATATAAAATTCACACGAAGCCGATCGTGAAGATCAATCGGCTTAGATTCAATCAGCTTGAAGCCGATCGAGATCAAAGTAACAGGGTAAGTCTAATTAGCCGATTAAGGCTAATCAGAGGATAAAGGTAGATCGATTCTGAAGAAGGCGATGTGCAACAAAATTAGAATAAATCAAACCTGGGGCGTAATTGATGAAGATCAACAATCGGCGATGCACAACTTTATTGATCAAAATCGATTACAAAGACTAAATTACAAGAACTACTCCTAGTAGACAGGAAAAAGTAAGAAAGTAAAAGCTGGTTGATTGTATTGTGTTGGATCTTCCCGTAGTTTGCTTCGACCCTTCTTTTATACCTGTCGGCCGATCATATCCTTTTACAACACGTTTCAAGTCCTGATCCGTATCGGCCTTATCTCGAACAGTTATTTCTTTAAAGATCATGCTGTTACCAAATATCTTCAAATCTATCCGTTAATTTCCGCATATCTGATTTTATTGCCGATTTTGACTAGACATGCCAAATATTGGTGCAAACAGGACTACAACAATCAAGACCTAGAGCTCTCTCACAATATTATACATTATGGTGTTCATGAGTTGCCACCGAAACTTTTCAAATATAACACATGTATAGAATGTGGAAGCATGCTTTTCCTTTTAATATCTGGACCATAGTTTTGCATAAGTTTAGACAGTATCATTCCTTTGACCATCATCCCTATCCAAATAAGACTGCACCAACTTCTCATATTGCCTGATGAAGTTTCTTATCGAGTCACACGAATGCACAAAATTGTTGAGCAATGCATTTATGCCCTCTCTTCGCTATGTGGTGCTCATGAAAGGGAAGAAACAATCCATAAAGTAGCAAGGCACCTATTTCTCCTTGATCCTGTACAAGTGCTATATATACTTATGATCTGTTAGAGCATATATGTCAACTATCTCCCACCATATCCTTTCGAACTCCTCAATAGTTAATGAATCATCAACGCATGATGTTAAGTCATTTTTGAAACCTTCCAACCTTGATAACAGACCCCAAGTTTAAGTTTTGTATTTCTTTATGTGTGCCACATGCAGCGCCTGTGAACAATGTTCAGTAGTACATTTAATTAGTTGGGTTGAGATGCACCAAAGCAGGGTTCGTTATACTAGCGCCTTATCTTTTGAAGCTAAACAAAGGCTCAAAAGACAAAGTACGTTTGAAGTCGTTGGCTACCTTTTTTTTAGTGCGCAAGTCAGAGTGAGCTTCTTCTTCTGTTCTGTGAATCTACTGACGAGAACTGTCGTGCAGTCCTCTTTTTTCTTAAGTTCAGAAATACATTTACTGTCACAATATCCATTGTTTTATCTTGATCTTTTATGATACTCTTAAGTGCCTTGCAATCCATTGCCTTTTATAAATGTCTTGAACAACTATCCAAATGTTTCATCCTTGAGCAAAGTGCACCCGAACAACACAGCCTTTCAACGAATACTAACACCAATAATGGGAGCCGATACTTGTTTGTGCAGTATGGTGTGTCAAACATAACACAACCACAAAATTTCTTGCATGCTTTCTTCGAAGCTCCATTCACCCAAAAGAGATCGGTGACTGTGTTATTGTTGTCCAACTGCATACTGTAGAAAAATGGTGGATCCTTCATATACAATTCATGAAAGTACTTGATGGTGGCTGCCAGGTCGCTATACTCTTGTGCCTTATAGCTATCGGGGGTTGCTGACATCTTTCTTCGTTTAGGGGATGTTTCTCATATGCCAGCTCATGGGGAATTGGGGGATATTCCCAAACTAAATGACCGCCATGCCAAAGTTGGCTAGCATGGTTTGGGAAGACATATATATATACTATCTCTTATAGCCGGAAAGATTGTTGGCCAACTAGGCCTCCACATCATAGTATTTACGAAAAGGTCCCTCGAGAATCCTAAAATCGCATCTAAGCCCTCCTACTGGCTCTTTTGCAAAAAGAACCTAATCATTCCACAAAGTCGTTGAAAGCTCCTAACCAACCCATTTTGCAAAATTAATCCTATGGCTCCGCAAATTCATCAACAGCTCCTAACTAGTCCATTTTGCAAAGAGACTCTCGTGCTTTGGAAAAATTGCGCCTAGCCCTAGACAGAGTCCTTTTGCAAAGAAGACACGTTCTTCCGAGAAATTACGTATAGCCTCGGACCGAGCAATCTATCAAATTCGCCTGACACAGCCGTAACACGCGTCTCTGCCTAGTATCGCTTAGGAGGGGAGCATTTAGCGCCCAATCGTGCCCCTCTAGCCATTCGTTCTATAGTTGCTTCGTGCGTTTACTTTGTAAGTCACACATGGCGACTTGTCACTCGAACGACCAATTGCCTGGATGAGTCTTGTTGTAAGCTTCTTACCTTCCTTGATTAATTAGCAGAGCTCTGGCCTTATCCCACAAAAAGAGAAAATACTTTTCGAATACAAATCCAACGTACTACTTTTATGTGTAAAACCTATATAGTGTTAGATTAATTATTGATAAGAAATAAAAAATATATATCTTCAAATGCATGAATACCTCCTAAAAATGAACATGAGTGCCATTGAGATCCTATTTGGAACACATGAATTTTATAGAAATTATCCATAGGAACCAATCGAATTCCTATAAAATTCAAAAAGTTACTGCATTCCAAATAGAGCTAGAAGGTTGTTTTTGGTTCATATGAATTCTACGTAGGAAATAATAGAATTCATATAAAATTCAAAAAGTTACTACATTTCAAATAGAGCTAGAATGTTGTTTTTGGCTAGTAAGGGGTTGTTTCGTTTATGGCCGAAATAAGCTAAGCCAAAATTTTGCATAGCCAAAACCGAGGTAAAGCCAAATATTATAAAAAAGAATGTTATTTGGATCATGGTTAAGCTAAATTTTGTTGTTACTAAAATTTTGATGAGCGATTACATCGCCCTCGAATTGCCTGCGCATGATATTGGATTTCATTAGTATTACCAAAATTTTGTTATGTTACCCAAATTTTAGCAGCAAACTAAATAACAATAAATTTTTTATTAGTCACTAATATTTGATTTGATTTGCGAGTGTAGCAAATCAAACAGGCTCTGAATCTAACAGAAACATGATGCTGTTTCGAGAAACATGTCCCTGGGTATGTTAAAGGCAATTCTATTTCCCGTGAGGATAACACGTAAACATATTCCTTTGAATTTCGTGCTCTTTGCAAGTGTTTAATTCTTGGTGGTGGGCTGGTCAATGTGGTCATGCTCAAGAATCCTAAACAAATGTTCTCACCAACTTTCATGGCCCAGCGATAGTACGGCAATGCTTCCATATTTGCGCAGAGAATAGGCAAACGTTTCTAGCAACTTGCAAATATTCTCTCCAACTTTCATGACTCGACGGTGGCACAGGTACTTGTACTATCCTCTTGAATTATGTGGGAGAGTTTACATCGGTAAGTTGCAACCTGCAATATACCCGTATGACGTATCCTCCTCCCTCAAACATGGGATGGGAGCCGAGTCTTCCGTCCCATCAGCATCAACCTCATCAGCAACCTCAGATGTCACGGGCGCTGCTACTTTTGCGCGGCATGGTTCCATGCTAGTCCTACGCAACACATAAACGCTAGCTACCTCCGCTAGACCAAATCGGACGATGATTTCCTCGCAGAAAGAAAGGACGACTAGCCTATTAATTTCTGTTCGTCTCTCTTCCTCCAGTCTCAACAACCGAATGCAACTCTTGTGATTAACTTGCCTGCAAAACAGATCAGAGCAGAACAGCCATTCTCATGTGCACGCATACTCGGAGCTGCTGGTCCTAACGACTGTGAAGCGGCCACGCGCGCAGGTCACCCACTCACGAAAACTCGGTATAATTGGCCCATTGCAAATTATTTTTCCAGCAGTGTTTTTATGATTTCCATCTTAGTATAAGTTGTATAAATTTTAAAATAAATGAAAAAGTAAGTAATCACTATCTACTCTTTATTCATGCTTTAATATTTATGTAACCCTTCATTAATACTTTAATATTTGTATGACTTTTAAAAAGAAATACATAGAAGCATCTCTCTTATTTTTTTCACTTTAATTCTCTCCCGAACGAAATTACAAGTCTAGCCCACTTTTCGATAACGAAAGCATTAGCAGACGATACATATCACCTACCATACTTCTCTACCTCGGTAGGTACTTGCCGAGCTTAGGTACTGCGGTAGGTACTTATCGAGCTCGGGCACCACGGTACCTCGTCATGCCGAGCTAAGGTAACGGTGGGTACGGTGCCTACGAATTACCACGGTAAGGAAACACGGTAGACAATACGTGTCGTCTATCGGTGCTTTCACGGTTGAGAAGACGATTAGATTTATATTTCCATTGAAAACGACACAAAAATATATGGGGCTAAATAGGGCAACGAGTCCCTACTCCTCTCTTGTAAATGGCCGCATCTGGTGCGTGCATGGCAATGGCATGGACCGTAGCTAGTTAAAAATTTGCGATTTGACTCCTCATCATTTAATCCCGAAAGGCGCCGAACCAGCCGGGAAAGTACTTGCTGCCACTGCTCGACGGTCAGTAAGAGAGAAGGAGAAAGCCTACGATGCTTTGCTCGATCGGCATGTGACTGGCGAGCATGCGGCGGCAGCACGCGTCGTACGTACGTCTCCTGCTAGCTGCTTTCATCTCATCGGCCGGCCGTCGCTTAGCGGAAGGTAACATTCGCGCGCGCAGATGTGCCGCTTGCCGAATTGCTGCTGGGCGCAGTGTGTTTGGCCGTCGTGCCGACTGCCAAGCCGGTGTGGTGCGCGCGCGTCGTTACTGTTCACCGTGCCGGGGCCTGCGCGCTTCGGGGTTTGGACGGAGGCGTCTGCGCGCGCGGGCTCAACAGTGCCTTCTTCTGGTGCGCAGTGGAAGGGCTCGAACGTACTGGGACGGGTGCCTCACTGGCTGGAAACGGATATAGATATCGAGGGCAGCGGCTGGGGCCTCGCCTCGTGCGCTCGCAGTTCCTCCTCTTGGAATGGCGCGGTTGCTGTTGATGTCCTTCGTCTTTTTTCTTTTGGGAAAGGAAATTCTTCTGTTCCTCAGTTGAGCAAAAGGGTATGCATCTGTTCTGGTCTGTCCGTCTTTGGTCTTGCACAGCCAAGGGCAGATTGGGGAAGCGTTCATGATTACCCCACACAATAATTACACTACATGTCTAGTAAGAACATTAAGGGGGTAGTTCGTGTTTGATGTGCTGCACTGCGGAAATCTAATTTGTTACAGAGATATGCACTACTACTAGTAAGATTCTACAACTAAGAATGCACTACTACTAGTAAGATTCTACAACTAAGGGCCAATTTGCTGTTTTGTTCTGTGATGCGACGTGAGCTCTAGCTAGTTAGTTAAATGAGTCTTTACTCATTCCGGTAGGATTTAATTTGCAGCTTTTGTTGGAAATGAAATGCTTACCAAACGGAGCCTAATTGTTATATCCAAAAGTAAAAGTTACTTTAAATAGTCAATCATAATGTTAAATGAAGCTTAAGTGAACTTAGAAAAAAAAATTGCCTCACGGGCATGTGCCTCGTAAATTCTCTTTATCGGCTCATTAGAGCTCCGAAGAACCACCTTAACTTCTGTAGCAGATATTACGCGTTACAGCATAATACCTCACTCAGATCACGGATTATTTTTCGATTCTTACGAAAATTAATTTGTTTTATGTAACATTTTTACCTTTTCAGACGATATCTATTTGTGCAGCAAGTAGCGAATCTCACTTGGCAACAGGGTTTTAGTTACCCAAAGTTGGTTTATCATTTGACCAACAAGTTCTGATTTGTCAAACCTCCTATCCGTTGCTTCCACTTATTATTATTAGAGTATAAATAACATATAGTTCGTCTTTAAGATTATCTCTAAGGATTTCAACTTATCTAAAGACAGCACTAGAGACAGTATCGTCAGTAGTTCGTCTTTAAAATTACTCTTCTAACCATTCTATATCATTTTCATCACATTTTCTCTCTTCGCACTTCATCATTGTTTACTTCGGTTTATATAATCTGATTGTCTCATTCTCTTTCTCTACCTCTTCTCTTCTCTGTATAACATTTTACTTATATGTTACTCCCTCCGTTGATAAATATAAGGCGTATTTTGACTTTTCACAAGGATTAAGGTTGTGGTGAAATTGAGAAAGACATGAGAGGAAATGACTTACATATCCCTTTTAATTGTCTTGAAAGATGAGAGATAATGAATAAATGCATATGGTTGAGAGAGAATAAATAGAGGTATAAGTGAAAAGGCTCGTTAAATCTATATACACATCTTATATTTTTCAAAAAGATTATTTAAACTATAGGTCTTATATTTATTAACGGAGGGAGTGTAATAAAAAGGAGGATGAAATGATCCTACTATTATTAAAGATGCACTCGTTCGTCCATCCGACCAACACCACTCATTGCGCCGTTGCGCGCGCACGTACGCAGCCCACGGCGCGTTACGGATTGGAGACATAACACCGCACCTGACCACGGAGAAACAAACGGCTCGCAAAAGGCAGATAAATTCCGCTTCATAGGACCGCTGCTCTGACCCCCCGCCGTCTACCACCCCACCGACCCTCCCAAAACCCACCGCCACCTCAGCCGCGCTCCTCCACCTCTGGCAGCCGGGGAGGCCGCCGCCGGCCGCCGTATGGTAATGCTCGGTGCCCGCATCGCCTGAGGTGAACATCCGGCTCCTCTTATTGTTTGTAGCGAATCTCTCTCTCTCTCTCTCTCTCTCTCTCGCGAGCTATTTGTTGGGTTCTTGCGCTCAATCTGGGATATCCATGGGCAAGCTTTATTGGATTTGGAGTCGCTATTTAGTACGAATGGGTGAAATGAATCCATCAAAATTATTCAACAGGCTGTAGAGAAAACTCCTGGGGGTCCTTCTGAGAATTTAGAAGTCCGTTGCTTTAAGAAAGCTGAGAATGCCAACTTTGGTTTCAGTTGATGGTGTTTTCCTCTATATGATAGGGTTCGCGATTTTTGGCTGTGAGCTCCTTGTACTCGGTTTGCTACATTTGCCTATTATCTGGGCTGTTGAACATGCAAATTTGGTCTATTTTTTTTTAAAAAAAAGAACATGCAAATTTGGGGATAGACTTGCAGCAAGAAAAATGCGCTATAAAGATTAAGAAATGCAAGTTATGATTTCAGGTGAAGATATGATTCAGTGAGTGCAATGGAAATACCCATCAATTTTGGCATAATAAAGATGCAACTTTTTTCTGCCAGAGTTTATCACTTTATTTTGGCAGTTCGTAATTTTCCAAAGAAAAACAGACTTTGAAAGCATGTCCTACCTGCACGATTCTTTGGACGCGTCCCTGTACCATCTGGTTATAAAGTCATGCTCCGTAGTTCTGTAATTATCTGTAGTCTCGTACCGTCGTACGCATCCGCTTCGCGCTTCGTTTTTCAACAGTGGATTCTAGTTAGTTTCAGCAAACCAATGATATATTTCTTGTGTTTTTTTAACCTGTGAAATCTGCAGCCTTGAGGAATTGTCTCGGTTGCAGGGATCATTTGGACACGTACACATACCTTCTCGGTATTCTCATTCTTGGTAGTTCTCTATCCTACGTAGAGTACATGTCCTCCTCTACTTTATCACAGCCTATTTTCCTTTTTCTTTCCCTGTGTTCTCCTTTCAAGATTCGAAATGCTGACGAGATTTCGTGAGATAATCTGAACCCTTTGGAATGGTGCGACTGCAGAGATTCCTTTGTTGCCTATACGTACAAATCTTGGGTATTTCTGCTGTGCACTTGTTTGGCTTTGTAATTACTCGCTCTGCTCTGTTTCTCGTTTTCACATTTGTCTGACCTGAAAAAGTGGTATAATACGCGTTCTTGATGGATAGTTCAGGCTAATCTATCTACTGATTTTTCTGACAGAAAATGCAGTCTTTCAGAGATTGTTTTTGCTGCAAGATTCTTTTTGGAAGTACGTACGATCTCGTTAGTGCCATGGGTCCATATTTTTGTAATTATATCTGCTCGTTTGCTTTTATCGTGCCATATTGCCAAGTGCTGCTCTGCCCCCGTCGAATCATTTCGTTCTGTGAACCATTTTCTTTTTATTGTAGTTTTAAACAAGAACAGGCCATGAACTGTGCTATATTCCCTTGCACCAATATGGCCTACATGTGCCTGCAAAATTCCAGCTTTAAGCAATGTGTCTCTTGAAGTTTTCCAAAAAGGGAGCATCTTGCTACAGTATGCCCATCAGACTTTTCTATGTCCCATAAGTTTAAATCCTATGGGCTTCAATTGCTACGAGCTTTCTGGAAAATGTTCACCGTGGTTATCCATTCCTTTCGGGTGTTAGTACCAGCTAGCCACTACCCTGCTGACAATTTTCCGTGGTTAAGTTAGTTCACTTGACTTAAGTTTATGGAGCATACAAGTACAACCCACATCTGGTTCATGGAGTTTCACATAATCTTTTGCCTACTTTTCAGCATTCCACACTCCAAACGAATGGTTTTAAGTCAGTTCTAGTACCTATTATCTTGAGGAAATTATCAATTTGTTTGACCTAAGCACAGGGATGGCTGGGGCAAAGCCAATTATGGGTCAAACACATAGAGATGGTATGTATACTTAGTTTTTCTTTTTCTTTTTCTCAGAATGATGTTAAGTAAGGGTGTTATGCAAATTTTGATATTATTTTTGCAATTATATCCGGTTACCATCTCCTTTGGAGCTTCTTCAGTAGGTGCTATATTAATTGTTACTTTTGTGTTATTTGGTGGGGAAATGCTGCTTGTGTGGAAATAGTAGTTGGAGCCATTGGGATTAAGGCCTTGCAGGATTGCTATTAAAATTGTGTCATCATTCTGCTTTATGTGGTTCTAGAGGACATTGTAGTCTATGCATAGCGGTTTATTTGAATTGTAGTATAACATCTTTTGCTTTCAGATAATGATATGTTCTGCCGATCCTTTTTATTTCTTTCTTGGTTTTGAAAATATTTAAAATTGCTCTTGTTTTTCTGGGTCAATTTTTCTATGTATAACTGTTCTTGGTGTTGTTTGTAACAAAATACTTTATTTAACATCAGTTCTTTAGGTTTTCCAGTTCAAAGAATCAAGTCAGAATTGAATAAAACTACTGATAATGATGAAGTTCATCTGGAAGAAAAACTTGTGAGTGCCGAATTGCATAATTATTTTTTATATGAATTTAGCACCCTCACACTCCTGTATGGGCATTTTGTTTAGATATGAAGAGCAGTAGGATGTAATGAAATGCTTTAACAAACACTGTAAAAATAAATAAATAAATAAATAAATAAAGGAATTATACCTCCATTATATGTAAGCATTAGCTATCAGTTATTGAAAACAGAAATTTTAGTACGATATGCTTCTGCAAATAGATGAACCTGATCCAACGGTTGATTTTTCATATCTTAATGGCAGGCAGCTGGTGACAGTTCTTCAACCAGAAAATCAAATGCAACTTCATTAAAAATGCTATTAGCAAAAGAAATGAGTAAAGAACTGGAATCAAAGAGGAAGTCACCAAGTGTCATTGCCAGATTAATGGGCCTTGAGGAGGATCTACCTGCTAAAGAGCCAGTTTTATACCATGCCAAAAGAGACTTTAGGAAAAGTCAATCATTGAACCACTTAAAAGAAACGCACAAGGCCTTACACCAGCAAGAGCAGCACCGTTCCATAAAGTCAGTGGCATATGATATCCACCCATCCTGTGATGAAACAGTCGAATATAATGATGTATATGAAGTATGTGAAGAAAAATCAAGAATGAGCTTTTTTCATGATCAAAATCTGCAAAAAGGAAGGCCTTCTGAGAAAAAGAGTGACCGAATGGATACCGTGCGAGAGAATTTAATGGAAGCAAAACACTTTGCCACGGAAGAAAATCTCCTTCATTTGAAGGAGTTACAAGAAGCTTCTGAGGTTATAAGTTCAAGTAAAGAATTATTTCTGAAATTTCTTGAAGAACCAAACTCCATTTTTTCAAGACAGCTGAGCGGGTTTCACACAACCCCAGCACCACCTCAGACAAAACGCATTACAGTATTGAAACCAATTAGATCTGTTGATAGTAATGGCGTAAGAAAATGCAGAACAGAACGAGTTAATGAGCAAAATGGATTGGAGATGAGAATGTTTCATCAGAGGTCTAGTTCAAAGAAAGAAATCCCCTCCCAGCCAAGTAGAATAGTACTCTTGAGGCCTACCCCAGGGAAGCCTAGTATAACAAAGGCGAAGCTGATCCCCAGGGCAACTCCATTTCGGCTAATTAACCAGAATGACTTCAACGGAGCATTAGATGATAATGGGGTGACCCTAGGATCTACAGGAGTTCATGGTATCATTCAGCGTCGGCAAGATGGCCGCCATCGACGAGATGAGTCTTTATTATCTTCTGCATACTCAAACGGATATGGGGGAGATGAAAGCTCATTCAGTGATTCAGAAATTGACAAGAGTGATTCTGAAATTGATTATATCGAAGAACATGGTGGTAGCTTCAGTGACTCAGAAGGAGGCAGTCCTGTGTCGAAGCGTTCATGGGATTACATTAAAAGATATGAAAGCCCCTATTCAGGCTCATCTTTTAGCAAGATCTCCCACTTTCCTGAGTCATCGGTTATTAGGGAAGCTAAGAAACGGCTTTCAGAACGATTGGAAATTGTAACTTGTGATGAGATCAGTCAAGAGAATGGGCAACATTCAAGGAGCACATGTACCTTAGGTGAGATGCTCTCTCTTCAAGGAGTGAATGAAGAAGATTTCATTACCGGAGTACTTTCAGTTTCTAGCAACCGGTCATGTGGCACGGAAAATGAACCGACTAGACAAGCTACATATGTAACAACTTGCAGAAAGGATGATGAAGATGTGGACAGATCTCCTAGGAAGTTGCCAAGATCAAAGTCTGTTCCGGTAACTTCATCCACATTTGATGACATGGTGGCTAATGCGCATGCTTCAAATAGTGAGGGCTGCAAACCAACAAAAGTGGTTGTAATGTCAAATAAAGGACAATCATCTTTCAAGGGAAGAGTTTATGATTTTTTATTTTCTAGAAGTAAAATGTCAAGAGGGCAGACATTCACTGCCCATCATTCATCTGATTGCTTTGATGAGAGGGTTGAAGCTTGTGTTGGTGATAGCCAAACAGGTGCCAATCATATTTTGGACACTAATGAAATAGCGTCACTTTGTGACGACAAAAGTGATTTTTCTGCCATGCAACAATCAAACAGCTCTTTAGAGGTAGGCATTTATCTCAATTCTCAACTATCATGCAAGACAAACCATTTATATTCTTTTGTTCTAGTAGGTCACTGATGTAATGTATTTTGCAAGTGTGTGGGTCGTCTGTGTTGAGTGTTGACTTACGATTGACATCTTTCTTCCTGCATGAGAAATATATATTGAACTCCAGTTTTATTGTCCTTAGAATAACTGATGAGAAATTGCATGACAGGGAACTGCTTCAATTGATGTGCCTATATCATCGGACTGTCCAAGCGGAAACCTGGATAAACTAGGATTAAATGAAGGCCAAAATTGTACTCGTCATCAACCCAGCCCTACCTCAGTTCTTGATGCACCCTCTGAAGATAGCAGTTGTAATGAACCTGAATCATCTGGAAGCACCGCTTCCAAGAATGCGAGTAAGTCTTGTTTCCAGATCAGAGTTCTCCATGGTTCAGTTTGGTTCATACACTGACTAGATCTACTAATCTGTCTTCAGAAGCTGTTTCAATATCTTCAGCAATTGAGGTTGTCACCTGTTCCTTATCATGGGATGATATCACCCCAGAAATCACCCCAGAATCACCATTACTTGGAAACCAAAGGCCGCCTTCTCTTTTCTCTGATGTAGATGATGATGAATCAGAATGCCACGTCCTTGTGCAAAACATAATGTCATCTGCTGGATTAGACAATGCAAAATCGAGTATGGTTTTTACTGGGTGGCACCTACCTGATTGCCCTCTTGATCCAGTGCTGTGCAACAAAGTCTTGGAATTGCGGGAGCGAAGATCATACCAAAGGCTTCTTTTCGATTGTGTCAATGTTGCTCTAATTGAGATCGGTGAGAACGCCTTAATAAGCACATTCCCATGGAGCAAAGCACTCTCTACAACATGGAGGGACACCTCGTCTCGTGCTTTGGATGTAGAAGTCTGGAGTATCCTGAAAGACTGGATTTCTGGGGCACGAATGTTTATGGTGAGCAAGAGAGACAATGCTGGAATCATGATGGATAGAATTGTGAAGCAGGAGGTTGAAGGAAGAGGCTGGGTGAAAATTATGAGGTCGCAAGTGGTTGACATCACAGAACAGATTGAGGGGGGAGTATTGGAGGATCTAGTCTTAGAAGCCGTACTGGATTTTGCCACTTGCTTCCGACAATGATCATAAATTTCCAGGAAACAACTGGCTGGTATATGCTTTGTATTTTGACATCTGCTCCTGGAATTGTTGTATGCTAATGTAATTCTCCCGCTTCGATCTTTAAGTACATCTGCTTATAGCTGATTCTGTTCGTAGTGTTCTGAAGATCTGTACCATTCTATTTGGTCAAATCAAATTAAGTGTGCAGCTCACCAGAAATTTTGTAGAAAAAACAAAAAAGTGAATCAAACCTGTCATGCTGGTATGTGCAGTAAAATCACGGATTAAATGGTTTGTCATTTATTCAATGCGCTTGACCTATTCCCTTCGTGCTTTTTTGGCTTATTAAGGGTTGATTTAGACTAATACCACTAAAGTTAGAGTAAAATTATCCACCTCAACCACGTATAAAAACCGTTACCTTTTAAGCTGTTTAAGCCCAAAAGTGGACTTTAAGCTATAAGCCAAAAAAACCGCCTAAACAAACGGAGCGTCAATCGGACGTTATTGTCCAAATAACCTCCTAAGAGCAAGTACAATAACAAAGTCCACTACTTACGCCGTCTGTCATTCATGTCATCTAGAGTAAACAATAAAGCCAGCTTGTACAATAACTATATCTAAAAATTGTCTCTAGAGTAAGTAATAAAGCCAGTATGCAATAAAAGCCAGTTTGTACAACAACACCGGCTTTTAGCCGACGATAGCACCTATATTCCCATACTATGCTTGCTACTAAATAAGAACCGACTCTCTTCTCTCTCATCTTTTCTCACTCTTTTACATAGGATAAAACTGATATGTACATACTAAGAGTAAGCAGAGCTAGTCTTATTGTATCATACCTCTACTATACTTGGCAGAGCTCGCGTGTCCAGGAGCGTTTGAGCCGGCGTGCGTGCGGCTCGGCTCGAGGAGCTGCGAATTTTTTTTGCGTCTAGGTCCTTTCTCCAAAAAAAATTACGATTAGATCCTTTTTTGGGAAAAAAGTTACGGTTAGATCCTCTTCTCAAAAAAGAATATATATTACGTCTAGGTCCTTTATGCGTTTTTAAATGTTGCGCTCGGGTCCTTTTACGAAAAATCAGAATTACGATTAGGTCCTTTTTGGGAAAAAAAAGACGTTCAGGTCCCTTTTTTTGGAACAAAATGTACATTGCATTTAGGTCCTTTTTGCATTTTTCTAACACTACGTTTAAGCCCTTTTGCGGAAAACACAAAATCCTTTTTAGGTCCTTTTTCGCGCGTTTTCTCGATTTACTCGTGTAGGTAGCGACAATCGCGCGTTTTCTCGATTTGCTCGCGTGGGGAGTGGCGCCCGCGGCGTGACACGCAACGTATATTTATCCAGTATACCCTAAGGTGAGCTAACAAGCTTGGCTTAAACTTTGCGAATGCTTCTGATCTGAACCAGGTTTTTTTTAGATGTGGGCCAGTTTTTTTTGCTCTAAGGTATCTGAGAGCAGGAAGCCGAAAATTCAGAATAATTCTGTATAGGCCGTAACGTTGTCCGTGTGCCTGCAAAAACAGTTCACTCGCGGTCGAAAAGCCCGTGTACCAGCCCAATTTAGCCCCACAAGTCCTGCGCTTTCTTCAATTTTAGACCAAATCCATGGACAGGGTCGAATCATCTCCTCCATTCTCCCAGCGCACGCCTCTCCTCCCTTGCAGTTCGCACCATAGTCGTCCCCCGTCGTACGGTCGCCTCCGCCAGGTAATCGATGCAGCCGTCGAAGGGGCCCCATGCTTCAATGGCAATGGTGAGTGGCACCTTTTTCTCCGGTTGCACTTGCCAATTTGCTATTCTAGTATATTGCTGCTTTTCCCTTCGATCTCGCGGTGTCGGTGAATTGAAGTAATTTTTAGTTTGATGATTTCCAATTGATTTACGATTGTACATGATTATTTACAATTGATTCACGATTGTACATTTGTACGCTGTGTTCCGGCAAACCTGCAAATAGCATCCAAGTGGAAGTGGAGTGTCCAGGAGCCAATTTTGCCTTTGTAATTTGGATCGAAATGTCATATTACGTCATTATGTGATCAATTCAGGTATAACATCACGTTTTACCAACATATTACAAGTTAAATCAAGGAAACATTCTCTGATAACGAAAGTGCTAGATACAGATGTAACTGTGTACTAGAAAGATCTATCATCCACAGGCATTACTGGGCAGGAATGGTAAGGTCACTGTACAAATAATCCACATCATCACATCTTTAACTGAAGAAAGCACTTGATCTGCTTGATGGATAGGCTCCAAGCATTGAACAGCAACACTGAGCACATTAAATATTTCTCTAGCAGTTTCAGCATCCGGTAGTGGCAGTCTGGAGTGGTTGTTTCTAAAATTACATCAAACCATTCCCCTCCTCTAGTAATAAGGTTTAAGGTTTAGTAACAAAACATTATTTATGAGGCATCCAACATCCCAAGGTTATTAAAACGATAAGGTGAGGCGATACGACTCATCACTTTTTTACCACCAAAGCGATTAAGGCACTCGGCGAGGCGATGCCATACATACATCCTAATCTAGAATAGTAGCGTAATTGAGAGCATTGAGCAGTATCCAATAGCACAACAACACAATAACACACAGTAGGTGTTTCTTCTCAGTCATCAGTGCATATATATATGAATATTTCCTCATTCAGTCATTCCTCCTCAGTCGGTCAGTTTTCAATCCTCGTTGGCATGACGAGGGGAGGCAGAGCAACTATAAAGGTAGAGGGGTAGCAGAGCAGCTGCAAGGCCAAGGGGGAGCAGAGCAATTGAAGAAGGAAGAGGGAGGCCAGTGGAGGAGACGATGGGAGAGGACTAGAGGAGAGAGGTGTATCTGGACTCTAGAGATGAGGGGAGGGGAGAGGAGATAGGCCGATGACGGTGGAAAAACGTACCTGATGGCTGGTTTGGTCTCTGGAGCAAAGGAGGCCTGCGCAGGAGCAAAGAATGCGGCGGTGCGGCGTGGTGGCTCCCATGCTAGAGTAGAGGAGGCAGCGGCGAGGTGTCTTCAGCGCAAGGACGTGTGGCAGGTGACAATGCTACCGTGCTAAGTTTTCCAAGTAGTTCCCTGCCTCCCTCACTCTGTCTTCAATTGTGTTGCAGCTGGCCCGTTATGTCTATTATCCTCTAGGCCTCTCCCACGCTTAGCGCAAGCATAGCGCTCACCTCAGGCAACCATAACGCTATACGCCGCCTCAACGATGTCTTAGAGATGCCATGGCTGTAAGACGGATGCCATACCTTTCTCCGATAAGACGACGGTGTGGCGCAGCCACCCTAGACTGCCTTACCGCATACTTAAACGACGATTTAATAACCATGGTAATAGAACATCCTCAAGTCCACTTAAATCAAGTGCATTCAAACCTCATCGAACAATCCATGTATGGAGTTGCCATGAACACCCAAATATTGGTCTACACCAAATGCTTCCCCAAATATTAATGTCTAAAATTTTTGTAATAGAGAGAAAATGGTTTCATATACATTATAGAACTTACAGATGATAACATTATCAAGCCCAACAAATAATGAAGATATGATTTAATTTTTACCCGGGGCAAGACATCCTTTCGTCCCAGCAAGCCTTGTAAAATTCAGGTCATCAACACTCAGTTTCTGCTAGGCTCCATCTCTCCATGTATTCGTAGAAAAGAAACCTGCCTTGGCTAGAAGAACAATACCCATACAGTTTCACAATGTTTCGGTATCGAATCTGCATTAAGGCTGCTATTTCATGATTGAACAGTTTCCTCATCCATGAAACTCTCATCTTCTATCGTATGGACGTTCTTCACTGCAAAAATTTGACCTGTTGGAAATTTGGCTTTACAAACAGATCCATATCCCCCGGTTCCTATGCAATGTGCCTCGCTAAAATTATTTGTTGGTGCAGCAATCTGCTTGGATACATCTCCCCCATCAAAGTTCCGGACGGAGAACACATTATCTTCTTGCACTATATCTGTATAGAATTATGCCTTGGATTTCTTCCTTTTATGGCGGAACATCAATAGTGCTGCGATAACTACAAAAGATATCAACACAGGAAGTGTGGCTAGTAGAAATACTCAGAAGACCGGTCCAGTTTGGCGGCGAGCTCTAAGCTGGCGTTTATAGAGTTGGTATTTGTTTTTTTCCGAAACGATCCTACGCTATAGGGGCTGTTTAGGGGACTGTGCTTCAGTTTTAAGCCAAAAGCATCCTCAAACAGCATGGCTGTAAAGCAGCTGAGAAGCTAA
This sequence comes from Otatea glauca, assembly GCA_036346275.1. Taxonomy (NCBI): domain Eukaryota; kingdom Viridiplantae; phylum Streptophyta; class Magnoliopsida; order Poales; family Poaceae; genus Otatea; species Otatea glauca. Next base: position 51,346 of record JAYEVK010000110.1, on the reverse strand, counting down.
ACCACAACAGAAGCACCCTTAAAAGCTGCAGCTACTGGGGAGGAGCTTTTTAGCTGTAACTTCTCTTGATCACCTCCCACCTCGCTCGCTCCGCTTTCCCGACCTCCGCCACCCCGCCTCATCGCCTTTACGTCACCTCCCTACTTGAACGCCGCTGTACTTCGCTATGTTGCTACCTCCCCGCTTGGTTGACCCTCAAAATTTACAGCTGCAGCAGCCAGTTTGCTAAACAATATAATAAAAAAAGCCATAGCCACCAGTTACAACTACTTTACAGTTCAGCAAACCAAAAGCAGCTTTTCAGCCCGCCGCAGCTACCCCAAACAAGCCCATACTCAGTTCCTCCCTCCTACCTTTGGTCTCAATGTTCTGCAACCACAAGGCTGCTGTGCCAGTGAAATTCAAAGAGGCAAACCGAGTTCTAAGGCAATCCTGAACTTTGTAGTTTGTACAACTCAAAATAGGTCGCAGTGTATCACACTGACTTTGTCACAGTTATGGATTATCCCCCATCAAACTTAGGGAACTCCACCATACGAGTGGGATTCGTAGGATGACGCACTGGGGTGGAGTTTTCAGATCGCAATTCGTCAAGCACTTGAAGAGCATGGTTTGCGGAGGATGACGTACCCAATATCGGAGGTAGCATAGGAGAATAGGAGATCCGAGGATCCGAGATCCGAGTGACGCGCGGTGCCCGTCCGGGCCGGTGGACTTTGCACTGGCGTCGGGCTCGACGCCAAGTCCGCCACAGGTGCAGCCTCAGCGGCTGTTGCCGATGCCGCGGCTATAGGGCTGTGCACGTTATTATCAAACCGAAAAATTTGTGGTCAACTCGGTTTGACCAGTATACGGCATTCAGTATAGTATGATAAATTTTTTTACTTTTAAGATACGATTTTTTTTTAAAAACCACGAGTAAACCGAAATAAACCGAACATCGAAATAGAAAAAAATACATATATAATTAGATAAAGTAATGGTCAATTGTGTATAAAGTATAGTTTCATATGGAAATAGTATCCCTAGATTTATCAAAGTAATAGCCCAATGTGTGTAATATTTTTTACTAACGTATAACTAGATAGAGTAATAATCAAATGTGTGTATTACAAACCGTATCGATGTCCAAATGACAAGTAAAAAAGAACTATTCACGTTAGTTTGGTAAATACCATGGTATTTACTGATACCGAACCGAAATATTATGGTAATTATCGATACCGAACCGAAGTTCTATTTGGTATATTTGGTATCACATTTTAATTACCATATTTCTTTAAAAACCATATTTATCGAACCGTTTTTACTATTTATACCGTATGCATAGCCCTAGGTGGCCCCCTTTTGCTTCAATCGCCTGACTTGGTTGGCTTGCAGTGAGCTCAGCTTGTCGAAGATATGCTTCAACGTAGGCTACTCACGTTACAGCTTTACAGGGCCCAAAGCCATCACGGCCCAACTCTCTACTATTCACGGTCTTCTTATGTCGCCCGGCCCTAACCAAAGCGCTGCGCTGTCTTCTGCAGCGTGACAGGTTCTTATTTTTACTCAGCTTACGTTGCAATGGAAACACATTTTTTAACCAAGTAATCAAATCATATCATATATTTATAAAAATAAAATTACATTCTTGGGTAGGTGTGGACGAAGAAAGATAGGAAAGACGAACGACCGCTGCCAACTATGGCGCTGGTTGTGACTTGAACTGAAGACCCCCCCTAGTGCTTTAAGCCTCTAACCAACTGGGCTAGCAATGCTGGTCGTTTTTTCACATGTATTCCTCATAAAAGTCATTACCATTCTACATAAAAAAATCGATGCCAAATCCGATCCAAAATACTCGAAATTTCGATGAATTTTGCCTAAATTTTCGAAAATACTATAGCAATTTAATTTTTTATCCAATCGGGAGTTTTAATCTCATCCTCGGACGAAATCCGAAATCTCGACCAAAATTTCCAAATTTTTGCTGGGATTAAACTATGGCAGAGGAAACAGGGGAGATTCGATGGTCACGTTGCTTGTACACCTGGGAGGGCTAAATCACTGAATTCTTCTACACATTACCTATTAGCAAGATACATGAGCTTTTATAGGCTGAGAGACTGTGGTGGTTTACTCATGTTTGTGATGAGTAATTGATTGTGTTTAAGCGTGTGGTGCTCAGGTTTGAGTTTGGTTTGAATTTATTTTGAATTTGAAGCAATTTAAGGTGTTTGTGAGTGTGGGTGGCACTACTGGCCCTAGGTTGGCGGTAGTTATATTCTAGGAAGGGTCATTTTTTGGGCTCAGGGAAATCGGCACTACCGGCCCTGGGGCAGTAGTACCGGTTGAGCGGCACTATGATAGCATCTAGGCCCCCTCAATTTTATTATTGTGTTTTGTTAAAGTTTTGTTATTGATGACTAAGTTAATAATACTTAAAGCTTTGAAGAACCTAAGCTGGAATCAATAATGGAGCAAGTTGGACTAACAAGATTAAAGTGCTCAGTTTCTAGTTTATGACTTAGGAGGTGATTCAAGTCAAATAGCTAGGATTATTTTCTATTTGGTTGTCTAAAGAGGGACTTTGCACAAGTTAGTGGATTGGATCATAAGGCAAAGACAAAACTAGATTTCTCGGAGCAAAAGACACTTAGTTATTGATCTTTGAATCAAATTTCTTAGTATACAACGGACCAAATTTTAGATATCCTTCTTTACTCTGTTGCATACTTAGCATATCCTTTTAAATCAAAAGGATCCTTTGGTCCAGCATTGAAAATCTTCTGTGTCAAAACTCCCATCAAAATATCTGCTCATCGGACCAAAACTCATGTTTTCATATTCTTTCGTACTTGATAAAAACTCCTTTAAAAATCATCTGTCAACCAAGTGTTTGTCTATGTATGACGGACCAAATTATTTGGTCCGACATATATGTAAAATTCACTCCTCTGTGACGGACCAAAAATCCTCTCTGTTTCCCATCTACAGCGGACTAAATATTTTGGTCCAGCACTCATTCAGTTTATAAGCTTTTTGCCGGACCAAACTTTGAAGTCCTATTTACTGAAACCTTAAATGAATTTTCGTTCTAAGTCAAAAGGTTTTTGCTTTGACAACGGACCAAACATTCTTGCTTAAATTTTTTAGTCCGTTGCTAAAGTAAATCACTTGGATAAACTTATCTTTGTTGAAAAAGGGTCTCTGACTCTGATCTTTGAAACTCCCATGTATGACGGACCAAATTATTTGGTCCGACGTACATGTATATCTCTCAATCGTATACCGGACCAAACTCTATGAAAAGCCCATGTACAACGGACCAAATTTTTTGGTCCGTCGTAAATGTTCAAATTTGGTCCGTCATACACATGTCCAGTATCGCTAGGTACTGTTGCTTAGTCTGTTGTATGTGTATTTTTCTGACCTCTCTGACATCTGACACGTCCAACGGCTAGAGTAGCAGGTGTAACGGCTATATTCATTCCAAATGGCTATATAAGCATTTCCTGAGCCATCTACCATGATATAGAATGAACTCCTTTACATTTTAGCATTGAAAATAGCTCTCATTCTCAAAAGGAGTCTATGCTTCACTTTCAAACCAAAATTCTCAAACATCTTTAAGTGTTTTAGCTCCAAGCCAAAGTCTAGCTGTGTGAGTTGCGAAGTGAACCAAGAGACGAACTTGTGCAAAGTTTTATACTCTTGGATCTTAGTGATCCTAGACCGGCTTGGAGGAAGTGAACAGTGCGACCTGTCCAAAAGTGATTGTGGAAGGCCACTGTGATTGTGAGAGGTTCGGAACTCACCTCACTGGAGTAGTGAAAGAGCTACCTGAGTGATCACCAGAGCTACTGCGACTAGCTTTGGAGAAGCAATACTTCGGAAGAAGTGTTTCAACGTGGATTAGGAGTGCGGCTCTGAACCACGGGATAAATCTCTGTCTCACTTGTGTTTTATTTCTCTCTATTGCTTTCGCTGTTTAAATTGTTTGTTTTTACTTCTGTCATATATATATATATATATATACAGTTCTATGCTATTCTCTCATAAAGAATAAGTGTATTTTAGCTTGAAGAAGTTAAAACTTGTAAAAGTTGCCTATTCACCCCCCTCTAGGCCAACTAGATCCTTCAAGTGGTATCAGAGCTAAGTTTACCTTGATTAAGCTTAACTAGCTTTGGTAAATGGCCGAGGGAAATGGATCTGCAACTGTTAGTATTGGTAGAGTACCGGTTTTTGATGGTACTAATTATGCTTATTGGAAAATTAGAATGAGATGCTATTTAGAAGCTGTTGGGTATGATGTGTGGAGAGTTACTGAAAAACCTTTGCCTCCTCGTGTGATGCCTGAAGGGCAATCTGTATATGGTGAACCCACTCCTGGTGAGATTCAAAATATGCAGTATGATGCTCAAGCTAGAAATGCCATATTTTTCTGTCTTAGCTTAGAAGTTTTTGATAGAATAAGTAATCTTACTTCTGCTTATGATATATGGACAACTTTACAAGAAATTCACGAAGGTACTTCTGATGTAAAAGAAGAAAAATATTATGTTGTTCGAGAAAAAATTGATCAATTCAAAATGCTTCCTCAAGAAAATGCTAATGACATGTTCTCTAGGCTAAATCCTATTGTCAATGAACTAAAAGGTCTAGGAACTAAAATTTCTGATGTTGAGGTATGCAAGAAGATGATTAGAGTGCTTCCTCGAGCATATCATAGTTTGATCACATATTTATCCAACAGTGGTGATCTCAAAAGGCTCTCCCCTTGGTAGTGCCACTCTTGACAAAATTCTTGTCGAACAAAAACCCAACTTGGGCAAAAAGGCCTTAGGGTATAAACCCAACAGTTTGCCTAAGAAAAGTGGATCAAGTCATTTCGAACAGATTTTTGTCAAGAAAAGCATTCAGTGCTATTACTGTTATAAATCAAACCATGAATAAAAAAATTGCTATCTTGCAGATGTTTCTCATGTCAAAAGGGGTTGTATGGTAGATGCCCATTACATGCTATTTAAGGATTTTAGGGGCAGTATGAATGTAAAATATATAGGTCTCTTAAATCTTGATAAGAAACTTAAAGCTGTCTGGGTACCAAAGGCCATGTTGTTAAACCCCTTTAGACCTAAACTGGCTATAACTAACATCAAAGGACCCAAAAGTATTTGGGTACCTAAAGTTAAGAAATGAACTTGTAGGTGAACTATAAAAGTGGAGGCAGACATTGGGTAATTGACAGTAGCTGCAATCAACACATGACCGGGACCTCAAGAATGTTTACTTCAATTGAAGGAGAGAGTGATACAAGTCACAAAATCACTTTTGGAGATAATAGCAAAAGAAAGGTAAAAGGTCTTGGTAAGATTGCTATATCAAATGATCACTCTATTGACAATGTTCTTCTTGATGATTCCTTAAATTTCAACTTATTATCTGTTGCTCAATTATTTGGTCTTGGATTCCATTGTAACTTCTCATCTGATGGGGTAATTGTGTTTGATAAAAATGAAAAGCTTATATTCAAAGGTTTCAGATTTTAAAACCTGTACTTAGTAGATTTCAAATCTAACTCCTCATGCATCTCGACCTGCCTGTTAGCTAAAGTCTCTCTTAGATGGCTCTGGCATAGGCGTCTTGGGCATGTAGGTATGTCTAATCTCAAAAGGATTTTTAAAAATGAGCTAGTGGTGGGTCTGAAAGATGTTAAATTTGAAAAGAATAAGCTATGTAGTGCTTGTCAAGCAGGCAAACAAGTAGCTAATTCTCACCCAATTAAAAGTATCATGTCCACCACTAGACCACTTGAGCTTCTGCATATGGATGTATTCAGTCCCACTTCATATGCTAGCATTGGTGGTAACTCATATTGTCTGGTAATTGTTGATGATTTCTCCAGATTCACTTGGGTATTCTTTTTGCCTAATAAAAGTGAAGCTAAAAAATCTTTAAAACTTTTGCTAAAAGGGCTCAAAATGAATTTGATTGTCCTATCAAGAAAATAAGAAGTGACAATGGATCTGAGTTTGTTAATACAAATATTATTGAATACTGTGATGAATTAGGAATTAAGCATGAACTTTCTGCCACATATACTCCTCAGCAAAATGGTGTGGTTGAAAGAAAGAATAGAACTTTAATTGAAATGGCTAGGTCTATGCTAGATGAATATGAAACTTCTGATGTTTTTTGGGCTCAAGCCATCAATACTGCTTGTCATGCTGTAAATAGGCTTTATCTTCATAGATTGCTTAAGAAAACTCCTTATGAATTGTTGGAAGGTAGAAGACCCAATATATCATATTTTCGTGTTTTTGGCTGTAAAGTATATATCTATAAAAAGAGAACTCATTTGGGTAAATTTCAAACTAGATGTGATACAGGCATTATGCTAGGATATTCTTCTAAGTCCAAAGCATATAGAGTTTTTAATAATTCAATTGGGCTGGTAGAAGAAACTTATGATGTAAAATTTGATGAATCTAATGGCTCACAAGGTGAGCATGAGAATTTTGATGATGTAGGAGATGATGGATTGATGTAAGCAATGAGAAAAATGGAAGTTGGTGACATTAAACCTAAGGAGGACAAGGATGAATCTCCTACACAATCAATGGTGCCACATGATGGAACTCAAGAAAGAGAAGAAGAAAAGAAAAAAAAATTGGCCAGTCATCATCAGAAGTCACCATGCCATTGCTAAAGATCATCTCACGGACCAAATTATTGGTGAAATCTGTAAGGGTGTCCAAACTCGTTCTAGACAAACTTCCTTTTGTGAACATTACTGACGAATATTCATACAATGGGTACCCCAGCGGCCCGGAGTAACGAATGGGCTGTTCCAAGCCCGGCTCCGACCAAAGGCCTCGCGAAGCCACAAAGGACGCTCGTCCCCGACCTAACGAGCTGCTCCAAGCTCGTCCTGACCAAGTGGGACGTCCGACCTCCGCCACAGGTCAGACTCCCCCGACCTCCGACCAATCTGAGGCGATGTCCACCAAGGGCCAAGTGTCGGGCCCTCCGCAGGCCATTAGCCACGCGCCCTACGGTCACGACCGCTTGAAGTGACCGTACAGGGGTAGGTGGCTCCTTCCCAAGGCAGCACGAAGGTTGCCAAAGTCAAAACTCCAGTCCCATCGTCCAGTCACGCACAGTGTGGGGATATGCTCCCTCCTGAGGCAACACCAGAGCCATGCATCGCAACGTCAGCACCTGACAGGGCTTGCAGAGGGCAGGTGCGCTACCTCCCGATGAAACGGCTAACTGCCCAGCTCCACGAGTCTACCAACCCGGTGTGGGCGAGGCGGACGGTGACCAATCGCCAAGACGCAGGACTAGGGCTCCTAGCATACATCTCTCCATCCTTCTCTCTCCCAATTCTCCATGTAACCTGCCCCCTCCGACTATATAAAGGGAGGCAGGGTCTTCTGGGAGAGGGGGGCTCCCTTCTCATCGTCTTTACGAATAGGCAGCTAACACTCTCGTGTTTGAGCCCTCAGCTCCTGTCTGTAAATATTGTGCAGCTGTCTGTACCTAAGGCAATACAGCACCACCACACGAACTGGAGTAGGGACATTCGGCCCGAACCAGTATACATCTTGGGCTCTTGAGTCTAACCATTCAAGGAGAGGGAGCACGCGGCCCCTTAGACTTATAAATTTACTTGCCGGTGCATGAAACACCGACAATTACTCTTTTGTCTCTTGTATTGAACCTAAAACAGTAGAAGAAGCTCTAGAAGATGCTGATTGGATAATAGCTATGGAAGAACTTAACAATTTTGAAAGAAACAAAGTCTGGAGCTTAATAAAATGCCCAAAGGATCACAATGTTATTGGTACAAAATGGGTGTTCCGAAACAAGCAAGATGAAAATGGAATGGTAATAAGGAATAAAGCCAGACTTGTAGCTCAAGGATTTACTCAAGTAGAAGGACTGGACTACGGAGAGACCTATGCCCCAGTGGCACGTCTTGAAGCTATTCGGTTTCTTCTTGCCTTTGCTAATCATTTTAATATCACTCTCTTTCAAATGGATGTGAAAAGTGCATTTCTTAATGGATTCATTGATGAAACTGTTTATGTTGAGCAACCACCTGGTTTTGAAGATCCAAACTTGCCAAATCATGTGTACAAATTATCTAAGGCACTCTATGGTCTAAAGCAAGCTCCTAGAGCATGGTATGAGCGTCGTAGAGATTTCCTACTTAATAAAAACTTCAAAACTGGGAAGGTTGATCCAACCTAGTTTCTAAAAGACATCAATGGAACATTAATGATTTGTCAAATATATGTAGATGATATTATCTTTGGCTGTACTAATGATTCGCTTTGCAAATAATTTGGTGACATGATGGCCAAAGAATTGGAGATGTCTATGATTGGGGAGTTGACATTCTTTCTGTGATTCCAAATCAAGCAATTGAAGGAAGGAACCTTCATCTTACAAGGAAAGTATACCAAGGACCTCCTCAAGCGCTGCAATATGGAAGAATGCAAGACAATGAAGACTCCCATGGCAACTAATACTCATCTTGATCAAGATGTGGGAGCTAAGTCTGTTGATCAAAAGCTTTTTAGATCCATGATAGGCTCATTACTATACTTGACAGCATCTAGGCCTAACATCATGTTTAGTGTGTGTATGTGTGCTAGATTTCAAGCTGCACCTAAAGAAATTCACTTAAGTGCTGTAAAAAGAATATTTAGATATCTTAAGTTTACTTCTAGTATTGGTTTATGGTACCCTAAAGGTGCTCCTTTTGAGCTTCTTGGCTACTCAGATTCTGATTATGCCAGATGCAAGATTGATCGTAAGAGTACCTCAAGGGGGTGTCATTTGCTTGGAAGATCTCTAGTTTCTTGGTGTTCTAAAAAGCAAAATTCAGTAGCACTATCCACTGCCGAAGCCGAATATGTAGCTGCAGGCAGTTGTTGTACTCAAATTCTATTCATCAAACAAACATTTCTAGATTTTGGGATAAAATTTGATAATGTGCCTCTGTTGTGTGATAATGAAAGTGCAGTGAAAATAGCAAACAATCCGGTTCAACATTCCAGAACTAAGCATATTGAAATTCGACATCACTTTATTCGTGATCATGTTGCTAAAGGAAATATTATGCTTAGTTATGGAAGAACTGAAGACCAACTGGCTGATATCTTCACTAAACCGCTTGATGAGGCCAAATTTTCAAAATTAAGAAATGAACTCAATATCATTGCCTATTCAAATGTTGTTCGATGATGTCACACTTAGGGGGAGCAAGTTTGCTTGCTATGCATCTCTTGATACCCAAGGTGTGAATAAATAAATTCAAAAGTGGTGACTTCAGAATAAGATGTTTCTTTGAATAAATTTCTTAACTAAAAATGAGAAAATACTGCTATAAGACTTACCTTACTATGCTTCCTTCTTATCTATTCCAAAATATAGTAACTAAGTCAAAATCTCTTTTCTTCTAAAAATTGGTGGCAGTATTCAGCTAAAATGTCTCTATTCAGCACTTGAGTTTCTCAAAGTGAGCTTAAGATGAAAATACCTATGCTCATTTGGATATTAGACTCAAACATTCCCTGAGAATTAAAATTCTTCCAGTATTTCTTTTTGTGTTGGTTTGGTTGCTAATCTTAGCTATATCCCTTATTTTTTAAATCTTCTGAAACATAGTAATATTGCAGACTAAGATCATTTTAAGTAAAACAACAAGTTCTCTCTTGGGGTCGGACCAATCTAAAATAGAAAATCAATGCACCCCGGACTAAAAATTTTGGTCCGTCATTAAGAGAAGTTTTGGTCTCGACTCTGTCCAAGACCAAACCCTTCAACAGCGGACCAAAAACTGGTCCAGTCTGAATTTGAATCAATTTGGTCCGGCTCAATTAGTAAACTGTCTGATCTTTTTGCCAAATCAAGTCTGCCTTATGTTCAAATGTTTCTAAGTCTAATTCTTACCCAAATTCCAATGGATTGTATCTGTTTAATACAATTTTTTCTTCTTTCCTCAAATTTCAAAATTTGTTCAAAATCTTGCCTATTTCTTTAGGACTTATCTTTTGCTAACATGACATTGTTTTTGGGATTCCCTGCTTTTGCTCAAACCATTTTACCTAAAAGGGGTCCCACTGCCTTTTTTACCAGACGCCTGTCCCCTTCCAACCACCCTGGTTAAAGTCGCCCGTTACCAAGACATATTTACTCTTGTTATTTGCATTCAATGCAGTAACTTCTTCCATCAGAATTTTTTCCCTTGTTACCTTTGTACTTGCGCAAACTCCTCAAAGCCAGAAAAACCATCCTAGCACCGAAGCAAATCCTTAGTCGGATCTTCGCAACGGTGTCCATCTGGCATTTTGAGCAAGAATCTCTCTCAAGCTCAGTAAGTTTTCATTGAAACCTCTCTTTTCTCTTTGCATCACAAAACCTAGACCTAGTTCTTAGTCTCTAGTTTTTATTGTTTTTAGGTCTGGTCTTTGTGCTTGAAAAGGGTCTGCATTTGAGTCTGAGCAAGAGTTGTTTCTCAGTTAGTAATCAAGATGAGGTCAAAGAACCCAGATAAGAGGGGACTGATTGGAAAAATCATTGATAAAGTAAAGAGTAAGAAACAGAAAATGTCTAGTTCATCTCCTCGAATAACATTACCTAGACAACCTCAAGGTCCTGTGTTAATCCAAGATGTTCACAATGCTGCTCGAACAAATAGAAAAGTAGTTACCTCTCATCCTAGAAAAGGAAAAGATAAACAAGTAGCTGAGTCTGAATCATCTTCTGAAGATAGTGCTTATGAGCCCAACAGTGAATCCTCTTCAGAAGATACTGAGATATTTTCTGAGGTTGACATTCTGAGCAGTGAAGAACTGGCAGACCTAAGAGGCAAGAAACTGAGAGCAATTCGACTGGTTAATGAGAAAACTTGGTTCCCTGAGTCAAGACCAGCTTTGGGTGAAAGCTTTGGGTGAAAGCTTTGGGTGAAAACATATATAATGGTTATCTGAATAAAAGGGATGCAAAAGGAAAGATGGTATCGGCTTTGGCAAATCATCAGTATGTGGATTGGGAGCAAGTGAACTCCATAATTAACTCAACAAGTTTGTTTGACTGCATAAACTCTACCCCTGGATTAATTCATATAATGTCAAACAAGACAATACCTTGGAGTGTCTCAAGAACACTAAAATTTTATGCTTCCTTATTAGTGAACAAACAGAGAAAATACATTATGCTCACTCTAAATGGAAAGATAAGAGAAATCAGATCTACTCAGTTTGAGTCTGCAATTGGAGCCTCAAGTCCATTAGCAAATCGAACAAGGATATTTGAAAAGATGTACCCTCATCAGAGATGGAGATTAAGTGGTGATATGCCGGACTTAAAATTATCTGGACACATATACAAAAACACCACCAGTTCAGAATTCAATCCAAACAGAGTTTCTTGTTTGTCTGAAGAAGCAAAGGTGTTGTTGCTTGTATTAAGACATACAATTTTTCCCAAGTCTGGATACAAGGAAGGTGTAACCCCAATCCTAGCATGGCTGTTACATCTCATTCTGTCAAGGCAACCTATAGACTTGGTTGATTATGTCTTTGGGCAAATGGAGGAAGCAATCTACAGGAAATTTAGCAGCCCTCTACCTTTTGCTCAACAAATCACTGAAGCTTTGTTGGCACAAGGGATAATCTCTCAAGATGATCTAAATAGGGAATTTAAGAGTTTCCCAAAGAAATATAATATGCATAAATCCACTGGACAAAACTTGAGGATCACTGGTTTTCTTCAAGGATTACAAGAAAATCAACGAGAAGAACCAGTGCTACCTGAAGAAAATGAGACAAGTGCAGAAGCTAAAAATGAGTTTGATATAAACAGCCAAAGAGGATATCCACAAGCTCATGACAGTGATTTCTGGCATCAATCTTATGAAAGCTGTATGCCCTCATATGACAGTCATCATCAATTTCAAGCTTATGGAAGTCATCATGAGTCTGCTCAAAGTGGAAATGACAGAGAGCCTAGTGCTCAAAGTGGAAATAAGACTTTAAGCTATCATGAATCTGCTCATCCAAAGTCTTTCACTCAACCCTTAGCCTCGACTCCAGAAGCAACAAAAGTGGTTCCTGGACGTGAATCATGGAATGAGGATGATGCTGCCACTCAAATTCTTTCAGGCTCAATTGATAAAACTTTTAATGAAGAGCAACAGTTCAATCACCTTCGAGAGACAGCAGCAGCAGCAAGGTTCATGGAAGCTCAAGCTTTCAGGCCAGGAGCACATGAGCATGAGGCAGGAGGATCTGGTATGCCCCAACATTTTGAAACATATTATCCCCCATCATCAGTTCATCCTGAGCATGATCAGAGGGATACTTTTCCTTGTTGGCAGAGTCTTTTTGACTATCCGTATCCTACCTCATCCTCTCAAAAGAATGCTAAGCAAGCATAAGAAGATACTTTTCAGGCTCAAGAAAACTTTTTTGACTCTCAACCTACCTGGTTTTCTACCTTTGAATAACAATATTATGCTGATCAAAGAGGATTTCAAGCAAGATACATGGAAGATCAAGCAACAGCAACTCTGAGACATGAAGAACAAGCAAAATTTCAAAATGAAGTCTTGTCTAGATTTGATCAACTCAAAGAAGAACCAAGGGAATCTAAGACAAGACATCCAAAGACTTGGTACAAATCAAAATCTGCTAAAAGACAGACTATATGACATGAATCAGAAAATTGATGATCATCACAAGAGTCTAAGAAATCAAGTTGAGGCTACCAGCACAACAAATAGGAGTAATCAGTTATGGATCAGGCAAAATCTGGACCATCTCATAGATTTCTCTAAGGATGCCCTGCTTGACCATACTCGACTAGCACGAGATTGCATTCATGATGTGGGTCAGGTCCTTGCTGAAACAAATACCCTGAATGAGTCCTTGAACAAAATGGAGTTAGATCTTCATAATTTGATCGTTCAACCGGGTGAACCAAACTATCCGAGCTGGCATGACCAAGCCATGTCCCAAGGGCCAAGCACTCAAACTCAAGAAGCAACTGATGATCAAATGGTTTCTCCTCCAAGGAAGAGCTCAGTTCTGGGCCAGCTCAAAAGAACCTTTTCTAGGCGCAAATAGGAACCCTTTTTGGCTATTGATGCCAAAGGGGGACAATATCTCTATATTTCTATAGTTCCCTAGGTTCTGTTCTGTAGGCTGGACAAAGTATTATTGTATTTATTGTCTAAAGACAAGTATCTAAGTATCTGATTTGTATCTATCTTATGTGTGCTATATTTATGCTATAATACTCTTTTTGTTTTATGCTCTGATTATGATCTTGTATTTGTGCTCTGATACCTTGCTCTGATACTTTCTTCGACTTATGATACTTTCTTCATAATACTTTGATACTTACTTTGTTTTGTGCTCTGATACTTACTTCATAATGCTCTGATATTCACTTTGTACTTTGACAAAAATTATAAGTATTGTTATTTTTAAGGATCTAATATAGTCCTAATATATCATGATTATCAAAATTCAGATCATGCATTCATTAAGGGGAGCACATATATCCATAATTTCTGCAGTTATTATGTCTAGCTAACTCTGTTTTGCAGAATGAATGAGATATTATTAACTGAAAAGGTATGTTATCATCAATTACCAAAAAGGGGGAGATTGATAGCATCTAGGCCCCCTCAATTTTATTATTGTGTTTTATTAAAGTTTTGGTATTGATGACTAAGTTAATAATACTTAAAGCTTTGAAGAACATAAGCTGGAATCAATAATGGAGCAAGTTGGACTAACAAGATTAAAGTGCTCAGTTTCTAGTTTATGACTTGGGAGATGATTCAAGTCAAATAGCTAAGATTATTTTCTATTTGGTTGTCTAAAGAGGGACTTTGCACAAGCTAGTGGATTGGATCATAAGGCAAAGACAAAACTAGATTTTTCGGAGCAAAAGACACTTAGTTATTGACCTTTGAATCAAATTTCTTAGTATTCAACAGACCAAATTTCAGCTATCCTTCTTTAGTCTGTTGCATACTCAGCATATCCTTTTAAATCAAAAAGATCCTTTGGTCCAGCATTGAAAATCTTCTGTGTCAAAATTCCCATCAAAATATCTGCTCATCGGACCAAAACTCATGTTTTCATATTCTTTCGTACTTGGTAAAAACTCCTTTAAAAATCATCTGTCAACCAAGTGTTTGTCTATGTATGACGAACCAAATTATTTGGTCCGGCATACATGTAAAATTCACTCCTCTATGACGGACCAAAAATCCTCTCTGTTTCCCATCTACGGCGGACCAAATATTTTGGTCTGGCACTCATTCAGTTTATAGGCTTTTTGCCGAACGAAACTTTGAAGTCCTATTTACTGAAACCTTAAATGGATTTTCGTTGTCAGTCAAAAGGTTTTTGCTTTGACAACGGACCAAACATTCTTGCTTAAATTTTTTAGTCTGTTGCAAAAGTAAATCACTTGGATAAACTTATCTTTGTTGAAAAAGGGTCTATGATTCTGATCTTTGAAACTCCCATGTATGATGGACCAAATTATTTGGTCTGACGCACATGTATATCTCTCAGTCGTATGCCGAACCAAACTCTATGAAAAGCCCATGTACAACGGACCAAATTTTTTGGTCCGTCGTAAATGTTCAAATTTGGTCCGTCATACACATGTCCAGTATCGCTAGGTAATGTTGCTTAGTCCGTTGTACGTGTATTTTTCCGACCTCTCTGACAGCTGACACGTCCAACAGCTACAGTAGCAGGTGTAACAGCTATATTCATTCCAAATGGCTATATAAGCATTTCCTGAGCCATCTACCATGATATAGAATGAACTCCTTTACATTTTAGTGTTGAAAATAGCCCTCATTCACAAAAGGAGTCTGTGCTTCACTTTCAAACCAAAATTTTCGAATATCTCTAAGTGTTTTAGCTCCAAACCAAAGTCTAGCTGTGTGAGTTGCGAAGTGAACCAAGAGACAGAACTTGTGCAAAATTTATTACTCTTGGATCTTAGTGATCCTAGACAGCTTGGAGGAAGTGAACAGTGTGACCTGTCCAAAAGTGATTGTGGAAGGCCTGTGAGAGGTTCAGAACTCACCTCACTGGAGTAGTGAAAGAGTTACCTGAGTGATCACCAGAGCTACTGCGACTAGCTTTGGAGAAGCAATACTTCGGAAGAAGTGCTTCAACGTGGATTAGGAGTGCGGCTCTGAACCACGGGATAAATCTCTGTCTCACTTGTGTTTTATTTCTCTCTATTGCTTTCGCTGTTTAAATTGTTTGTTTTTACTTTTGTCATATATATATATATATATATATATACAGTTCTGTGCTATTCTCTCATAAAGAATAAGTGTATTTGAGCTTGAAGAAGTTAAAACTTGTAATAGTTGCCTATTCACCCCCCTCTAGGCCAACTTGATCCTTCACACTATCGGCCCCTAGTTGGCGGTAGTTATTTTTCAGAGTGTGCACTATTGGTTCACCCAAGGCGGCACTACTGGTCTCAGTATGACGGTAGTACCGAGGCGGTAAAACCGGCTCTAAGGGGCGGTAGTGCTGATTTTTCTAGTGAATTTTTAATTATGTAATGGCTATTACATATTTTGTGAACAGTGTTATGTAATGTTTTTCTTGTCTGTGATTGTTGCAGGACTTCGGAGCGAGGTCATGGTGAGGCGAAGGAGACCGGGACTAGGCTAGGAGAGCTGAGGTCTGTCAAGGGATACCGGAAGATGACTGAGGCCGAAAAGTTGGTGCAAGCCGAGAAGACAAGGAGCTATTGTTGTTGCACATGGCGAGCAACGGTAAGGTGGACCAAAACTAGGCTTAGGGAGGAGTTGAGATCTATAATGATTAAGGAAGCCGAAGCCGTCATGGTGAAGCGATCAAGGATATATGGCGCGCCAAGTAACTTGGGATAAATTGCAAGCGAGGACAGTTTGAGGGAGTCCGAACGCGTGAGAGGTTTGGTGGCAAGTCATTGGGGCCACGTGGAAAGTAGCGAAGCATTGGCGATGCTTCGAGTTGAAGGAAAAGACCGATCGTGGGGGCAAATTGGTAATTTACCAATTATCAGGGATCGAGGCAGTTTAAAAAACCGCGGTGGTGACTGTAACATCCCGAAAAATAAAATAATATAAAAATAAATATTTTAAATTTGAAAATATTTATTTATGAGCTTTATTGGATTTATTGGATCTTATCTGAATTTCCTTGGATTTATGCTTTGTATGAAAAATCCAACAAATGAAATTAAAGAATGGAAATGGTAAAAAGGTAAAATGGTAAGAAGATAAAAGGTAAAAGTAAAATATTGAAAATTTTATATATTTAAAATCATTTTAGCTGGTACATGAATTTTTAATGCATAGCATAGTGAATAAAAAGTTGAAAAGACATCCTTTTGACCTCCAAATAGTGCAAGGACAGATTTATTATAAACTTTTAGAACATCATCTATACCTGAACAATTTACCATGATTCCCACAATACATTATTTACCTCTGGTAAAAGTTGTAGAAATTTATCATGTCATCTAAGCCATTTAAAAATTCAAAAACTGAGGCATTGGAAATCAGAATCAAAGATGTCGAATTTATATAAAATAAATATACAATATTTTAACTTTAAATTTTTATTGAATAATAAATATGTTAAATAGAACTCTTATAAAAAGTTTTAAAAATAATTAATACAATTTTGACCTTTAAATAAATCAAAATCCGAAATCAAAATTCTGAGCAGTGCACAGTGTCATAATTTTAATTAATTAACCATGCGGTATTTTAACCCCAAAATTTTACTGGAAGATAACCACTCCCATTAGACCATGGTAAAAAAGTTTCGTAATTTTTAAACAAGTTGAATGGCCATTTCGACGCCAGTACTGGAGCCATTCTCTTTTCATGTTCTTTGGGGACACATCACCAAATTCCAGAGCTTTCTTGATGGGCGGAATCACAAGTGTTTTAAGTCACCTATGAGTCATTCCCCACACGCATAAGCCACATTCCGATAGAACACACAAGCCAAACGCTTTAGCCATTCATCCCTCCCATTCTCCACTCAAGCCTCATTGTAGTGAAGCATTACACCAGAGAGCAAGAGCAAGGAGGTCAAGCAAAGCCATCGATTGAGCCATTCTTTCCTTAATCACTCGCCAACTCGAGACCAAAAGCCGAACTCTTTCTGCTGAGTTTAGCTTCGTTCCTCGCCATTACCGCAGCAAAGCAAGTGAGGGGAGAGATTGAAGATCAAGCAATCCGGTGAGCCATTTTCAAATTAATCACACCCGTAGCACCTTAGTACCTCCCGAGTACTCATCAACCTTCGCTTTCATGTTTCCTTGCCCGCAACGCCGCCGACCGACTTCTTCTTCCCGACTCCGGCCGCGGTGGCGGCCCACTCGTCACTTCTCGGATGAATCGACCCCAAAACGCAGTGCGCCCTAGCCTCACCGATGCTCACATCGCTACCGATTCGGTCGGAGACTTACCTTTTTCTTCTCCGTGAGCTCCACCATTGTCGCCACCCCCTCTCGGTGGTAGCCCACTTCGCCATCACCGGAGGCGATGAAGACCACCATCGGGTGCGCCTCGAGCCGATGCTCGAGGTGCCTCGCCTTCGTCGGAGTTTCGCCGGACCGTCGTCGCCGCCGCGCGCTCGCGCCTCCTGCTCGATCTCCTGCTGCTGGGTCCCCACTGTCGATGGCGCGAATTGAAGACAGCTTCAATCGGTAAAGCGTTTTCTATTTGTGAAAGCGTATTTACGATTGTTAGTAAATTTAGTAGCCGAGCTAAATTCAATTAGCTATAACTTTTGAACCATAGATCCAAATTGAATGAAATAAATCTCTATATTCATGTAAAATCAAGTACCTTCAGAATATGCAATAATGTTTTGAAAAACAGTACTGGGTTAATTTGAAATTCAAATTTGAATGAAAGACTTAAAGATAGGCTACATATTAAAATGTTGTAAACAAACTTGAAATGGAATGAAATCAATTTTATTAGAATCCTTATACATCCTGGAACTCAAATATATAAAAAAATTATGTTTTACCTTTGTTTAAATTATTTCCCATTAAAGGTTATTCTCAATGGAATAAATAATCAAAAATGAATAACTATATAAAAGAAATTCTAAAATAAATAAAATTGATTTATAAACACTTAGATGTCAGTGGGCTACTTTAATATGCTGAGATAATTAAGGTATGAGCTTGATTTAGACTTGTTTTGTGAATGATAAACGATTTAATGGAAAAGGTGAGTATATGTATAAATGCATATAATAATCCGTAGCAATAAATATATGCATATGAAAAGTATTTAATAGCTGTACAAAGTCATGAATTGGTATTAGAATGAGTAATTTGTCACTGTTAAAATGTTTTTAATGAAATGTCACATATGCACAAGTTTATATTGCATCAAGAATATAAGCCTGTATATGTAGAAAAGGTATACATGTATAGTTAATGAAGAGCATAGTCATGAAAAGAAACTGGATTCTAAATATGTAATGTGATCAAACCAAATGATTCAACAAGAATCATTATAACAAAGTTATAAATAACGCTTAACCAAATAATTGAATTTCCAATGCTTGTATAATCCAAATAGTCATAACCTTATCAAACTAGCCTCAAATTTGACAAAACCAAATCCTATAACCTTGAAAAATAGTGCCCTTGCTGATTATACAAAAATATCTTATGTTTGCGCTAATCAATTTAAGTCCTTGTTAGGCCCTAATGATCACTTAAGCCTTTTAGAAGCTTGTAAAGTATCTCATCCAAATGAAAAGATTTATGAAAAAGCGAGAAATACTCTATAAAGTGCATGCTACTATGCTCTAAAGAAAGAATATTATTTCGTTAAGGTTTTTATATAAAAGAGTCTAGTAACATAACCCTAAAGTGTTATGTTTTCTAAATAATAGAAACACTTAAGCATTTTTAGCAACCCGTAGAATATCTCTTTTAAATGCTAATATAATGAAGATCAGTTCAGAAATGATATTTAGGATATGGACTATCATATTCTTGAAAAATATTTTGTTTATAGCTTAATATTCATCTGAATCCAGCTAGTGCTATAACCCTAAATGATAATTGTTCACTACACTTCTAATCCAATTCCTTATAACATAAACCTTATTATCATTTAAGCCTTTTCAACAATGAATAGAATGTCTCATCTAAACACTAAAATGTATGAAATCAGCTTAGAAATGTTCTTCAAAGTATATGCTATCCAATTCCGAAGAAATAATCTTATTTCACTATGTTTTGCATGTAAATCATAGTAGCCAAATAACCCTAAGTTTTATGGTTCATGAACTTCATAATATGATTAAGCAACATGGCATTAATGATGAAATCCATAGTTAATATATTTGTATCATCAGAACCTTCTTAAAAACCATGAATCAACCTAGTATCCTAGCTTAACAAATCAAACATATTTGAAATCACTTTTATGCAAAGTCAATTAAGAATTTAGTGCTATTCACATTTAGTGCTATTCATTCATAGCTTTGAGCATAATGACTAATCTTTTAAATTCTATTAATCTAAATAATTTTAGCATCTATAATTCGAAGTTATAAATACAAGAATTCATAATTTCAGCCTCTTGAATTCGTAAGTCAAGATTAGATAATCTATAAAAGAAACCATGTTTTGCTCATCATAAAAGCCATAAAGCATATGAATGTGTATTTACCTAAATCATGAGATCTTGAAATCTTATAATTCAAACCCTAAAGCTTTCTGTTTTCGCAGTGAATCTTTATTTGATTTTACATCTGCTTTTCTTTTGCCCTTATTGAAGTTGGTTATTTAATTTATTTTCGATCGATCGACGTGTAGAATCCGACGTCCCTTCCTCCGTCGTTGCCTCCGTCAGCCGTGATCGTGTCTTTGTCGTAAGCGATATATAAGCAAGGCAAGCACCCTCCTTTGACCATCTTGATCCCAGTATTTAATTTGCATTGTGTTTATTAAAATGTTTAATGCATGCGTTTACTTTCTGTAAATTTGCTATTTTGTGGTATTGGTAGTTATACCTGTTGTCTCATGAAACCTCCTTGATAAGTATGGACATGTGAACCTTGACAAACCTAGATTAAGCTTAGACATTAATTAATGTTATCATGGGTATATTCGATTTCATAATTAGCCATGCTTAGCCATGCTTTTAGAACTAATGAGGTTGATGATCAGATCAAAATTTGTTTCGAGAAATGGAAAATGTTGGAAATGAAGTCGTTGGTTATGGGTACTTGATTAAAACCCAAAATAAAACTATGGTTTTGGATGCGGGTGATTATTGGCAATAGCCGGATGTGCGGAGGATTTGCACGTAGTGTAGGGTGGAGTATCACCCGTGTCACGAAGGAGGCCGAGCAATGGGACGCTATTGATCCAAGAAACCCGTGCAACCACAAGTGTTGGTATGGGACAACCTTAAACCAATTAAGTTATCTAGCTTAACTTTGCATATTGGTAGGTTTGAAGCGATCGAGCATTCCTTTCAAGGTTGCTCGAAGGGTGCCCTCACCGAGGTGTTGGGAACAACGCTTGCCGATATAACGGTGTACGCCATGTCTATGGGAAGTTCCAACATTTCTATGCTCGAGTTCTTCCATCATAGCATGGGTTAACGCCCGGTCTTTGGTGCAAAGTTAATCTAGATAATGTAAAGGTTTTTGTCATGAACATTACGGCCACACGCCAAAGGTGCGTGAAACATGCGCAAAAAGAAAAGGTCATGACTTGTGGGTAAAGTTGTACACCTCTGCAGTGTAAATCTAATCGATTAGCCGTGTCCACGATCAAGGACGCTTGGTGAAGTCATTCCAATGTTAGTTTTGGTATTTTCTAAAATGGGTATGGTTTGGAACATGTTTATCAGCTTTTGTTTCATGTCAAAGGATCGACATTGATGGATTCCATTTCTGGATTATTCGATGCTCACGAAGGGTTGTGAGTAGTACTTATGCTTTACTTATTTCATATCAGTCAACTTGCTTTTACAAATTCCGTTTACAAATAACTTGATTTCTCAATGTCAATTCTGCTTTATGCAAATTAACTGTAGTAGCCTCCTTTGAAATAGCCTGCATATATTATAGGTTTGCTCAAGTCTTGCGGAGTACGAAAGTACTCACCCTTGCTTATATGTTGTTTTTAGGTAGATAAGTTAGCGAAGCTTCGAAGTTTCCTCTTTCGTCGCAGGTTGCGGGTTTATCTTCATCGTATTCTTTCTAGAGTTTATGCCTGGTCAGTTGCTTGCGGGTTGGATGGGCACACTGCAGGACTTTGCTTCTTTTGCTGTTGTAATCTCTGAGTTGTAAGTTTTATTTGTATAATCGCTTCCGCTTATTAATTTTGTTGTATGGTTGTGATTCCAATTGTCGTGTATGTGCGTACTAGCTACTGATCATGGGACTAGTACGGAATGCACATTAGATTTCTATTTTTGCATTTATGTAAAAATGGGGGTCGTCACAGTGACCTAAGTGGTTTAGGTCAAGCTAAAGGGTGCATGGACGCGGATTCAGGCTCATGGAGCGAATTGGAGCGTCATGTGAAGGCCGCTTTGAAAAGTGTGCGTGTGAGTATGTAAAACCAGTTGTGTGTTGGGTTAGCGGGTTAGCCTATGTGAAATATGGATGATATCTACTGGTGTGTCCAGATCTAGAGTTAGGGTTGCCTCCTCCTCTATATAAGGGCTTGAGAGATATAGGAGGGAAGCCTTTAAGCTCTAGGAGAAGGATTAGGGTTACCACAAGATTTTTGGTTCTTGTGTGTTTGTGTTAGTGCTTCTTAGGAACTTTGCCCTCTTTAGAGAGGCTTTGTAATTATCCCTCTTGATCTGAAATGAAAATCAAATTCGTGCTCAAGATTTGTCTCTTGTTTTGGTCTCCTTTCTTGTGTTCTTGCTCTCCATTTGGTTTCTTTTTCTCTTGATCTTGTGTTGTCAAGAATGAATGATTGATGGATGAATTCTCTGTAGATCATATCTCAATCATCTAAGCAAGCTCTCATGTGATCATCAAGAGATTTATCAAGAAACCAGTTTTTGCCTTGAGAATGAAAGATTTGTGGTAGATCATGTTCTTGAGCTTTTGAGGGTTGATCCGTTGGTGTTCTTGCTTGCTGTGATATGTAGGAGATCACCTAGACTAGGCTCATGGAGGAGTTGAGACCTAAAGTCTTCTCAATCATCAAATCCCCACGAGTAAGCACAGAGTGAAGATTTTGTATTTGACCTGGTTTTTATGCAACCTTCACTAAATTTTTTAAAAAAGTCAGAACTTTGATGTCAATCCTTGCGTTTGAAGGTTGGAATAGGTTCCTGACATCCATATGAAGGTGCATACAAAGTTTCACGAGTTTTTGATCAACCAATGAAAAGTTATATCAATTCGTGAATTTGAACTCGTGCTGATTTTACTGTTTTTCCTGAAATTACTATTCATCCAGCACTACCTACCTGTGAAACGATAGTGCCACTCCAGAGTTAAATTTTTTAGAAAATTTATTTTATGCACTTCTTTGATCAATAAGGTTTTAGTTGGTTCCTTGATAGGAAAAATTTATTGTTAACCATTCATCTCTTTTGATCGTGTTTCCGGTCCACAGACAAAGCCACATAAAATTACTGAGTATTGCTGGGCAAATAATGATTGTTGGTGGGGTTCCTTCGGAGAATTTGTACAGATTCTGGAGCACCGAACATGATATTTTGTTATATGTCAGGACCTCATCCTTGCAGGACTTACTAGTTCCTTCCTCCAGGCGGACGCCTTTTTCACCTTGATGATCTGATGGGAACCGTGACAAGCAATGGATTGTTCATGGTTGTGTCGTAAATTGCAAGCTGCTGAATTCTAGCCACCCTATTTGTTCCTACTGTAAGGAATTGGAGAGATTAGGAAACACCTCACCTAATTAAGGGGGTGACCATATATATTTATATAGCCGGTTAGACCAGGATTAGGAAGGTACAAGGATCCTCAATTGGAGGAGTTGATCTAGGCATATACAGCTATATAATATCTCTAATACCCGCCCGCAGTCGTATCGGGAGGATTCTGAACACAAAGACTGGACCTAAAATCAGTGAACAACTGTACAGGTAGGCCCTTGGTCATGATGTCTGCGAACTAGTGGGATGACGGCACATGGAGCACACAAACCTGACCGAGGGCCACCTTTTCACGGACGAAGTGGATGTCGATCTCAATATGCTTCGTACGGAGGTGCTGGACTGGATTGGACGACATGTAGATGGCACTAACAATGTCGCAATAGACTACAGTTGCAGAAACAAGCGAGACATGGAGATCCCGAAGTAGCTGACGAAGCCAGCAACACTCGGCGACGGCGTGGGCGACAACACGATACTCAGCTTCCGCACTGGAACGAGAAATTGTGGTCTGGCGTTTGGAGGACCAAGAGACTAGATTGTCGCCGAGGAAGATGCAATAGCCGAACGTCGAGCGCTTGGAGTCGGGACAACCGGCCCAATCCGCGTCAGAGTACACGGTAAGGGAGTGAACTGGAGTAGTGCCGACGTGAAGACCGGTGGAGAGAGTACCCTTCACGTAGCGGAGGATACGCTTGATCAGCGCGAGATGAGGTTCGTGGGGATCATGCATGAAGAGGCACACCTGCTGAACCGCATACGCCAAGTCCGGACGAGTCAGCGTGAGGTACTGAAGAGCATCGACGAGACTCCTGTACTTCGAGAGATCAGTGACAGGCTCTCCCTTGGTGCGGACAGCTTGGCATGAGTGTCCACTAGTGTTGTAGGAGTGGCACTCCGTCATCTTTGCACGTCAAGAAGATCCACAGCATGCATCGCGGGCGAGAACAGAACATTCGGAAGAGCGCCTGACGGAGATGCTGAGGAAGAAGTGGAGGTCGCCGAGGTCCATCATTGCGAACTCGGAGTGGAGTAGCTCGGTGATGTGCCGTAGGAGATCCTTCGAGGAAGCCGTGAGAATAGTGTCGTTGACGTACAGTAGGAGGTAGGCGACACGGTCTCCATATTGGAGAACAAAGAGAGACATGTTGGATGCCGAAGCAACGAAGCCGAGGCGGCGGATGTATGTGGCAAACCGCTGGTACCATGCCCGAGGTGCTTGCTTAAGACCATACAGGGATTTCTGCAACAAGCAAACATGGTCAGGAGCAAAGGGGTTGACGAAGCCGGACAGCTGCTGGCAGTAGACAGTGTCGTCAAGATTGCCATGAAGAAAGGCGTTCTTCATGTCAAGCTGGCGAATGGGCTAGGTGGAGGAGACAGCGATGCTAAGGACAACCCAGATGGTCGATGGTTTAACGATCGGGCTGAACGTCTCGTCGTAGTCGATGCCGTGCTACTGCGAGTATCCACGGGCCACCCATCGAGCCTTGTGGTAGGCGAGAGTGCCATCAGAGTGGAATTTATGCTTGTAGATACACTTGCCTGTCACAACATTGGCACCGGGGGTGGCGAAACAAGGCGCCACGTGCCATTGTTGACCAAGGCCTGAAACTCGTCCACCATGGCTACGCGCCAGTTGGGGTCGACCAATGCGCTGCAATAGTTCCCTGGGATCGGAGAGATCGAAGTGTGGCTGGCGGAGAGGTTCATCTTGGTTAGAGGCTTGACGATGCCATCACGCGCTCGAGTGATCATCTGGTGTGGCCCCGTGCTGGGATGCGGCGTCGGACCAGACAGACCTGCAGACCCAGGGGCCTTGATCAGCGGAACGGGGTTAGTAGCCACGGGTGCAGAGGGCGCAACCACGGGAAGCGGAGTCGCGTGGCGCGTCTCGACCGCATCAAGGTCAGCCAGGCCGTCCAAGCCCCTCTGACTGGCTTGGTGGCTGGTTGGCGAGGAGGCCAGCTGCTGGACTGGCATGGGAGGCGGCATAGGAGGGGGCGGCCCGCCCATTAAGGGCACAAGGGCCGGCCCGCCCAGACATCGTGGTGAAGATGCTGGTGGATACCGCGGCCGCTCACCGTCTTGCGACGGAGCTACCGTGGGCTGATGCAATCGCTCAACGTCTAGGAAGGACAGAGCTGTCATCGGTCGTGTCGTAGCAGTAGGGCAAAGCACCGATGTGACGGAGTCGTCAAGAAGAAAGTCAAATGACGAGTCGAGAGAGGAGGCGTCCGGCGAGGTTGCGAATGGGAATGATGACTCATAAAAAATGACATGACGCGAAATGATAATTTGACGAGTGGAGAGATTGAGATAGCGATAACCTTTGTGGGAACTCGGATAACCGAGGAAGACACATGCGGTGGATCGCGGGGCTAATTTGTGAGAAGTGGCAGTTAGATTAGGGTAGCGAAGGCAATCAAAAACACGTAAATGGGTGTAGTCAGGGGATTTGTGATACGGGAGTTCAAAGGGGATAACATGATTAACTGAGGAGGAGGGATGGCGGTTGAGTAAATGGTGGATGTGGCAAGAGCTTCGGCCCAATAAGCTGGTGGCATATGAGCATGAATGAGAAGAGTGCGAATTGAGTTGTTGAGTGTGCAGAGAATGCGTTCAGCCTTGCCATTTAGTGGTGAAGTATATGGGCAAGACATGCGAAGATGAATGCCGTGGGCAGTGAGGAAGGCTGAAGGACCGAAATGGCGAACAGAGGGGGGGTGAATGGTCGCAAATAAAAATTCCCCCAAAATACTCCAACAAAAACCTCGACAAGATCGCTCAAAAGGAATTGTGAAAACCCAAAAACTAGACAACTATGTGTACCCCAAGCTTGCATGGATAAGTACCATAAAATATGTGGGGATTTTGAGTCACAATCCTGGTTGTCTAGTGTCCAAGATAAAGAGGAATCAATTCAAACTCTTGCTTTTAGAAAGGACATCAATTCAAATCACAAAAGTCACTTTCAGAAAAGCAAAAGCAGAATTCCCAGAACTTGTCCTCAATTTGCACAGGAGGTTGGTGGGTTTCTGTAGCTCACAAAATTTTGAGACTTTTTCTCCTGTGAGAATCAGAGTCTTGAAGAACTCCACCAAATTTCTCCTCAAAAAGCCTTACATAAAAACACGAAAATCGAAGAACACAGTCTGGTCAAGAACTTCGAGCAGAACGTTTGGGGCTCAGTTTTCACCTCATGGCGCCCAAACGGTACAACAAGTGAACTCCAAAATTTTTCTGAAAGCGGATATCAGAGTCCCGCACCTCCTCCAACAAGAATCACTCAAAAGGATTTTTCTATATTTTTAAAAAATCAAACACTGACTGCTGCGCGAAGAACAAGTTCAGAACAAAGTTGGAACTTGAAAGAAAAGATGTTCTCTACTCAATCCAAGAGTGCAAAAGAGATGTAAAACCATATGAACACACTCAAAACATCCAAGAACAGCAGCATTTAGAAGGAGGAGGCAAATCCAAATTACTTGAAAGTAAATTGCGGGAATGTAATTGCGGAAAGTAAATGCTGAATTTAAATTATGTAAAGTAAAGACATAATGTAAATGCTAAAATAAATTCAGAGGTGGATGAATAAAACTTTCATTTCTGGAAGGGGAGGTTACAAAGCCTCACATTCATGTGGGCAAAGCTCAAATGAGCATCAAAAACCTCAACACCTTCAAGGGAAGGAGGCTACCCCTCCACCCCTATTTATACTACTCTTGGGCCACCTACCACCCTTGGATGAGTCCCTCAACCCTAGAGCACTCATCTAAGGGCTAGGATTAACCCACACACACAGCCATGCAAGGGCTAACCCAAAACCCACACACATACCGGGTTTTCTTGCACGGATTTCAAAGCATACTACCTAGACCCGCTAACCTATCAACTAGACCTCAATCCGACGGCCCTCATTGATCCACGCGGCATCTAGCTAGCATCATCTCCTTTCCTTGTCTTCTTGACTTGCCCGGACTCCGTCTCCGATCATCTTCCGGCGATCTCCCAACCGTCTGGACCTCCGACGCTCCTCGCCTAGTCCGGCCATCCTTCGCCTCACCATGACCTAGCACCGTCGTCCGCAACCATCAAAAACAAGGAAACTCCTCACATAGCAATGCCCACTAAGATGTGCAATAAACCATCCAACTCATCACTACTGCGTCCATACGACCGTGATCGCCACTCTGGCAGAGACAACTCAAATTGCTTCATTTTGAAAATCAATCCAAATCAAACTCAAACTTGAGCACACCTTGCTCAAATAAAGTCAAATACTCATCACAAACATGGATGGACCTCCACATGGTCCTTCAATCTCCCCTTGATGAGTATATTGACAAACCACACAAAAGGCATAAATTTGAGTTTGAAGAAAATGAAGAAGAAAGCAATTTTTAGTTGCAAAGTCAAACTTGGTCCAAAGATAGAAATTAGAACCATGACCAAGTTGACGAAGAGGAATTTAGATTTTAGAGTTAAATTTAACAAAGAGCAAGTTTTCAACAGAAACTCTAAAATCCAACTAAACATGTCAAATGTGATTATGAGATTATGATCCAACAGAAGTAGTAGCATAGTTTTACAAAGATCATAATAACCAAATAAGCATTCACATTTTTATCTTTTTAGTGATGCCTTTTCTACGTTTTCTCCCCCTTTTGGCAATATAGGCATCAATTTTTTTTTATGTATGCATGAAATGCAATTGAAAGAGCTTTGAAGATTATCCATTTGATCAAAATGGAAGGATATTACACCAAGCTTGTCAATTTCAGAAGATGACTAAACTAAGACATGTCCAAGTGCAAATACGAGCTTAGTTTTGAATATTTCATTTTTAGCAAGATTTGACAAGTGCAACACTTAGCTTTAGTTTCAAAAATAGAAGAATAGCCACTCTAAGGATCAAAAGGAAAACCTAGAGTTCAACCTACTCAACACGTTGGGGAATCTAGAAGAGCATACAAGGTCCTTCGGCTCATTTATCACTTAATGCAAATTTTGATTTATCATCATACAAGACATAGCGGGTGCAAATGTTTGACATTATTTGCATTCTTTACCCACATATGTCTTTGTTTTTAATTTATTTGCATTTTCTTTTGACAACCAATTGACTCAAGCCGTATGCGACCATCTCAAGATGAGCTCTTAAGAGGATGGTCTAGGTCAAACACGATGTATTCCAAGTTCATCCCAAGTGCAATGGGAAGCGGTCTTGTGAATACAAGGTGTTGAGTCGTATGTGCACAAGAAGAGTCAATTTTGTTTAATTTTCATTTTTAGCACAACGATTCATGAGCAATTGAAGGACTCTGCATGGATCAAACTAGTTTCACCCAAGTTGCTATAGGGACTCTAGAGAACTCCTAAATTTCTCAAATTATGGCACAAACCTCTAGAGAAGAAACCTAGCAAGTAAAAGCAACAAGTTTCATCAAGTTTTTCATTTAAGGCTTATTTCATCTTTAAGCTTAGCAAGTTAAATGAACTTGGACATACCTAAGCTAGTGATTTTCTTCAAATGATGTAGCATGGTGTATAGCATGAAGAAGAAATCAATTGCATAATAGACAAAGCTCATAAAACAGAAAATGCAGTCTAAATGCAATGCATGAACAGATTCCCAAACTCCCCCTCAACAAATGAATCAATTTTAAGCTCAAATCTGGTTAAAGTTGAGTTATTATCAAGATTAGGCATAAAGAAAACCGAATGAACTCAATAATAACCGAAAAAGCAGAATGAGGAGAAGAAGTCGAGAAACCGCAAAACCGGATGGCTATAGAGCATAGAAAAGATAGAAGAGACTCACTACGGCTCGGACTCGCTCTTATCTTCCCAAAGGATCGACATAGGAAGTCGACTCTAGATCCCAACTAAGGAGTGCACACGCACCTGTCTACCTGGAGGCCCAATACCGCTAGACTTATAAGACTGTGAGGAACTCAACCTAGAGAGAAGAGAGAACGACTAATCACGCATGATAGCAACCTAAAGCACAAGATAAGAGGTCAATGCAAGGCATGCGGTCTAAGTGAGTGAACTCAACTCAAGAAAACAAGCCCAAAGTCACCCGGAAGAAACACAAAGAAAAGAAAAGTCGGAAGAAAACATATAATACATAATATACAAACCAGCTCCCCCTCACGAAAGGCCGTAAGGGCTCACGACTCCAAGCTCACTCCTCAAGGCAACAAATGCTGAGCTATCCAAAGGCTTGGTGAAAATATCGCTAATCAAGGTCACTCTCTCGAATCGAAGCGCGATATCTCCCTTCTCCACATGGTCTCTAAGGAAGTGATATCTAATATCAATGTGCTTGGTCCGAATGTTGCACCGGGTTTTTAGCAATGCAAATAGCTGAAGTGTTGTCACGAAAAAGTGGCACACTCTCTATCTCTAACCCATAGTCCCGTAAGGTCGATCTCATCCAGAGCACTGCTGAAAGAACTAGTCTGCAACAACATACTCGGCCTCGCCGTGGATCAGCAACTCCTGATTGCTTCCTAGATGACCAAGAAACAAGAGAAGTGCCAATGAATTGGCAAGTGCGGAAGTGCTCTTCCTATCTATCCTACACCAAGAAAGTCGGCATCGTAAAAGGCTCTAAGAGATAGACAAGAAGACGAAGAGTACCAAATACCATAATCGGTGGTAGCACGAAGGTACCAAGATGCGCTTGACCGCTTTGGCGGTGAGAGGCGCGAGGAGAAGCTTGAAATCGAGCGCACGCACACACAAAGAAAATGTATGTCCGGCCTCGAAGCGTGAGGTACAAGAGGAGCCGATCATGCTCAAACTCCTTTTGATCGCAGGCTCACCATCCTCATCGGGCTCGAGGACAGCGGTGGTGGCCATAGGAGTCATCACCGGCTTCCCATCGACATGTCGAAACGCCTCGGAGGTCACGGGTATATTTGCCTTGATGCAAGAAAGTACCCTCCGAGTCCGCTTGATTTGGAAGCCAAGAAAGTAGCTCAACTCGCCCATCATACTCATCTCAAACTCAGGCTCATCACCTCGTAAAACCGAGACACAAGCGAATGAGATGAGCCACCAAAATTATATCGTCCACATAAATCGGACAAGAAAATGAGACTCATGGTGTCGATGAATGAGTTTTGTCTACTATGCCCATTTTGAAGTCATGGTGAGAAGATAAGACTTGAGCCTCTCATACCATGCTCTGGGGGCTGCTTGAGTCCATACAAAGCTTTGGAGAGCTTGTATACATGACTCGGAAACTTGGGGTTCTCGAATCGGAGGTTGTTTGACATAAACCTCTTCCTCAATATAGCCATTGAGGAATGCACTCTTGACATCCATTTGATAGAGCTTGAAGCCACGGGATGCAGAGAATGCAAGCGAGATCCTAATAGCCTCTAGTCTAGCTACGGGGCAAAGGTCTCCTCAAAGTCAAGACCCTCAACCTGAGAAAAACCCTGTGCAACTAGCCTAGCCTTGTTGCGAATGACAACCCCATCCTCACTCTGCTTGTTTTTGAACACCCACTTGGTCCCAATGACATTATGAC
The DNA here is from genome assembly GCA_036346275.1 of Otatea glauca. Lineage (NCBI taxonomy): Eukaryota > Viridiplantae > Streptophyta > Magnoliopsida > Poales > Poaceae > Otatea > Otatea glauca. Next base: position 20,834 of record JAYEVK010000110.1, on the reverse strand, counting down.
CAGATGGGGGCTCGACAAGCTGCCATACCTTGTTCCTCTCAAAGTTCTCAAGTTCCTCATGCATAGCATTAATCCACGATTCATCGGATAATGCATGAGAAACATCTTTCGGCTCAAAGGAGGCAACGAAGGCAGAGTGGAGGCGAATCGGACAAACTGATTTTGAGCGAGTGACGCTCAAACAGATCACCAATGATCTGATCAGGTGGATGAGCATTCTGGATATGACGGGGAGGACCAGAAGCAGAAGTGGCCTCTACCTCATGCACAGAAGAGGTAGGAGCAGAGCCACTCGCTGAAGGAGAGTCGGAAGGCAAGGGCTGGTCTCCCTGAGGTGCAGAAATGGAAACAGGAGGCACCTCAGGTATAGAGGGAACTGGATCCGGTGGAACACCATCATCTCCATCATCCTCATCTTCTACAAAGATGGTCTCGGAGGGATAAGAAGAGCCTGAAATATCAGGTCTAGCTCCTGGGCTAGCCTCATCAAAGGTCACATCACAGGTCTCTATGATCCTATGCGCATCAACACCTGCACCCTATAGCTACGAGAAGAAGTCGAGTAACCTAGAAAGATACCATGAGAAGAGCGAGACTCAAACTTATCTAGGTTACGGACTTTAAGATAAAACACTTGCAACCAAAACGAAAATGAGACACACCGGGCTTTCGCCCATACCTCAACTCATAAGAAGTGCGATGCAAATGTGCTCTCAAAACACACGATTAGAAACATGGCAAGCAAGAGCTATAGCCTCACCAAAACTTCCTAGGAGTATCAGACTGCCTAGCATCGTCCCGCCATCTCAACCGTGGTCTGTTCTTCCTTTCCACTACGCCATTCTCACGAGGGCGAGGAGAAGAGAACGATGCTCTAAACCAGACTCCACACAAAACTCTCAAAGTAGGAATTCTTGAACTCAGTGCCATTATCATCACAGATAGCTCGTAATGCACCGGGAGCTCAATAGACAACCTCGATCAAACCCTGAAGTGAGAAAAGTCTCATCCTTCGAGGCCATGAAGAATACCCAAGAGAATCTAGAAAAATCATCAACGATGACAAGAACATACCACTTCCCTCCCGCCGATCGCACTCTAGCCGGACCAACGGTGGTCCATATGTAAAAGCTGTCTGGTGCATCACCATCACTACGGTGATTGGAGGATGAGAAGCATAACCATCTTGCCATGTCGGCAAGGAGAGCAAACTAAGTCTTTGACCATCTTGAGTTTGGGCAAACCCGAATGAGATCGTGGTCGCTAACTCGGGTCAAATGATCAAAACCAATGTGACCAAGTCTCCTATGCCGAAGGAGAGATCACGGACTCGAAGCAATCAAACATCGAGAGAGTCTCCGAAGAAGCGAAAAAATCAGCACGAAAGACTCTCCCAAATCTAGAAATCCATAAACTAACCCTCCCGATGAATCAAGGATTCTACAGCATTACTCTTGAAGCTTACCTCGAAAGAGTCATCGATAAGATGAGAAACAGAGCAGATTGTATTGCAGACTTACTTACTAAGGCAACATCTTTAAGAATGAAATTTTGGTTAATGCAGATGGTACCTTTAGCAATGACTCTACTCAAGATGCATCCCCAAAGTGATTAACTCATCACGGGGCTCGGACTAGGAAGAGAACCAACGAGAATCTCCGGTCATATGACGAGAACAACCGGAGTCAACAATCCAAACATCGCCCTTCCCCATCCGACAAACCTGATCAAGACACAAGAGAGAAAGATGACTCAAGATCGGGATAGAGTGAAGACTTAGGAACCCAATATCTTGAACCATACGACACCTCGTAGTACCGACCACGTAAGAAGATCGACTCGAGTGTCTCTCTGACGCCAACTCTCACACGATCGAGCAACTCGTAGATAATCTAGAGTCAAAGCGGGTGGCACGCCGTGGTGCAAAAGCCGACCATCCCAATAAAGGCTGCTGGATCTCCTACCGAAAAACACCTCACGCCGATATCTACCTCGATGGGAAAACGAGGAATATCAAGAGGACGGCGGAAAGATCGACTACGAACAGCTCGGGACTAAAACTCAAGAACTAGCATGAAAACCAAGTCCTCGTTGCCCAAAAACAGCGACTCTCTAACTGTCTAGAAGCGGTGTGTGTCTTAGGAGCACTCAAAGTCCGGGGATGACCACAATACCCCTAAGAGCGACAACACGCCACGCCGAGTGATCTTGGCGCGCTGAAGCGTAAATCTACTAGGTGACCATCCTTCTTGGAAGGTGCATGTGTACTTCGCTTGCTAGAGCGTATAATAGGAGTAACACCCTTCCAGTCAAGTCCTATGGACAACCCGGCCAGACCTAAACACGGTGGTACTCACTGGGAGCTACCACAATCTCACCACTCTTGGAGCCGCGCACAATGGTGGGGGATGCGCCGAGCGTGCTCAAGGGATCAAATCCTAGACCTTGATTGAATCTACTAATCTTGGATTGGTCTAGAATAAGATTGAGCTTCTTCTTGCCTCCAACAAACTTCTCGAGAGTGCTCATAAGATACTGGCAATCTCGGAAGAAAGAAGCACAAGAAGAACAGGGGAAGGAGAGGAAGAAGAACCGTAAAGATGAGCTCTCTCAAAGACGTGCATTTTTCTCCTCAAAGACGGCCGCCTCAATCTTGAGGGCCTCACAAGAAACGCAAGGAGCATCTCTAATTCTATGGGCTTGGTCTTCTAATTTCTTCCTAAGCTCGACATGGATTTTATCCAAGTCCCCACAATCTCAAGACATCGCAAGCAATATTTTTGTGACTTATCTAGTAAGTCCTTAGCAAGTTTAGCACACTTGACATTCGTGGTTTCATTGTCAAGTTTTAATTGCTTACTCACATGAGCCGACTGGGTCCTTAGAAGCATGTGATTCAAGTTCATTGTTTCTAGCAAAAGCTTCCTAAGGTGTTCGCCATGGCATCAATTTCGCAAGCAATTTAGGGCAATTAGAGCATGATGGAGTGGAGTGAGCATGAAGAAAACTAGCCTCAACAGAATAGCATCAACGTAACTAGTGCTAGCATTCTTCAACCTAAGACCATCAAGTTCAACAAGCACACTATCATGTATGGTCCTTAGGTTCTCCAACTCCACAAGAATAGCATCACACAAAGAGCAATCATCGTGACTCGAGGGAGAAGATCTAAGTGAAGCTAACTCCCGAGTCAAGGTACCTACTTCCTTCTCAAGCTCCGTACACCTAGCTCTAGCTCTAGCATGAAATTTTCCTAATTTGCGTAAAGCTTCGCTGAGCTGGTCATAGGAGGGTACCTCGTCCGAGTCATTGTAGAGCTGGAGTCGCCGATGTCGCTTGTGTCGCCATGAAGCACATGCCGAGAAGTCGTCGCCGCCTTTCTTCTCTTGCGGATCATCCTCGCCTCGTCGCTCCATGTCTCCGTGTCGGAGAGGTTGATGTCGCTGCGCGCAAGGACGCGTGGAAGAGCTTCTTGTTCTTGGAGAAGTTGCGGTACTTCTTCTCGTGCGCCGGTTCACGAACCGGAGGCTTCTTGTTGCGGTTCTTGTCGGTGTAGTCGTTTTGCCCGAACCGCCAACGCCATTCTTGCCCTTCTCCGCTTGGGATAGTTCGCCAATGTGGTTGGGGCCACCACACTCAAGCGGTGATCATGCCACCTCTCTTCCTCTCTCACCCTCTTGTATGCATGAGAAAACTTGCGGCGAGAAGAGCAAGCTCATTTTCTCGAAATTTTTCCAGCTTGGTCATCGCTAGCTCGCAAAGGGCGGAAAGAGAGAAACCAATAGAAGGATCAAGAAGAAGATCCAATGGGATCGGTGACCAAAGCCATCGATCGAGATTTTGTCTTCCGAGAGACGACATCGATCTCATGAGTCTTGAGGCGGAATAAAGCCCGCCAAGAGTCGAGTCGATAAGTCGGTGGTGTCCTTGATGGTGGTCACCTTCATCTCCCAAACCCGAAGGTCGAGTGCGGTCAAGAAATGCCGAGCATTGTCCGAGTCGGGGTATATGCAACCAATCGCCGGAGGTCGCCAAAATCTTTGTAAACCGACCAAAACACTCGTCGAGACTCTCACCAGCGTTGATCAAACTTGTTGTACTCGCTTGAATCTGTCTGCCTCACGCCTTGATTTGAGTAGAGCCCTCATGGTAAGCATCGAGGTTACCCAAATCTCGTGAGCGGAGCGAAGGTGAGAAATCCTATCATACTCACATGGCTAAGACCTGTATGAGAATGTTCCTTGCCTTAGCATTCGCCTCAACGCCAACCATATTGATGGCGTGACATTTTCATCGCCAGGAACCTCATACGGAGTTTCACCTTCCGCCATATCGTAGCCCCGGCAAGTGATGTATGACTCCATCCGGATTTCCAAAAGGAAAATCAACTCCATTAAAGATGGGAGGCTTAGTGGAATATTTGTCCGTCGCCATGGCTCTTGAGACCGGTCAAGATCTAGAAAGAGCGAACCGCTCGATACCAATTGAAGGACCGAAATGGCGAACAGAGGGGGTGAATGGTCGCAAATAAAAATTCCCCAAAATACTCCAACAAAAACCTCGACAAGATCGCTCAAAAGGAATTGTGAAAACCCGAAAAACTAGACAACTATGTGTACCCCAAGCTTGCATGGATAAGTACCATAAAATATGTGGGGATTTTGAGTCACAATCCTGGTTGTCTAGTGTCCAAGATAAAGAGGAATCAATTCAAACTCTTGCTTTTAGAAAGGACATCAATTCAAATCACAAAAGTCACTTTCAGAAAAGCAAAACAGAATTCCCAGAACTTGTCCTCAATTTGCACAGGAGGTTGGTGGGTTTCTGTAGCTCACAAAATTTTGAGACTTTTTCTCCTGTGAGCATCAGAGTCTTGAAGAACTCCACCAAATTTCTCCTCAAAAGACTTACAGAAAAACACGAAAAATCGAAGAACACAGTCTGGTCAAGAACTTCGAGCAGAACGTTTGGGGCTCAGTTTTCACCTCATGGCGCCCAAACGGTACAACAAGTGAACTCCAAAATTTTTCTGAAAGCGGATATCAGAGTCCCGCACCTCCTCCAACAAGAATCACTCAAAAGGATTTTTCTATATTTTTACAAAAATCAAACACTGACTGTTGCGCGAAGAACAAGTTCAGAACAAAGTTGGAACTTGAAAGAAAAGATGTTCTCTACTCAATCCAAGAGTGCAAAAGAGATGTAAAACCATATGAACACACTCAAAACATCCAAGAACAGCAGCATTTAGAAGGAGGGAGGCAAATCCAAATTACTTGAAAGTAAATTGCGGGAATGTAATTGCGGAAAGTAAATGCTGAATTTAAATTATGTAAAGTAAAGACATAATGTAAATGCATAAAATAAATTCAGAGGTGGATGAATAAAACTTTCATTTCTGGAAGGGAGGTTACATAGCCTCACATTCATGTGGGCAAAGCTCAAATGAGCATCAAAACCTCAACACCTTCAAGGGAAGGAGGCTACCCTCCACCCCTATTTATACTACTCTTGGGCCACCTACCACCCTTGGATGAGTCCTCAACCCTAGAGCACTCATCTAAGGGCTAGGATTAACCCACACACACAGCCATGCAAGGGCTAACCCAAAACCCACACACATACCGGGTTTTCTTGCACGGTTTTCAAAGCATACTACCTAGACCCGCTAACCTATCAACTAGACCTCAATCCGACGGCCCTCATTGATCCACGCGCATCTAGCTAGCATCATCTCCTTTCCTTGTCTTCTTGACTTGCCCGGACTCCGCCTCCGATCATCTTCCGCGATCTCCCAACCGTCTGGACCTCCGACGCCTCCTCGCCTAGTCCGGTCATCCTTCGCCTCACCATGACCTAGCACCGTCGTCCGCAACCATCAAAAACAAGGAAACTCCTCACATAGCAATGCCCACTAAGATGTGCAATAAACCATCCAACTCATCACTACCGCGTCCATACGACCGGTACTGCCACTCCTGACAGAGACAACTCAAATTGCTTCATTTTGAAAATCAATCCAAATCAAACTCAAACTTGAGCACACCTTGCTCAAATAAAGTCAAATACTCATCACAAACATGGATGGACCTCCACATGGTCCTTCAAAGGTAGTAGTGGTCCTGTTGACAAACTCAGCTCTGTTATCAGCTTGGATGCATTTGAGGAAAAGACCGAATTGGGTATGCACGTATGGGAGAAACTAACAAGGTGCTGATGAACATCGGATTTGCGTCTAAGAGGAAAAGTCCAACAGAAATGAGTAAAATCATCAAGTAGAACTAAATTGTATAAATATCCGGAGGTGCTAACAACCGGGGACGTCCATACATCGCAATGAACTAGCTCAAAGGGGGCCGAAGTGCAGGAAGTAGAACTAGTAAAAGGAAGACGCACGTGTTTGCCTAGCTGACAAGAGGGACAAAGAGTGCGAGCTACTTTATTACATAAGATATGAGCTTTATTGTGGAGGGTGGAGAGGACAGCAGGACCAGGATGACCAAGACGTTGATGCCACAAGGTAGCAGGACATGGACCAGAGACCGCGCTCAGTTTTGAGCAAACATGCATATTACAAGCAAGGGTCAGGCTTGAGTGCTTCCGAGCCCGACCTAAGCGTATTAAAGTCTATTCCTTTGCAGGCAACAATTAGGAGGGATTGTTCGACCTCGTCAACTATAATCGAGATAAGGGTACTCCTTTTTGCCTATGTTTGTGACTCCTTACGCTTCTTTACATCTCTTATGCTTCAACTCGAGCATTGCAATCTTGAGGTTCACCTCCAGGGGTCATGCCAGTGGTAAGCCAATTCTCATCGCGTCACAGCTCTGCCCTATAGCAGGACTTGGACCAGAGGCCGCGTTCGAGTTTGGCGTGCGTACATGCTTTGCACACAGATCCGATCTGAGCGCCTTGATGTACATTGAGACTCGAGAGTCGTAATCTCGAGGTTCACCTCCAGGGGTCACACCAGCAGTAAGCCAATTCTTATCGCATCACGGCTCCACACCTATAGAAGGACTTGGACTAGAGACCGCGCTCGATTTCGGCGAGTGTATAGGCTTCGCGCACAGGGTTCGCCCTTGAGTGTTCCCAAGCTCAAGCCCGCTTGCGTGGAGGGCATGATTATTAAAGCAATTTCGTCTTAAGTGTTTTTTAGGACCAAGGTATTAACTAACCCCGCAGGTCCTAATGGTTAAACAAAGGGGACACTTCCTGTGCCCGAGGCCGACGTTGCTCGGACTTGACCACTGCGGGGGCTAAGATACTGCCCTAGTATACAAGTCAAAAACGAGCTAAGTTTCATTTTCATTCAAATTCGAGCAAAAGGGAACTTCAAATTCGAGCAAAAGGGAACTTTGTTTCCTCAAAAAGGAATTTTATTTCTTTTTATACATTTATATTTACAAAGTGGGTGCAAGTTGCTCTTGCCCCCCTCCTATCTATTTTCCTACCTACAGGTCGGCCATGTTGCGGGCGAGCTTCTCCTGCTCGAGTTCAGAAACCCTCACCCTCAGCGTCGATAGCTCACCTGCGCACCGCCTCGGTTCTAAATTGATGTAACATTGCGCGCTGTCTTGAGCTGGGCTAGGGCGCTTTTCCCTGTTCGGGTCATTCGCCTCAGTTTCTCCTCGAGCTCGGCCACCCTCGCCTCAAGCTCGGCGGAGGCCTTCGTCGGAGCAGCAGAGAGCTTCGCAATATGCTTGCGAAGTGTTTTTGCCTCCGCGTGCGCAGTCTCGAGGGCTCCCGCCAGCACAACGCGCTCATACTCGATGGTCTTCGCCGCCTTCTCGCGAAGGGCCTTGAGGACCTCGTTCGACCTCTTACGCTCGGCGTTGACGGCCTGTGAGAGCTCGAAGGAGTGGGCTGCGGTTAGCCACCCTACCTGCTCCCGCTCAATCATCAGGTTGTCCTCGAGCTGGAGGACGTACGTGTCGTGCTCCTCCACCCCATCGAAGATCACTTGGAGCTCGGTGGAGTGCCCGCGCAGGCTTTGGAGCCCCTGGGCTATTAGGCCCAGCCCCTGCAAAAACAAAAAGGGATTATGATAATAGATAAGAAAAAAGGCAAGTTCAGGCACGACTTACCTGATCAAGCCGCTCCTCGAACCTCTGCCGGCTAGGTCCGATGAGCCGTACGCTTTGTTCGACCACCATCTCGGGTGTGGCGGCCACATTGACCCCCTTCGGCGTAGAGTTGGTCCCACCGACCGAAACCTCGACCTGAGCTGTCCCGGTCGAGGTAGGTGGTAGCTCGGGTGGGACCGAGGCTCCTGAAGAAAGCAGCCAAAAAGAAACTAAGCTACAAGGAAAAGGAGCAACAAATGAAGGCTTGGGAGATTCGATGTACCTGGCGTGCCCGCAGGAATCTCGACCTCATCGGTTAAGGTAGGCCCGACCTCGTCGGTTGATGTCGTCTCCTCCGGCCTCGATGGTCTTGGCCCCGACCTCGAGCCCATCTCCGTCATCCTCGATGGTCCCGGCCTCGATGGTCGGACGATGCGCCGACTCTGCGCGCGGCCCCTCCAGTCGGTAGCTTGGTCCAATGGGCCTTTGATCAGGGTCAACGAGCAGGCTCCTCCCAAAGGCGCTGTGATGGCCTGGGCTTGCAGCAAGCGTGCCTGGTGGACCAGGAGGAAGTCATCCGCGTCCTCGTCCTCGAACTCGCTCTGAACAACAACCATGGTCACTGCCTGTTGGGCGCTCGAGGTCTGCGGCGGGAGAGATTGCTAAGCAAAAGAAAGGGAGAAGTGTACACTACGACCAAGGTCCGCACGCATCTGTGTGACGAGCCTTCATCTCCTAGGAGGGGGAGGGGTGTCATGACACTTCGTCCTCATTGCGCCAGGGGAAGCATCCCCTCACTGGGCGCTCCGCAGCTGAGACCTTGGAGCACGCACGGACACCGGGCTACCCAGGCTGACCGCCCTGGCGCTCTACATCGGGGGTCGCTGCCCCGGTGGTGGGCTCGGGAGCCACGCAGCAGCTGCTATACTTTGTTGCTATAAGAAGATGAGAAGAAGATAAAAAAACGGCGAAGGAAATTAAGCTCGAGCTCGAGTGTTCCCGGGCTCGATGGGGATCGACTTACCACCGCGCAGTCGACCCACTCAACGTGGGGCTTCTTGGGGACACTGATATTGCTCGAGGCATCTGGGGCGGACCTCTTGCCAGCCTTCTTGATCTGGCCCACCTTGGGCAGCGGCAGCATGCGCCTCGCTATCTCCTAAAGTTCCCGTCTCTCCTGTGTGATTGAGCAGATTCACTATGAGCTCAAATTGGCACGAGCTCAGTGCTGGTAAGATGTAACATCCCGAAAAATATAATAAAATGAAAATGAATATTTTGAATTTGAATATTATTATTTCTGAGTTTTCTTGACATCATTGGTTTTTATTTGGATTTCCTTGGATTTATGCTTTGAATGAAAAATCTAACAAATAGAATTAATGAATGGAAAATGGTAAGAAGATAAAATGGTAAAAGTAAAACCTTGTAAAATTTACCATGGAACCCTAGCTATGCTGGTAAATCATTAAAGTCAGCAAGTAAAAATTTTATGCACAAGAATATGAATAAATGGAATGAAATGACAACACTTTTGACTAAAAACAGTAGAAGTTAGAATTACTACAAAATCTTTGAAATTTATCTAGAGCCATAAAAATTACCATAATACCCTCAGTGCAGAACCTAATACTGGTAATTTTTTTATAAATTTATCATGTCATCTAAGACTTTTAAAAATTCAGAAACACAGGCTTTGAAAATCTATAAATCAGAATTTTAGAATTTTTATAAAATAATTACAGAATATTTTAACTTAAAATTTTTAAAGAGACATCCATAACCCGAAAAACTCCTAATAAAAGTTTAAAAAATAAATATTATCATTTATGCCCTGAAATAAATCAAAACCCGAAATGACAATTCTGGGCAGTGAACAGTTTCAGAAGTTTTATAAATTAAATATAAGATATTTTGGTTCCAAAATTTTACTGGAAGGTAGAAACTACCAGGAGACGCTAGAAATTTTTTTTAGAAAATTTGGTCAGAGATTGATAGCTAAATCAATGCGAGTACTAGCTTGTCCCGGCCAGCCTCATCACCTAATCTCGTCCTTTGTCCCTACCATGTGGGCCCAGTCACATGACCGTAACCATTCACTGGAAGCACCGACGAAGCCCTCTCTCCCTGCCCGATGGTCCCCAGCCCCACTTGGCAGACTCTCCTCCCTCTCATTTCTTCTTTTCTTCAGCGAACTCGTCCCAGCTTGCTCACGTCCGAAGCGAGAGAGCTCACCTTCCTCGTCGATTCGTCATATCAGCGCACCGCCCGAGCGATCAATTGCAGACATGTTCATCCTTGGTACTCACGTACCATACTCTGGTCATATTCACGTCGTCCTGCGTCGGCTAAGCCTCGTGCCATTTCATCGCCTGGAGTAGAGCTAAGCCGCAACTCCCTCTTCGTGTTCAAGCACTGTGAAGTTATCCGTTGCCGCTTGTAAACCGCATTAGTGTCGCAAATGAGACCCCTCATTCCCTCAACCGTTCACTGACCCAAGCGCAAAAGACCGAAGCCACTTCTCTGTTCTATCACAAGAAACCCGAAAGGGGGGACTCTAATTAAGCTAATCCGGTGAGCCATCTTTAGAATTATTGAACTCGAAGCATCCCAGCACATTGCTGATCCCTAATTACCCTTCAATTTCAGCTTGCAACACCCGTAGCACCACCACCGCTTGACTCTTCTTCGCCAAAGCCGGCGCTCGGTGGTGGAGCTTTCAGGTGAGTCTGTGATTCATCAAACCGTAAAAATGGAACAACCTGGGCTCCTTGATGCTCACCCATCTGATTTTCTCTAGGATTATACTCATCTTCACCACCTCCGGCTAGCTCCTGCCGCCTCCATCGCTGGCGCTCGGTGGCACCATAGCTCCGACCATCTCCAGAGATAATAGACCCCACCAGCAGGTGCATGATGACATGCTGATTCTTACCGTGTCCTCTCCTTTGCCAGAGCTTCACCGGAACGACGTCGCCGGCGAGCCCTAGCCGATGCTCTGCTTCTCTGTTGCTGACCAGTGGGGCCCTTCTGTCAGTGACGCAAAAGGAGGGCCAGTTCAACCGGTAAAGGCGCTTTCCATTATATGAAAACGTATTTCCTAATTTAGTTTATTTTCCATACCCGAGGCAATTCAATTAGCTATAACTTTTGAACCATAGATCCAAATTGAATTAAATAAATTTATATATTCATGTAAAGTCAAGTACCTTCAGAATATGCAATAATATTTTGAAAATGATCTCTGGGTGAATTTGAAATTCAAAATTTAGAGAAAAGACTTAAAGATATGCTACATATTAAAATGTTGTAAACAAACTCAAAATGGAATGAAACCAATTTTATTAGAATCCTTATACTTCCAGCAACTCAAATATATAAAAATATTTAGATTTTAACTTTCTTTGAATCATTTTCCATTAGAGGTTGTTCTCAATGCTATAAATATTAAAAAATGCATAGTTTGTGCAAAAGAAATCCCAAAATAAGTAGAAATTGATTTATAAACACTAGTGTGATAGTAGGTTACCTTATTATGCTGAAATGATTAAGATATGAACTTGATTTAGACTTGTTATATGAATAATAAATGATTTAAATGGAAAAGATGTATGTATATATATAAGTGCATATAATAATCAGTAGCAATAAATATATGCATATGAAAAGTATATAATAGCTGTACAAAGATATGAATATGTATCAGAATGAATAATGTGTCACTATTGAAATGTTTTTAATGAAATAACCTATATGCACAAGTTTAAATTGCATCAAGAACATAAGTCTTGCATATGTAGAAGAATGTATACATGTATAGTTAATGAAGAGCAAAATCATGAAAAGAAACTGGATTTTAATATCTAATGTAATCATCAAGAATCATTACAATAAAATCATAATTAATACTTAACCAAATAGTTGTAGTTTCAATACTTGTATAATCCAAATAGTTATATCTTTCACTAACTAACTTCAAATTTGACAAAACTAAATCCTAGTAACCTGAAAAATAATACCCTTGCTGTTTATACAAAAATATCTTATGTTTGTGCAAATTTGAAATAAGATCATGTTAGGCCCTAATGATTACTTATATGGAAAACACCTCGGATAACAGCCAAATATCGCGGAACTAACTTTAAAACACTTCTAGGGTCATCCCCTGTTAATGCCTGAAAAATAGTTAAATAATCTTATAAGGTACAGTTGCAAACTTAAAATGAGAACCGAATTGTTTCGATGTTATCTTTTTGGTCATTTATACCTTTTTAGCAGCACATAAAATAACTTATCTAAATGAAAATAATTTTGAAAATAGCATAGAAATGCTCTACAAAGTGCATGCTACTATGTTCTGAAGAAAGAATATCATTTTTGTTAAGGTTTGCATATAAAAGGATCTAGTAACATAGCCCTAAATGTTATGTTTTCTAAATAATAGGAACACTTAAGCCTTTTCGATAGCCCGTAAAATATCTCGTCCAAATGCAAATACTATGAAGATCAGTTTAGAAATACTCTTTAGTATATAGACTACCATATTCTAGAAAAATATTTTAGTTATAACTTGTTGTTCATCTAAATTCTGCTAGTGCAATAACCCTAAGTGATAATCGTTCACTACACTTCTAATCCGATTCCTTATAGCGTAACCCTTAATGTCACATAAGCTATTTCATTAATGAATATAATATCTCATCAGAATCCTAAAATTTATAAAGTTAGCTTAGGAATACTCTCCAAAGTATAGACTATACTATTCTGAAGAAATAATCTCTTTTCATCATGTTTTGCATATAAATCCTATTAGCCAAATAACCCTAAGTTTTATGGTTTATGAACTTCATAATATGAATAAACAAACTTTGTAATACTGAAGAAATCTATAATTAAGATATTTGTATCATCAGAACCTTCTTTAAACCACGAATTTATAGTCAGTAACCTAACTTATCAGTTATAACTTATTCAAAACCCCTTCTTATGCAAAATCACTTAAGGAATTAAATGCTATTCACGCATAACCCTTTAACTAATGTTTTAATTCCATTAATCTAAATAATTTTAGTATAGAATTCAAAGTTATAAATACAAGAATTCATACCTTTTAGCCTCTTGAATTCGTAATTCTAGAAAAGATAATCTATAAAAGAAACCGTGCTTTGTTCATCATAAAGCCGTTAACAATATGAATGCTTATTTATCTGGAACGCAAGAATGTGGAATCATACAACTTAAACCCTAAAACATTCCTGTCTTCTTCAATGAGCCTTTATTTGGTGTTCTGTCTATTTTCTTCTGTTCTTATTAAAGTTGGATATTTGCTATATTTCTGATTGATCGACGTGTAGAATCCGACATCGCTTCCTCCGTCGTCGACTCCGTCAGCTGTGACCGCATCTTCGTTGTAAGCAATAAATAAGCAAGGCAAGCACCCCTTTTGATCATCTTGATCCCAATATTTGATTTGCATTGTATTTATTAAAATGTTTCATGCATGTGTTTATTTTCTGTAAATTCGCTATTTTGTGGTACTGGTAGATATACCTGTTGTCTCATGAAACTCCTTGATAATGATGCACATGTGAACCTTGATAACCATAGAATAAGGCTTGACAATACTTAATGTCATCTTGGGTATATGCGATCATGTTATCCATGCTTAGCCATGCTTTAGAATCTTTGAGGCAGATGATCAAATCAAAATTTGTTTCCTGAAATATTTTATATGGAACTGATGGTTGCTGGTATTTTGATTAAAAACCCAAAATAAAAATATGGTTTTGATGCGGGCGATTATTGGCAATAGCCGGTTGTGCAGAGGGATTTGCATGTAGTGTAGGGTGGAGTATCACCCATGTCGGATTAAGGACTGAGCAATGGGACGGTAGATCCAAGATTCCGTACAACCACGAGGCTTGGTGTGGGACAGTCTTAGCCTATTAAGTTATTTGGATGTGGTTTTGCATCTAAGGAAGGCGGGAGATAGCACAAGAATTCCTTTCTATGTCTGCTTGTAGGGGTTTCTACATACCAATGCAACGGTGTACGCCTCACCATAAAACAGAAACGGGTGTTGGGTATCACGTGAAAGGAACCACGTCTTGTGTGTGTGTTTCTGTTTTATGGTGAGGGTTAACGTCCCGGGCTGGTTCAAAGCCATATCTAAGTAATGTAACGACTCTGTATGATCTCCTTGCCGACACACCAAAGGAAGTGTGTTAATTGATCTGGCGAAAAGGTTGATCATTCCTTGTGGGTAAAGTTGTACACCTCTACAGAGTGTAAGATCTAATCGATTAGCCGTGCCCGCGGTCATGGGTACTTGGTGAAGTCATTCCAATGTTAGAGTCTTTGGTATTTTCTAAACTAGGTTTGGTTTGAACTTGTTTTAGCAACTGTTGCTTTATGTCAAAGGGCCGACATTGATGGACTTCTTGATTTGGTTTATTCGAAGCTCACGTCATGGAGGACTGTGAGTATTACTTATGCTTATGCTTATTTCTTATCAATCAACTTGCTCTTATAAATTCCGTTTGCAAATGATAACCTGTTTTACAATTTTAATTTCGCTTTATACAAATTAACTATAGAAGCCTTTCCTTTGAAATGGCCTGCATATACTATACGTTTTGCTAAAGTCTTGCGGAGTACGAAAGTACTCACCCTTGCTTATATGTTGTTTTTAGGTAGATAAGTTAGCGAAGCTTCGAAGCTATCTTTCCATCGCAAGTTGCGGGATTTTCTTCATCACGGTTTTTCTAGGGATTATGTCTTGTCAGTTGCCTACGGGTTGGATGGGCACACTACAAGACTTTGCTTCTTTTGCTGCTATATATATGCTCTGAGTTGTAAGATTTTCTTTGTATAATAGTTTTCACTTAATAATATCTTGTATGGTTGTGATTCCAATTGTTGTGTATGTGCGTACTAGCTACTGATCATGGGACTAGTACGGAATGCACATTAGATTTCTATTTTTGCATTTATGTAAAAATGGGGGTCGGTACATAAGAGATGCGTTACCTCAATGCTCCGCCTCAAGACGTTCTTAGGAATGGGGTCGGCGGTGGTGTAGGAGAAGGCCGACTTCCCGAACATCTCCTGCATTCTCGCCGCTACCCAAGACTCCATCGGGGCTATGGGAAAAGAGAAGACCATTAAAAAGAAGTTCAGACAAACTCAAGGAAGGTCAAGATCGTAGAAGTTGAGGTCGTCGTCCCCTCGAATCTTGAAGAACGGGTACATTCTCTTTTGCAGAGGGAACACCCGATTACGCAGATAGTCGTGGACGATGGCTTGGCCGGTGAGACCACGCGTCGCATAAATGTGGATGGCAGCGAGGGCCTCTTGGTCGGCCGTCGAGTCCTCGGGCTCGGGGGTCTGGTGTTTGCTGTCGACGAGGATGCCGTTGTACGCGAGCGCCCCCCCTCACCTTTCTTCAGATAGAACCACCTCTCTGTCCACGGACCGAGGGAGTCCCGAGTTTGGATTTGGGGGAAGGAGAAAGGAAGCCCTGGCCGCAACTGGAAGTAGAGACACCCGACCACGGGGTCCTTCGCGGTATGGAACAGGGAGTAGAATCAGAAGAAAAGTGAAGGGTGGGAAGATCCCAAGAACCCCTCATGAGAGAGAAGATGGAAATGAGAAGGATAGAATTGGGTACCAGATTGACTAGCTCGATCTCGCATTGCGCGAGAACAACCGCTAGGAAGTCACTCTCCGGCGTCCGCAGCCCACAGAGCATATAATGCCCGGTGCCGATCCTGGGGCTACAGGTCGGTCTCTCTGCCCGGCAGTCGCTAGGTCGTCGGGTCAGCATCCCTAGCACCTCGAGCTCCTTCATCCTCTCCAGGGTCAAGGTGCTCTTTTCGAACTTGGCCATGGCTCTGGGGAGGGGTTTGCTCGAAGAAGAAAAGATGGCGGACGGAGATCAGGAAGACAAGGGGGCAAAGTGCTAGAATTCGGAACAGTAAGAAATGTAGAGAAGTTCTGAGGAAGGTGATGGTTCGAAATTTAAAGGAACCCGATTGCTGGCAGCTGGCACTGGTTTCGCCTCAAAAGGTGTGCCAAGATGCGAAGCGTTGCTAGCCGCCTCCTCGACTTTTCTGCTCGAAGATGAGGTGTCACAGCCCGAGCGTTTCCGGGCAAATCTGCATCGACTTCCCCATTCTAAGACAAGACGTCGAAACCCGAGCGTTTTCGAGCACGTCTATATCGACTTCCCCATTCGAGGAAGAGGCATCGAAGCCCGAGCGTTTCCGCGCACATCTACATCGAAGATCTCCGGCGATCCCGGACCTGAGCTCAAGTGCTTCTGGGCTCGACCAGAAAGCTGACCCCTCCTCAAGGTCATCAGACTCAAGAACATCCCATGCTTCAGGATCGTTCCTTGAGCCTCGGGGGCTAACTGTCGGGGATCAGTAACCTCTATGCAAGTAAATACCCCTAAAACTTAAGGGGTGTATCTCTCGAGTTTAAGCATGAGATCCCGGGCTCGAGCATGCACTCTCCGAGCTCGAGCATGCGCTCCCCGAGCTCGGGGCCAACGAGCTCGAGCTCGAGCAGAAGATTGAGGGCCCAGCTCAACCTAGCAAAATCAGGCTGGGTCAGGTCTAAAGAAACCGGCAGTCACTAAGTCAAATAAAGGGCTTTAAAGACGGAGTTAAGGCAAACATTGAGACTATATTTTCAGGGCAGTTACCATCCAACTTTACTGCGCCTAGATCCGAGTTTAACACCACGTCCCCGGTTTCTTCGGACAAAGCCGTTCCTTACAACGGTCTGTATTAGAGATATAAAACATTCCCTTGCGTAGGAAGAAAGGACAATAGAGACAACAAGGAAAACACCCCAGACACTCTCGAGCACAACCGAGCTTGAGCGCCCATTGTATTCACCTACAGAACACTAAGAGTTGCATACTACCTTTTGCCTCCGGGTAAGATTGGAGTAGAGCTATTACCCACGTCGGGGGCTCGAACCAGTACAACTCCTCGTATCAACCATCTCTTTCTCTGACCCTCAAAGCGGCGATCAGAGTTCTTCCCTTCGAACGAGCACGGCTTAGACTCCATCCTCATCATCCCCTCATTCTTCTTGCGGTCAGGCGATCTCGATCGTCGACAGGAATGCAGTTGGTCAGTGCATTTTGTGAAAGATTTAAAGGTTCTAGCATGCTCAAACCACTTAGCTGACTTGGTATTGCCCCAGCTAATGAATTATCACTTAAATCTAACAATTGTTGCAGATTTACCAACATCCCTAGTTCGATAGGAATGCTGCCATTGAAGTGATTGTGGTTCAACTTTAGAAAGCTAAGCTTGAAACAGAACTTAATTGATCCTTCCAAAACTGTTCTATCCGTTTTAAACGCTAAAGCCACCTATAGGCCATTGCAATTTCCTCGCACGCACGAGCACTACTCGGACAGTCGGACGTGCTCTAGTGCCGCTCACTCGACCGCGCGTTCGGGCCCTGGACCAGCCCGCGCCGCGGCTACTCCTCGTACGGTTCCCGCTCGGACAGGGCCCATATTGATTGAATGGAGCAGGCTAAAACATAGGCCCGTTAGTCTATACAGTAGTTCAACATAAACAGGGCAACTCTTTTCTCGGATCAGCACTGGCAAATGAGGACTAGTTGGGTAACCCGAATGTTGGGCATCTCTCCTGCCCAATTAAGGCGGGAATATCAGGCCTCTAAAACAGTCAGTAGCATGCGAACTGTATCTGGCAAGGCCCGTCTGGGCAAACTCGCTTACACAGACCGCGGACCGCCGCCCGTCGGACCTAATCAAAGGAGAGGTAATTGAACCCGAATCTAGTTTGTAATTGTACGCGAATGTAGTCGAATGTAGGTTTTTTTTTTTCAAATCTAGCTCTCTTCTATGTGAATTTGCAAATCTAATCCTTACCACGTCTAGAGAGCACGGAAGCCAGCGAAGCTCGTCCGACTACGGGAGCATCGTGGTTCACTGCGGCAGGGCGCTTTTGCGATACCTAGGCATGGTAGCAAGCTTCTGACGCACTCGCGCATGCCCGCACATGTGCTCCAGCACTTGCCTGCGCGCTCTCGCGCCGCGCGCGTTGACGTGAGGCCGACCTCCTCCCACGCTCATTGAACATAGCAAGGGACACGTGTTGCTTGCTATATCTTTCACGGGGGAAGATGACCAAATTTGAAAATTTGTACGTGAAAACTAGATTTGCAAAAGAGAGAGACGATAGTGCTAGAAAAATAATTGATTCCTTATATACATCTTTTTAAAAATTATATAAATAATGATTACTTACGTCTTCATTTGTTTCAATATTTATATAACTTATATCAAGAGAAAACGTTCATAAACACCTTTCTTAAATAAGACCCACACTGATTGAAGTTCATCCAAGGTAGAAGCACCTACGGAGTAAGGCCATGTCACGTGATTACGCAGGAAACCCTCCCATAAGGTTCAAAATTTCGGTAAAATATCAGAAAATCTCAGCAAAACTTTAGATTTTGGTCAGGACCGAGATTCAAAATCTCAGTGGAATAATTACTTTTTTGAAAAATAGGGTTGCTACAGTGATTTCGGTAAATTTTAGTGAAATCTAGGTGATTTTGGCAAATTTTTTGGCATTTTGGACTAGATTTCGTACCATTTTTTTAGAGAATTGTAATACCTTTTATGAAAAATACATGTGAAAAGTTTGCAAAAAAATATATATACAAATTATGTAACCTTAACCCTAAACCCGAAATTGTATTTTGGCCTAAACCTTAAACCCTAACCTGGATTTTGGCCTAAACCCTAAACCCTAACTTGGGTTTCGATCTAACCCCTAACTTAGATTTCGGTCTAAATCCTAACTTAGAAATTTTATGTGCGAATGCATGTGAAAAGTTGGCAAAAAAATACATATGTAAATTATGTAACCCTAGCTCTAAATCTTAAATTGGATTTCGGTCTAAACCCTAACTTAGATTTCGATCTTAAATTATATTTCGGCATAAACCCTAAACCCTACGACCTTAAATGATGTATTTCGGCCTAAACCCTACACCCTAGCTTGAATTTCAGCTTTACATGATGTATTTCGGTCTAAATTATATTTTGGCCTAAATCTTAAAACCTAACTTGGGAATTTTATGTGCAAATACTTAGTATTTTGCATTCAAATATATAGCAAGTGTAGATAAATGCTTGCATGATTTTTTCATATTTTTCACAATTTTGTTTTCTAGTCTCGAGAGACCACTTCACAGGAGGTTGAAACATCACCGAAATTTCAACTGACTTCGCTGAAATTTTCAATGATTTTAGTCGAAATTTCAGTTTTCCCGGTTTTCAAATTTACCGGATTTCAAATTTGCTTTTTAAATTTCATCTGGATTTCATCCGAAGTTCCCAAATCTCACCGAAATTTTAGATTTCAGGCATCCCGAGATGTAACTTAAATTTGAAACCTTGCCTTCCCGTGCGTGGCTGAGTACGTGGATCTCGAAGCTTTCTCTGTTTTTTTTAAATGCCTCCAAGCGAGTGATTCAGATAATCACATTTTGTAGTACTCCGTGCATCTCCTGCCTCCAGGGCCAGGCGAGGGCGCGTAGTGAAAGAGAATAGGCAGGCTACTCTAACACTCTAACATAAATTTAAAATTTTCTATCCTATAATTAAGGAACCATTATAAGTTATAAATCACAGAATTATCACTTGATGTGCAGACTCATAGCTTAGGAGAGTCGATGTAGCGCGTTGGTGCGTTTGTAGTCATACTACCCTCGTACCTCCTCCAACAGCTCCTCGTGACTGTCACAGGTTGCGAATCGTTCTTGTCATCGTCACATGTTGCGGATTGTTCTAGCATTGAAGTTTCATAGTAACGCCTTCAAGGTCTCTACACGTATGAGGTAGGAACGTCACGCGCTGGAGTACTAGTACCGCCTACGCTGTTTTGAACCAAGAAGGTGTGGCGGCTATAGTTTCGAAAATTCTAAATTCCTATGACATCTCTAAACCCTAAAGCCATCACTCACTACCTTTAAATAGACGCCCCATAACGGGTCTCTACATTAGAGGCATCATTAGGAATTCGAAGCCCATCAGATTTCAGTTCACCATCATAATTAAGTCCCAACCCTTTAAACGTGTGACCCTATAAGTTTACATATACTTGGATATGACTCGAGTATTGTTACTCAACCATTAATCGGTAGCGATCCCTAACAGGACATGCCGACTCCCGATTATATATAAAGATCACGTCGAATGAATCTTAACAATGCTTAGTTATATGTATTTCCCTTTGCCACAGATATCGATCAAACTCAAGGCAAGGATGTGCCATTCTTGTTTAGTTAGTGACGAATACTAATAAAAAGGATACCCCAGCAGCCCGGCGGCGAGCCGGCCTCAAGCATATCTCCACCCAACAGCGGCGCCCGGCCGCGATGACGAATCGCTGCGAGACCACGCAAGGCATCCGCTCCCGACCGAGGGAGGAAGGAATCCGACCGAACAACGCTCCACCCCCTCTTGGGGCGGGATCTCCGACTCAACCAAACCAAGGTGACGAACGCCGAGTGCCGCGTGTCAGGTCCTCATCGGCCTACCGCCACGTACCCCCCGAATAAGGTCAATCGGAGCGACTATACAAGGGCAAGTGGCTCCTTTCCAAGAAGATCTGGTGACTGCAGAAGACAAAGCTTCCAGCCCCATCAACCAGTCACGTACAGCACGAGCGCACGCTCCCTCCCGAGGCACCAACGCCACGCACTCGG